>CM014082.1:36726199-37164045 GCA_004119915.2 Collichthys lucidus | reverse complement strand
AGAGCGAGTGGGAGATGAAAGAGAGGCGTGGATAATGAAAGGAGGCCTGCAGCCTTTTTTTTTTTTTACAGTGAGAAAAAAGCAAAAAGGAGAAAAGCTT
The DNA here is from genome assembly GCA_004119915.2 of Collichthys lucidus. Taxonomy (NCBI): domain Eukaryota; kingdom Metazoa; phylum Chordata; class Actinopteri; family Sciaenidae; genus Collichthys; species Collichthys lucidus. Next base: position 37,163,945 of record CM014082.1, on the reverse strand, counting down.
CTCGAGGAATTCCATTCAGCCATTTCTAAGAAGGCGTGGGAATTCCTCGGAAAATCCTCCTCTGGGGACAGAGAGAGAGAGCGAGGAAACCAGAGGAGGAACGAGCTGCTCAGAGGAAAAATAGTGCAGACTGAAAAATAAAAGTTTGAGTCAGAAGTTCTTCAGAAAACCTTTTTACCTATTGGTTCGTCAAAGAATCATTTATTGTCAAGTCACGAGGACGTGTCAGAGCAGCAATAAACACAGTGACAGTTACAGATTCAGCATGTCCAGTTGTTGGTAGTTTCTCTCAGAGTTCTTTGGAACAGCCCCGCCACAGTTTTGGACACAGAGACACGAAACTCAGCCGAATTGTAGAACAGAGCAAGACCTACAAAAAAGTCTCTTGGAGCAATGAACAGGAAGCCAGATATTTAAGAATAAAAATTGCCATTTTTGCTGTTCCGGCCTGGTTGAGAAGGGGTCATGTAGGAGTGGTAGGAGTGTTCACATAGACGTCCTGAGTAAAAGTTATTGATGAATTTTGGGGAAACTGTGTGGGCGTGGCGCTCTATGCACATTTCCACATGCAAGGGCCCGACCATCGCTGCTTGCAGCTTTAATTTATTTATTATTATCCAGTGAATGCAATGCGCTTCTCTAGTATTATGTCATTTCCATGTCGTGCATCAAAATATTCTTTAATAGCAGCGCGTACATTGTCACTAACAATGCTCATATTTCGACAGTTCAAAAGGACCACCAGTCCAATCAGCGACGATTCATGTCGCCCCGAGGGTACTTTCCGTTTTGAATTTGCTGTTGTGTTTTGAATTTGCTATTGGTTTTTGAATTGCTATTGTGTTTTTGAATTTGCTTGTGTTATTCGATTTGCTATTGTTTTTGAATTTGTGTTGTTTTGAATTTGCTGTTGTGTTTTTGAATTTGCTGTTGTGTTTTTGAATTTGCTGTTGTGTTATTCAATTTGCTATTGTGTTTTTGAATTTGCTGTTGTGTTTTGAATTTGCTGTTGTGTTTCTGAATTTGCTGTTGTGTTTCTGAATTTGCTGTTGTGTTTCTGAATTTGCTGTTGTGTTTTTGAATTTGCTGTTGTGTTTTCGAATTTGCTGTTGTGTTATTCAATTTGCTATTGTGTTTTTGAATTTGCTGTTGTGTTTTTGAATTTGCTGTTGTGTTTTTGAATTTGCTGTTGTGTTTTTGAATTGGCTGTTGTGTTTTTGAATTTGCTGTTGTGTTTTACACCTCAGGGCCACCGTACTTTTGTGATGCAGGAGTACAAACGTTTCCTTAATGCCTTCCTCTGTGCAGGCTCACAGTCCGCTCTCGTTTAAACAGGTAAGTAGTGCCGGGTGCGCATAATTACAGCAAATCAAACGCCGACATAGAAGCAGAGCACATGGAACAGATCAAGTACAAAAAGGTTTTCTGCAGAAAGCCGCTCACAGAGTTGACGTGGAGTCGGGCTCTCAGGGGCCGTCTGGATCCTCCTCAGTTCAGCAGTCACAGAAATGTATTTTTCAAATCTGCATCTGTGACATGAACGAGCCCCAGCTGAGCTTGAAGGTTTCCTGTGTGCATCACGTACCAATGTTTTTATGAGAGATCTGTTCTGCATCTCATCTCATACCCACGAGGACACAAACGCAGATGTAATGAAGAAGAAAAAGAAACAAACATGCAGGCTTTGAGGATTTTACGAGGAAAGGAATCCAATAAAAATGTTTGTTAGGCATCAAAGACAAACAGCTGCTCGAAAGTTAATCAGAGCAATCTCATTCCAAAAAGTCTATTTAGTGGCAGTTCTGGAGCTTTCAGTCCTGTCACTTGAACTTCATCGGTTTAGTATGAAGTAAGTATGATCAAGTTTGATTCGTCGGAGGAATTTTCTCAGATGTTGACGAAGAAGTTGAGAATGAAAGTTCAACAGTCTCCCTGCAGAGTCCAGCTGTTCTGGAGCTTTCCATCACATCACATCAGCTTCAAGAAAACATTTCAAATGCACATAACTGTGTTTGTTTATGAGAACACTTCTCAGGAATCCTTTAGGTCTTTAGGTCTCGAGTTTACTCACAGGATCACTTGTGTTTACTTGTGTTACTCACGCTGAGTAACACTAGTAAATATTTAAAAAATGAGCTCTGTGTTTTCCTGGATCTCTGGATCAGAGCAACATCCGGGTCTACTCTGAATGTTTTATTCCTCCAGCAGGAGCTCCAGATCTACCTCCAGATCTATCTCTAGATCTCTCCTCCAGGTCTACCTCCAGGTCTACCTCCAGAGCTACCTCCAGATCTATCTCTAGGTCTCTCCGCTAGGTCTCTCCGCCAGGTCTCTCCTCCAGGTTTATCTCCAGGTTTATCTCCAGGTCTCCCTCCAGGTCTCCCTCCAGGTCTACCTCCAGGTCTACCTCCAGATCTATCTCTAGATCTCTCCTCCAGGTCTACCTCCAGGTCTACCTCCAGGTCCACCTCCAGGTCTACCTCCAGATCTATCTCTAGGTCTCTCCTCCAGGTCTACCTCCAGGTCTCTCCTCCAGGTTTATCTCCAGGTCTCCCTCCAAGTTTATCGCCAGGTCTCCCTCCAGGTCTCCCTCCAGGTCTCCCTCCAGGTCTCCCTCCAGGTCTACCTCCAGGTCTACCTCCAGGTCTACCTCCAGGTCCACCTCCAGGTCTACCTCCAGATCTATCTCCAGGTCTACCTCCAGGTCTACCTCCAGGTCTCCCTCCAGGTCTACCTCCAGGTCTATCTCCAGGTCTACCTCCAGGTCTCCTTCCAGGTCTACCTCCAGATCTATCTCTAGGTCTCTCCTCCAGGTCTACCTCCAGATATATCTCTTGGTCTCTCCTCCAGGTCTACCTACAGGTCTACCTCCAGGTCTCTTCTCCAGAAGCTCCCCAGCACTCCCCAAGCTATCTGTGGGCGAGGAGAACTCCGCCTCACCTGATCGTCCCCACAAAGCCACATGATACACATCAAACTTCTTTATGCGTTTGCATCGCCCAGTTGGACGCTCACTGTAATCTACTTTCCTGTTCTGCTTGAACACAAAATGTCCTAAATTGGCCACCGTACAGAGAACGAACACATTGTGAGATGAGAAACGATCTTTGACATGAAAACATTTAGATCACAGCTTTTATTGAACAGTCAGAACATGAACGTCCGTCTCTTCTAAACAGGTCACTTCATCATCATGTGACATTTCCAGCTTCTGACGACCTCCAACATTCAAAGCACATCTCAGCTTCTCTCTTTCCCAGAGGTGTTGCGTTACTGCGGGGGGTTTCCCAAAATTAGAGGTCAGGACCCACAAATGGCTCACAGGTGCCCCCCCACCCTCAAACCCTCAAACCCTTCACCCAGCACGGGCCCCTCGCAGCCTTCACACAGGCTTGATTTAATGAGCTGAGGGTGCCAGGGTGAGAGGAAGACATTTCAAAAACTGATATCCAGAGTGTGAAGAATTACCCCGTCCCCCTTCAAGCGGACAACAGATTGTCTCCGTGACGCTCAGCTGTCAGCGTGTTGTCAAAACAGCACGAAAGGAGGGCAGAGAGGACGGGAACGAGAACGAGAGACGAAGAAGACAAAGAAAATATAGAGAGGATGTGTGGTTTTTATTTGACATCAAAGAGTTCTTGATATAAGGTGGAGCTTCCTCAACAACAGGAAATCTGAAAAAAAAACTTCAAATGTAACTTTTTTTTTTTTTGCAAATCACACAGAATGTACCAAACCAGAGATACACTAAAATACCTCCAACCGTGGAGAGCCAAGAACAGCACACACCTGTCACAGTTCAACTGACACACACAAGCCAGAAGGTGCCAAGGATTTGTTGTTCTTCTGCTGGATGCATGTGCCAAGATACACCGCGATCCTTCATCCATCCACTTTTGAATGTGCGTCAACCTGCTGATGACGCGCAGCGAGACAATGGCAGCGTGTGTGCTCGCAAATCAGGGTTTCGACAGTTATGGCAGCGATGATGAATCATATCAACGACCGCCAGAATAAAGTTACAACATACTTTTCATTCAAAGCAGATGCAAAGTAAGCAAGGCTGAAGATATTCAAAGAGAGACTCATGAATATCAATCATGAATATAAACGTGATTGTTATCAAATGACGTCAAGTTTTATCAAACTGTGTTCTGTGGAGGGTTGTCAGGGTAAAAGTTGTCACCACAAAGTCTGTTTAGATATTGAGATCACTGTTCTGCAGCTTTGGATCATCCGTCAGCGACGTGCACAACGAGTTATCAGAACAAAGATGAACATCTGAACATCTGCTGAAGCTCCATGAGTGATACTGCAACATGCAAGGTGTGAGGGCAGGTGGGATAAGAACCAAATAACCCTGCAAATACTGGATCTGGACCTGCTGAGCTGCAGACTTACAGGGCATGATGTGATGTGACACGATCCAGATTTCAGCATGTTTCCAGAGTCTGCTTGTTGGGATGTGCCTCGTGCACTTTAGCTGTTCAACACGTCGTTTTTAATGCAAACACCAACAACCTGCAGAGTCTCTGCGAGCTGCTTGAGCAGCACTTTATTTGAAATCATGAGCGAGAGCGATGCATCGTCGGCCCACTTTGATTATACATCAGCCCACATCCTCTTCCTCGAGATAATCGAGCTGCAGCTGAGCCGTACGACAAAAGATGATAAGCGAGGTTTCAGTTTGATGTCAGGTGCTTTTTGTTTAAACGTGTTGAACCTTTTACAAAGACCAAAGATCACAGGCTGGATGGGGCTGACTCGCTGTGCATGAATAATGCATCATGACTGTTGGCAGGTCATCCATGTGCACAGGAACTGCTCAGTGACAGCATGGTTAGCAACAAGAAGGTTCTGGGTTGAGTCAGAGTTTCCATGTTGGGTTCTCTCCCGGTACTCCGGCTCCCTCCTACAGTCCAAAGTCATGACTGGAAGAATCGCCCGTCGGTGTGAATGGTTCTCGTCTTTATGCGTCAGCCCCGTGAACTTCCGCCCACCTCTTGCCTAATGTCAGCTGGGATCGGCTCCCCTGCATTCCCAAAATCACATTTCTTCCATCTTATGAGCAGAACTTTAGGTATTTCCCACATTAAGATGAATCTTAAGTTATTTTAAGGTTTCAGAGATGATAGTTTGAGTTTGGATCTATGTGAAACTAAAGGTCCAGTGTGGGGAAGAGAGATGGAATATAATAATAACTTTCATTTGTGTATAGTCACCTGGAAATAAGAATAATAATTGTTTTTGTTTCCTTAATGAGACTTTTATATGTGCAGAGTGAGCCCTGACACTAAATGCATTTGTTGTAGTTTTTGTGGCCACCATAGTTTCTCCTACAACTCTTGAGGTCGAGGATATTCAGCCGGTTTCAATCTGCCCCATCGCCACTAGATGCCGCTAAATCCTACACAGTGGTCCTTGAAGCTTTCCAGGCCCTCGTCAGTGTGTGTTGTTTCAGTTGCTTGATGATGACCCCATGCAGACCCCATTAACCCCCCTCCATACAGTACCATGACACAAAAAAAAAAAGCAAAAACAGCAGCGTAAGAAAAACAGAGGGCGATAGTGAATGAATGAGGGAGAGAGTGATCGGGTGAAAGTGGAATCACTGTGTAAACACGAGCCCTGCACATGAATGACACTTCCCCTCGTTTGTTATTGCAGCGTTCGGCCCGGCAGAGATGGAGGATGAATGGATTAGTGTGTGAGAAGAAGAGAGGGGCGGTGGGAGGGGCCACAAACGGCGGCAGCGGCGGGGGAAGGGGGCGTGGCTTCTTCATAATCCAAACCAGCCAAAGTTGCGAAATTATTTTTGGCGTCTCGTGTTGTGAGAGTAAATGTCCTGTTTGATTTGGGAGACAAACGCCGAGAGTCTGATCAAAGCGAATAAGGACGGAGCGTATCCGGTACACACACACACACACACACACACACACACACACACACACACACACACACACACACACACACACACACACAGAGGTCAAAGGTCAACACAGAGTTAAAGATCTGCTCACACAAGCACACCACACACACACACACCACACACACACACACACACAACACACACACACACAACACACACACACACACACACACACAGATGCACACAGCAGCATCTCTGTGTCTTTGTGTGGGAGTGAATAGGAGACGGGCTTTGAGCTGCCGATGATCCGTCCTCCTAAATGTTGACACACAAACTTTCCTGTCTCCGTGCTCGGCTTAAAAAACTAAAAAAGCTGCTTCTTCACCAGATGTTCAAATTTAAATTCCTCTGGGATTACTTGTTGTCTAATAAAACAGATTCTTTCTGCGTTTTATTAACTGACTTTTAGTGACGTCAGCGTGCAGACACATCTCTACTACTGACTTCAGCTACAGGTCTGAGAAACTACGAGCACTCAGAGCATAAACAGAAATTATATAGATATTTATATAACAGGAGCTTTAACGTCAAACTATCCTCCAGTATCTGGACTAACAATGACAAAAAGTCTTGACTGTGATATTCTTCATCTTATTTTAGAGTCTGTGAGTGATTCTGAGGCCCGTTTCATGCATCTATGGCCGGGCTTTCGCTGATTACTGTACAAAAGCACAACTTTCCATCAGGGGCGGCGTCAGGAACTTTGGGCCCCATGACCAAAAAGTCAAACTGGCCCCCTCTGTGCAGCTGTTGTCCCCACATCTCTAGGACCGAACTATCCCATCAGAAGCTTTACAGAACTCTGATCAGAGGCCTGCAGCTGTTTAGCATCTTGTAGTTCAATTCTAGTACGAGCACAATATTTACTGCTGCTGATTTGTACATGCATCTTCATCTTCTCCTTTATCTTTTCCCTTCAGGGGTCGCCACAGCGAATCAGTTGCCTCCATCTAACCCTGTCTTCTGCATCTTTTTCTCTCACACCAACTACCTTCATGTCCTTTCACTGCATCCATAAACCTCCTCTTTGGTCTTCCTCTATCTCTCCTCTAGACGAATCATCTCAGTCTGGCCTCTCTGACTTTATCTCCAGAACCTCTAACATGTGCTGTCTCTCTGATGGACTCATTCCTGATCCTATCCATCTGGGTCACTCCTAAAGAGAACCTCAGCATCTTCATCTCTGCTACCTCCAGCTCGGCCTCCTGTCTTTTTCTCAGTGGCACTGTCTGTAGACCAAACAACATCGCTGCTCTCACTACAGTTTTGTGGTGATTCGTACATGCATACAGTCTGCATACAGTCTGCATACAGTCTGCATACAGTCTGCTTACAGTCTGCATACAGTCTGCATACAGTCTGCTTACAGTCTGCTTACAGTCTGCATACAGTCTGCTTACAGTCTGCTTACAGTCTGCATATAGTCTGCATACAGTCTGCTTACAGTCTGCTTACAGTCTGTTTACAGTCTGCATACAGTCTGCTTACAGTCTGCTTACAGTCTGCATACAGTCTGCATACAGTCTGCTTACAGTCTGCTTACAGTCTGCTTACAGTCTGCTTACAGTCTGTTTACAGTCTGCATATAGTCTGCATACAGTCTGCATACAGTCTGCATACAGTCTGTTTACAGTCTGTTTACAGTCTGCATACAGTCTGCTTACAGTCTGCATATAGTCTGCATACAGTCTGTTTACAGTCTGCTTACAGTCTGCTTACAGTCTGCTTACAGTCTGCTTACAGTCTGCATACAGTCTGCTTACAGTCTGCATACAGTCTGCATACAGTCTGCATACAGTCTGCATATAGTCTGCATACAGTCTGTTTACAGTCTGCATACAGTCTGCATACAGTCTGCATACAGTCTGCTTACAGTCTGCAGTGCAGTTCACCGTTTGATGCAAGATTAAAAATGTGCTAAAGGAATTTTAATTTAACTTTTACCGCCCAAACACATGTAAAAACAAAGAGATGATTCATTTCATTGTTATATTTTAAATATATAAACTCAATGATGATGGTTTAATCATTTATATTGGTGTTTATGCCCCTGTCAGTCGTGGGCCCCTGGAATTGTCCTCTACAGACACACTCCTGATGGAAAGAGATCGCTATGCTGCGAGCCGCTTAACAGTGGTTAGCTCGGTTAGCCGTGTGACTAACCAAACCGACTTCAGCAAACTGATTCCCCCTGAATGTGTCCAGATCTTGGTGTGTAACCCAAATACTTTCACAATAAGAGCTGGTTTGCGGGCGGAGCCTGTCAGTGTGGAGCAACATCTACAGAGGAAGTTTATTTAAAGGAGTGTTCGTCAGCCATCACGTTCACGTCGTGTACCCGTGGAAACACCAAACTAAACGTAGATTTCACTAAACTCTAAGATTATATTTGTTTTTTTCACTCCTTCACTTCCTCTCTCTCTCCAGCTCTCTCTCGTTTTCTCTCTCTGTGTCTGAGTTTCTTTGTTCTGAAATCCCATTACCTTCTGATCCTCGATGACCCTCGGCGACCTCAGAGACCGGGTCACAAGACGCCGTGTATGTGTTCGCTAACTGGGCTTTCAACACCCGGCGCAGAGGTCAGAGGGTCGAGCAGCGCTAATGATGCAGCTCAGAGCTGTGCACGTGCTGCACGGCAATGAAAATAAACAGTGAGCGTGAAGAGTGGACTTTTCTTTTTTTAATGAAGAAGCAGGTCACACATCGGGAAGGCTGCTGGTTTTTAAGTTTAGCATCTTTACTCGTTATTTTAGTTACAGTAAATGTTCAAATTAAAGATCCAGTGTGTCAGATTTGGGGCTTTTATTTTCAAAATAAGGCAAACATGGAATAAAATATTCATAACTATGTTTTCATGCATGTTTAATCACCTGATATAAGAATCATCCGTTCATATCTACAGTGGGAGTCGGTTGATTTCTACAGTAGCTCGGAGCAGACAAACTAAATACTGACTCCAAATATAAAGTGTTTGTTTCTCCTCAGGGTGATGTGAGGGGATTGCAATGCAGCGATTAGTCCACTGAATGCAACTGAACTGTACAACAACTAAAATCTCCTTATTTTGAAATATCTGTTGTAGTTTTCATTGGACATTTAATGAACTGAACTTTATTCTGAAAGTCGTAACTAAGCAATATGAACTGACAAACGTATCTAAGTGTTATTATCTAATAATTATTAAACAAAACAAAGGTTTATGCTGATAATTTGGCTTTTTAAGGACAAACTATTTAAAGTTAAAGATGTTCAGACACGGTGAAAATATGAAATAATAAAAGAATTATGAAGGAGCGGTGAGGAATATTTGATCAGAGTGAAACATCTCAATGAAACATGGAAGCTTATTTATTTTAATTTGGTGTCTTTTGTTTGTTTCCTTTGCTCAGTTTCATATCCTTTACTCGTTTTCTTCACCTCGTCGTTCCCTTGTTCTCCTCTCCTCTTTTTAATTCATCCATTCCTTCGTGTTTATCAAAGAGATGTTTGGTTATTTCATCATCTACTTTGACCTGAACTCGAGCACACTGTGCCTTCCTCGCATTGTAGTCAGACAAATGTGATTTATCTTTCCAATATCCGATGACTCACTCTCGTTAGCCCGGTTTTGCCTCGAATGAATGAACGAATGAATGAAAACACTGAGAGGGTGGATCCGGTTCGCCAGCCTCTTCCCGTAAGTAAATCTAATTTTCTTTATCACCAAGAGGACAAGAGGAAGGTCTTGTTAGCACTCTGATATAAATACCCAGCAGCTTGAACCTCGTCCAATTCAAGCAGCTCCGGGCGTTCCTTTCCAGCCAATCACGGCATTCCTCGCCCGCCCACGGGATTCCTCACAGCCAATGAAAAGTGAGTGTTGAGTGACAAAACGGTATTCCATTCATTCCTGAGTGCTGAGCGTTAAACTGGTGGTTTGGTGTGTTCCCTTTTTTTCTCTCTCTCTCTCATCTGTCCATCCCTCCCTCGTTTTTTCCGTTTTGTGTGTGTGTGTGTGTTGTGTGTGTGTGTGTGTGTGTGTGGGATGTGGAATGTGGAATGTGCGGTGGGATGTGAGCAACTTCCTGTTTTAGTTGTTAAGTACTTCCTTGTGGGGTTTTACATTGTGTGTGGGTGTGTGTGTGTGTGTGTGGGTGTGGTGTGTGTGTGTGTGTGTGTGTGTGTGTGTGTGTGTGTGTGTGTGTGTGTGTGTGTGTGTGTGTGTGAGTGAGAGAGAGAGACAAAGAGAGAGTAGAAATGAGAATGACAGAGGGGAATGAGTTGTACCATATGGTCAAAAGTAAGTGGACACCCGTACATTCCAGCCATTCATCTGCTGCTGTAACAGCCTCCACGCTTCTGGTTTCAGGTTTTCTGATCCAGATGTTGAAACCCGGCTGCAGCAGGGACTCACAAAGACACATTAGTGAGCTCCAACACGGATGTTTGGTGATAAAGTCTGACTCACGCGCAGCAATAAACATGTACAGTTCTACCATGACAGCAAACAGTCACCAGTGAAAGCGCCCTCTCTGACACCCGTGGAGAAAGTTCCCAGACTATAAAAGCAACATTGACTGTCAGGTCGACAACTTTGCCAAACAGCCAATCATCATCCAGGTCCCCAGCAGCAGCTTATATCAGCGACTAGTCCAGCGGCGGCTGATATCAGAGACTAGTCCAGCAGCGGCTGATATCAGAGACTAGTCCAGCAGCGGCTGATATCAGCGACTAGTCCAGCAGCGGCTGATATCAGAGACTAGTCCAGCAGCGGCTGATATCAGAGACTAGTCCAGCAGCGGCTGATATCAGAGACTAGTCCAGCAGCGGCTGATATCAGCGACTAGTCCAGCAGCGGCTGATATCAGAGACTAGTCCAGCAGCGGCTGATTTTAGAGACTAGTCCAGCAGCGGCTGATATCAGAGACTAGTCCAGCAGCGGCTGATATCAGAGACTAGTCCAGCAGCGGCTGATATCAGCGACTAGTCCAGCAGCGGCTGATATCAGCGACTAGTCCAGCAGCGGCTGATATCAGAGACTAGTCCAGCAGCGGCTGATATCAGAGACTAGTCCAGCAGCGGCTGATATCAGAGACTAGTCCAGCAGCGGCTGATATCAGCGACTAGTCCAGCAGCGGCTGATTTTAGAGACTAGTCCAGCAGCGGCTGATATCAGCGACTAGTCCAGCAGCGGCTGATATCAGCGACTAGTCCAGCAGCGGCTGATATCAGAGACTAGTCCAGCAGCGGCTGATATCAGAGACTAGTCCAGCAGCGGCTGATATCAGAGACTAGTCCAGCAGCGGCTGATATCAGAGACTAGTCCAGCAGCGGCTGATATCAGAGACTAGTCCAGCAGCGGCTGATATCAGAGACTAGTCCAGCAGCAGCTGATATCAGAGACTAGTCCAGCAGCAGTCAGTCTAGCTCGGCGTCTGTCTCTCAGCCTTTTATTTCACCAAGCTCTCACCAACCACTAAAAGTCAGTCCCACATTTACTCTTGTCCGGCGGCTTCTTGCTCGCTCACTCTCTCCTTTTCTCTTCTTAGCTTCCTCCATCAGCGTCCTCTTCACTCTCTTCTCCTCTGCCATTTTGTCTATAGAGTCTGCTGAGCCTGGTTGCATTGCCCCTGCTTTACCCTGGCTCCGGTTCTGGCACGACACTGCCTCAACCCAGGTGAAAACGCCTTTAGTACAAAAAACTACAAAAACACTCCGACGTCCAAGCAGCACAGCTAACAAAGTGAGCTAACAGCAGCTATAGTTGGCAGCAGTTTACTTCAAACACAGTTACAAACACTGCCTGGCTCCTGTTCTGGCACAACACTGGCTTCGCTCCCTGTCAAGCATTCCTCTGCCACCCAAACCTCCTCCTCTTCTTCCTAAAAAAAGTTTTTTATACCACTGACCGGCCAACCCTGGCTCCGGTTCTGGCACGACACTGCCTCGACTCCCAAAACGCCTTTGGTACAAAAACTACAAAAACACCCCCCGTCCGTCCGTCCAAGCAGCACAGCTAACAAAGTGAGCTAACAGCAGCTACAGTTGGCATACAGGTTATTTCATGGTAGAAAAGTAAAAGTTGGACAGATGTTGTGAGTTGTATAAACTTTGTGAACTACAACAAAGTCTTTGCAAACGGAAAGATGTGGGTTTATTCCTTGGAGCTGTCCGCTCGGTTAGATCATTCCAGGTGGATGTGAGGCCAGCGAGCGTTCCAGGTGTTGGATGAGGTTCAGGTTTCAGTCCAGCTCATCACAGCAAACTGGGAAAAAACTGCTTTGTTGGCCTGGCTGCCTTGTTGTGTTCAAACAGGAAAGGTCGTTCCCCAAACTTCTGCCAGTAAGTCGGAGGAACACTATTGTCTAAAAAAAAAGGATTTTATGCTGTAACAATAACATTTCCCCTCGTTGGAACCAAGGACGCCTCTTTGTAACAAATCCAGAAAGAGGTGGACTCGGACCGTAAACAGACTTTTTGGAGAAGCGGTAAGAAAAAATGATTTCTTACAGAGTGAATGTGTCAACAAGAGAAACAGGAGGGACAAGAAGAGCGTGGCTGCGTTTACGGACGATCAATTAATCAATTCATAGTCCATAAAAGACTTTAATTACTTTCGCTTTCCAAACTTTTGAACATTTCTCAGCTTATTTAAACTTAATAAAAACTCCTGTTGCTTTGTTATTGCTTTTCTAAACAATATAACTGAACACATAACCGAGGTGATTTAAGTGATCTCTCTGTTTCTCTGCTGATAGTTGTTTTGTTATTGTCGGTACATGAAACTAATCAGGCGACAGACACTGTAAGGTAAAGACTGGGATCAAATGACTGTTTATGAAAGGATTAAACCAAAATGTACAGTAGCCGCTCACTCCAGCTGATCGTCACTGTGTGTACTCAGCTCTGAATAAAATGTGTCTTCATGCTTCTCTCTGTCGTCTGACATGTAAATACAGCATCTGCACTGCTGGCGACCTTTGACCTGCATGGTTTGGGTTGATTGAGGCGTACGTCCTGATGGAGACAGATGAAAGTGTTTACAGGAGGCGGAGCCTCGTCTGAAGCGGGTCGGAGGTCAAGTTCATACTGTTCAAACGAACTGAATGTAAATGTAAAGAGGAAGTGTGTGTGTGTGTGTGTGTGTGTGTGTGTGTGTGTGTGTGTGTGTGTGGTCTGAGACTGTGTGTGTTTGTTTTACAGACGCCATGAATGTAAATACATCCGCTCAGTGGAAATGGCCTGTTAAATGGATGGATGCACACACACACCCTTGTGTGTGTGTGTGTCAGTGATGCTGCCGTTCACACTGACGCGTGAGTGCAGTGTGATAGAGGTGTGTGTGTGTGTGTGTGTGTGTGTGTGTGTGTGTGTGTGTGTGTTTACAGGTAAATTCAGGAACAAGGTCAGCTCAGTCTGAGTTGTTCCAGGAACACACGGCGGGTCATGTGACTCAGGTAAACAGTGCTCAGGTGCACGGTGGGAGCTGATCGCTCCGTCTTTACTTCAGGTTTGTTTGTTCGTCAAAGAGCGGAAACCTGTCGCCCTGCACGCTCTGTATGAACAACTGAAGTCAGTGTCAACAGCTCAGGCTTTCTCTGGAGTCCTTCACTTCTGATGGAGACTTTCGCTGCTTCATCATCGACAAACAATCTACACAGTGAGATCATCCATCAGGAAGACTCATCATGCCTCACACACAATACTTTGTTTGTTTGGTTTTCCCTCTGATGTCCTCCGGCTGCTTCGCCTCAACTCTCTGTGATTTACAAAGTTTATGATGGACAGTGAAGTAAACTGCTGACAGCTGTAGCTGCTGTTAGCTCATGTTAGCTCAGTCTGTTAGCTGCTGTTAGCTTATATTAGCTTAGTCTGTTAGCTGCTGTTAACTCATGTTAGCTCAGTCTGTTAGCTGCTGTTAGCTCATGTTAGCTCAGTCTGTTAGCTGCTGTTAACTCATGTTAGCTCAGTCTGTTAGCTGCTGTTAGATCATGTTAATTCATGTTAGCTCAGTCTGTTAGCTGCTGTTAGCTCAGTCTGTTAGCTGCTGTTAGCTCATGTTAGCTCAGTTTGTTAGCTGCTGTTAGCTGCTGTTAGCTCAGTCTGTTAGCGCAGTTTGTTAGCTGCTGTTAGCTCATTTTAGCTCAGTCTGTTAGCTGCTGTTAGCTTATGTTAGCTCAGTCTGTTAGCTGCTGTTAGCTAATGTTAGCTCAGTTTGTTAGCTGCTGTTAGCTCATGTTAGCTCAGTCTGTTAGCTGCTGTTAGCTCATGTTAGCTAAGTTTGTTAGCTGCTGTTAGCTGCTGTTAGCTCAGTCTGTTAGCGCAGTTTGTTAGCTGCTGTTAGCTCATTTTAGCTCAGTCTGTTAGCTTATGTTAGCTCAGTCTGTTAGCTTATGTTAGCTCAGTTTGTTAGCTGCTGTTAGCTCATGTTAGCTCAGTCTGTTAGCTGCTGTTAGCTCAGTCTGTTAGCTGCTGTTAGCTCATGTTAGCTCAGTCTGTTAGCCTGACAATCTGAAGAAATGCTTAGCAGCTCTGTGAGTCAGCCAGTGTTGTGCCAGAACAGGAGCCAGGCAGTGTTTATAACTGTGTTTGAAGTGAACCGCTGCCAACTGTAGCTGCTGTTAGCTCACTTTGTTAGCTGTGCTGCTTGGACGGGGGAGTGTTTTTGTAGTTTTTTGTACCAAAGGTGTTTTCGCCTGGGAGTCGAGGCAGTGTCGTGCCAGAACTGGAGCCAGGGTAAAGCAGGGGCAATGTAACCGGGCTCAGCTCTTTGGACGTAACGGCAGAGGAGAAGAGAGTGAAGAGGACGCTGACGGAGGAAGCTAAGAAGAGAAAAGGAGAGAGTGAGCGAGCAAGAAGCCGCCGGACAAGAGTAAATGTGGGACTGCTGCTGGGGACCTGGATGATGATTGGCTGCAATTTTTTGTTCAGAAGTGTAATCAGAACAAATACTCGAGTACAGCCATTTACCACGGTGGGATTACTCTCAGTTTCAATGTTGCTTTAATAAACTCTCCTTCAGAGACGTTTAAATGTGTTGTTGTTAAAATGACCTTTGTGGCTTCGTCTTTCAGAGAAACTCATGATCACTTACTGTTAAGCTCCAGCCCAGAGAACATGAGGTGACATAATGTGCTCTCACACATCTGCACATCCACCCAAAACTTCTCCTTTATCCGCTCTTCCTCCTTTTCAAACCCTCTTCTCTCTCTCGCTCATAAAGGTCACGCTGAGGCCAACCTCCGACCTTTGACCGCTGACTGACAGCCGTGTTTTGTCATCGAGGAACTGAATCTTGTTGTTGTGCTGAGCCCATAAACACACAGCTCAGAGGTTTGCTGGTTCCAGCCTGTGGAGCAACAGTTCACTGTGTACAGCATGTGAGCTGTTCAAACACAAGTGTCAGGACTTAGTGTTCAAACATCTTTTCCTGACAATAAATTTACATTCTGATGGTTTTTCATAGAATCACCATTGTCTCTGATTACCTGAACTGTGATTAGATCTGTGTTTGTTAGTCCTGCCGTCGTCTGTCATCAGGAGCTGAAAGGTATGCAGGTACGACAGGTACATCACTTTAATTATTATTATTATTATTATCATCATAACGCCTAAAGCGAGCAGCTGCGGAGAGAAAGACCAGATCTGTCCCCCCAAAAATCAACTAACGTCAATCATCGTGATTTATCGTTATGCAAGATTCAGCGCGTTGACTGTAACGGCACATGGATATCTTGCATTAATCGCATTGATGGTTGGTGATAGTAAACTGTTAAAGGCTTTGCTTGAAAAGATGTTACACGTCTGCAACATGAACAAGCAGCAGTGATCTTTGATCGAACGCGTTACTATTTCCAAACCAGTAATCAGATTAAAGTTACTTATCCATGTTACTATTTTTTCCCTCAGTAAAAAGTTAGATTTTCTTTCTTCTTGCGTCTCGGGGAGTGACGTCACGTTCAGCATGAGGACAACTGTATTAAAGAAACAAAACAAGCGGCCAGCCACAAAAACGTAAACAAGATTACTTTTTTAAGGTAACTGTGGCAACACTGACCAGCAGTGAGTTCAGCAGTTTAGAGAGATCTTTGCTTTATTTTCAGGTGTTCAAAGACTTATTTAGCATCGCACTGCTACGATGGACAGTTTAAAAAAGCTTGAAATTGATGCATGCAGACGTATGTGCTTTTTATTTTATTCCTTTACATTGTTGTCTACTTGACTGCCAACAGTTTGGTCAAAGTTTGGGTGTGTTAGAAAGCAGCTAACTGTTTAATTCTGCTACGCACGGTTGGTGGTGATGATCACGCCAGCTCCATGGAGATCGGACCAAAATTTAAGGAGTGTTTTTCAAACTTCTGTGCCAACTGACAATGACCCAGGACGAACATTTTACCACTATTACTCGTGCCAGATAACTTTTAACAGTTTACGATAGTTTGCATAACTCCCTCTGCAACTTGTTTAACATGCACCAGTACTCACAGAGAACAGACTTCAACATGGACTGATGTGTTCAGCATTTTTAATCCAGCATTGGGCACCATGAAATGCAAAATTCAGTAGAACGTAGGATTTGTTTCCGTTTAGGCACAGAAACATCTTGATTTGGGTTGAGGACAGATCGTGGTCGTAAAGGTTGGAGGATCGTCGTCATCATGGTTTGTGGTAATGCTTAAAAAGACTCAAAACGCAGACTGTTGGGGGGAAACAGGAAACTGACGGCTGTCGCCTGTGTTAAAGTCCAACGTTTCGTTGACATCCATCAACGCTGACCTCATTGTAATATGGACTTTGTCGCCGTATAACAACGACTTCCTCTGCTCCCGTCATTATTCCAACGTCCGCTCGAAGGCTTTGTCACATTTTCCGCTGAAAACAACTGAATTGGCGTGCAACGGCCTCCTGGTGGCCTCCGTGTAGAAGCCTCTGCACGTGTGGTTCATCATCCAGGTTGGATGAATCTGCAGGACATGATTTACGTGGTGTGAGGTGTGTTTTGTGTCCATGTCCCTTCACAATCCACTTCACTTGACTACTTGACTAGAGTGTACTGTAAACACCATGTGCTTATATACAAGAAAGAACTGATTTTAGAACTGAAGAACTGACAGAGTTCATGTTATTTGTGTTTTCCAATAATTTAGTTTCAACCGATACGTCTGACCATGAATTGAGAGTTCACTCTGGCTTTGCTAAGTCAAGAAATGAGCCTGCTGACACCAAAAACTGGAAGATCACTGAGCTTTTTGTCAGTTTTCTCCATGTCAACAATCTTCACTGGAAACATGCAAGAGAAAATATGCAGCTATATCTGGTCTCGTGGTCTCCATGCGTTCTCAGACTATGAATCTTGTTTTATAGATGATGGGAATCGTTTTAACAAAGTATGAAGTCCTAGAAAGTTTGCAGCAATAAAAGTTCAACTTCTGCATTCGTGGAATGTCAGTGGCCGCCCCAAAACACACACATGCACCAAAAGCATGCACGCACTTAACCGCATTCCCTGGAAAGATATTAGAGCTGGAACATATGTGTATGTGCATGTGTGATATTACATAACCTGCCTGTAGCTGTGTGTCAGTACACTGTGTTACTGTCTGAAGAACAGGCAGCTGGTCTGCTGCTATACAGCTGCTTAACTCTGAGTGTTTTTACTGGTCAAAGTCAGTGAATCAGGTTTCACGCCACAGTTTCAGCCTCTGGGACAGAAATGTTGTCATGTCCACAGATGATGAAACCTACAGACTGACGTCGGTTTGTTCAATGCTTTGGTTAATGAGCGCTCGCATGACTGGAGGCTCCTGCTCTTGTTCAACACAGGCGATCTCTGCTGTGTTAATGAATTACAGAACATGAGACAGGAACGAACGGATGATTCTGCAAAAAAAAAAACCCAGATGACGGCCTGTGTTTACCTTCAGTGGTTAGAGTTCATAAAATGGAAAACATGTCACAACTTCTGCTGTTACCTTCTGTACCGTGGAACCAGTTAACGGCTGGAAATTGCAAAATGTTAACCGTCAATTTATCCTGGTGATAAACATGCAAATCTTTGACACGGACCTGACAGGGTGCCCCTGAAGGCACCACTGTTGTTGTCAACTGCCAGGTCAGACCGCCAAAACTGATTCTCTGACATTTTTCAAGTAGTTAGAGATTAAGAGGGGTTCATCTTCATGTGATTCATCTGTAGATTAACGCTGTCCAGAGTGGTCAAAATAACTAAGGCTACATTTACACATAGCCGGGTATGTTGAGAAACAAATATTTCCCTCCCTCCGTTTTCCAAAATTACATCGTGCACATAGCATCGTTTTCAAAAAAGGTTTCGTTCACATCAACCAGCATAAAAACGCTATCAAGCGTTCATTTTTATGACCAGGAGACCGCATGACGGTCATCTCGCCCTCGATGTAAGGACGCAGCAAGTCGAAGACAGTGATGACCGCGACATCCTAAAATTTTCACGCCACTCCTCCGGGACAACCACTTCATTTTCAAAATTATCCCACCAGACAGCAGTCCGTCCGGGTCGGACCCAAAACCGGCGACGTTGGCGGTGACGGCGACTGTGTCTTTGAGGTGGGAGAATTGCTGACATCTGTTTATCTGAATTTACACGCAAACCCGTAGTTTTCCAGAATCTCCACTCTGAGTTTTTAGAAAGATTTGTTTTCAGAGGCGAATTCACGGTTTGCGTGTAAAAGATACAAACGAAGGGAAATGTCTCCATTTTTAAAAATACTCATGTACGTGTAAACAGGGTCTTAATTTACACCTTACTTTTTTAAAATGACTTTTTACTTCTTGGAACATGAAATGTAAAAACGAACTCCTGAATTTGAATCTTAACGAAACGAGAGGTTCTTGGAGAAGTGGTATTAATTAAGGCCTCCCTGTGAGCTTTCAACAGAAACCCATTAAAAACATCCCAGTGTTTCACAATCCTTTAATATGACAGTTCATTTAGCCCAAAGTAAACCTATTATACACCCACATTTTCTATGAGGCTAATGTCTATGAGTAACATCTAGCAGTAGGGCCGCATTCAGTTAGGATTAGGCGCTGATCCTGTCTGAATGTGGCCTAAGGCTGCAGATGCAACCAACTGAATACCACTCCCTTTACGAGAAACCACAGTGATCTTAAAAACCTGAAGGACTGATCCAGAGTCAGTATTTAGTTTGCCCGTTCTGGGCTGCTACATTGTGGACTTAAGTCACAGGCAAGAATCAAGATGTTTGGAACTGAAAGTTTGAATGAGTCTGTGAGTTGAGGATGTGAAACTACCTGTTTCACACCACCATCACTTCACGCCCACCTCATCCCCTGAATCACTTTTAAATGTCTGGAAACCACAACTCAGCTGCCCTGCTGGAGGTGTTTGCTGAAAAGGTTAGTGAACAAGGTGAAAAACACAAAAACGGACTTTTAACATTTCAAACTTTCCACCAGAGTGACCTTTTCTCCTCCAGATGTTTTCTCCGGGTCACTGTTAATGTTAGTTTCTGATAGACATCTTGCAACATTCATGGATAACTCATCATGCATGTTGACAGAAATATTTGAATAAGATTTGCATTCAGACTTTCCCTCAGGGCGCGAGCCAGAAGAAGGCAGCGCTTTCTGGAGAAAGGAGGTTGAGTAAGAGGGAACTTAAACTTTAATGCAAACTCTGATGATGGGTCTGTTTTGACATGCAACAGAAGAGTTACGAAACCGTCACAAAGGTCGTCCTGGGTCCACGCCTGGATTGCATCTTCATGAAGAAAGAAAAGCAAATGTCATTTCACAGAAGTCACTTCATAGTATGACCCCAGTAACACGGCACTCCCGGGATGTATCGTCCTTCCTTGGACTCCTCTCTTGTAGAACCAGCTTCAAGTTCTGTTTCTGGGCGCGGACCCTCTCTCCACCCTTCAGAGTCGGCTTAATAAATCGATAGAGCTTCTAGTTAGTGCTGGTTCAGGTCCATCTGCTATAGGCCTAGACTGTCAGGGGACTTCCCATGATGCACTGAGCTCGTCTCTTTCTCTATTCAAACTAACTAACTTAGCTTCTTTACTGGAGTTTGTCTGCTTCGTCATCTCGCAGATTCTAATGCACTGAGATTACACCTCCTGCTGTGAGCAGGTCTGACGCCCACTACCAATACTATCATTAGTCATATTTCTATTATAACCATAGGTGTAATTACTGTTAATATTATTGCAGCTGTGCATCTTTGTGTCTCTTTCTCTCTCTAAACCAAACTAGTTGCAGCAGATGGCCGACCACCATAAACCGGGTTCTGCTCATTCGTTTGCTTATGGTGTGAATTGTTGGGTCTCTGTTATAAAGAGTAAGGTTTAGATCTGTTCTATATGGATAGTCTCATGAGAAAACCTCAACTCTTCAAGGCCCTGTCATAAAACCTGCATGAAGCCTGATCCCGGATCAGTTAACTCTCAGCGATGTCTCAACACGTTTGAAGACATACAGAAAAGTTTCTGGGAATTGCTCAAGAAGATTCCCATTAAAATTCCCTGTTCCCCGAGGATAAATATTTGAATGACATTTGCATGTGACTGGAAGTCGACCTAAGGCGACCATCGTGGTTTTTTGCATCTGAGCTATGAGGCAACCGAGGCGTTGGAGAACATTCCTGTCGGGGCAGCGCTTATCTGCTGCCGGCGTTGACAGGAGGCGTGGGCTGCTTTGTTTACACTGTCCTCTGTTCAGTTGAACCTGTTCACAATCAGAACAGCAATCACTGCTATCACTGCTGCTCTGAATGCATGCTTTAACTGGACAGGAACCGATGCAGAACATGCTGGAAAATCACAAGGAAGAGATCGGCTCAGGATGTTGAATGAAGTTTTATCACATCTCTGTGTTAACTGGTTTGGTTGCATCTTCTGAATTTCTAAATTCATCTGAATACAGCAGATCACGTTTCCGTTTTTCTTATGCAAGAGCAGGAATGAACTTTCAGGTGTGTCCACTTTCACTCAACCTTTCACAAGCAGTCAGGGACGTCCTACAACGTAAAATACAGCTTCGTATCACAGAACATGACATTACATTTAAAACATATGCTAATATTTCCTCTTTTAGCAGCATTTAACACAGTTTCCCATGAGGCTTGTTGAGGTTTTAAATGTCACCAGCTTGACAAACTGGACGGCCGAGAGTGAACAGAGTTTACAGAGTTTACAGAGTTTACGGCTACAAAGTTGGAAAGATGACATTAAAGTAAACGAGCTTTTTCTTTCTTATACTGGACGAAGCGCTCGTCGTTCACATGGCTGACATGCACGCTGCCGTTCACAGCAGAAGAATTTGTCTCGTCATTGCAGAAGAAGCTCAGGTGTAATTGTTAAAACTACGTCTTGCATTCCGTCAACGTGAGTCACCTTCTGGTATCCTGCATCGCTGTCATGGCTTACTGGGACACATGATGGAAATAGATTCACCTGTGCTTTTCCTGCTCATGACCCTTTCAGAGAAAATGTGATTTGCAGTGCGCCAAGGTTCAACCATTGAAAATAACAGGTTTCAGTATGCAGAGCTTCCATTGCGGTGTTGACACATCACTATACACTGAGTTTTTGTATAATGGCCAAAGTTTAACCTAGCTGTGCTTTGTTTAAGCAGATGAAAAAACGTGAAGGCTGAAAATAACGGGACTCATAGTGCAGCGCTGCTGTTGCAACAATGTGAACAGAAGCTTGCAGAACGTCTCAGAAAGAGACGCTGCTTAAAGAACGTTTTCTACCTTCAGTTATGGTGATCTAAATGGAAATAATGAACTGATACAGATATCGTAAATCCAGTTTGTGGCTGATTTTCTCAAAAACTGCAATATAAATAGACATTTTTTATTCTGTTTTGAAGCATAAAGTTCAGTGATTTGTAATTTTTCAGCATACTGAAAAGTAAAATATCATTTATGACAAAGCATTATGGGTAATTTTACAGTTGTTTTTTTTTTTTGACCAATTTGTTCACAAATAACAAGCGATCAATTGGAAAAGCTGATGTATTTTCACTAAAGTGTTTTTCTCTCACTGTGAACCAACAAACTCCACAAACCAAATGGTTCATTTGAAAAAAGGTTATCTTCATCATGCACTTTGTTTAAAAGTTTTGAACTTCCACTTTCTGCCAACACTTCCCGTGATGCATGAATACAGTTATTGTAAGTTTCTTTGGACAAAAGAACAAACTGTCTTTCATTTCACTGTTTTCAAACTGCAGTTGGAATAATAAATCCTTCAGTATAATTTTAGGCATAAATATATAACCACAACCCTGCAGCCATTTTAATGCTAGATTTAGCATAAAAGGTGTTTAATTGAGTGTGTGAAGGGGTTTTACCCGCCTGTGTTTTTACACAGAAAACTCCTCTGCAGTATCAGTATGCTGAGCGTGATCCGGATCAAGTTCCAACTAAACCGGTTCAGAAATGGTTCAAAGTCCCAAATCAGCTGTGAAAATCTCAAAAACATTTGTCTTCTGTTTATTTTTCCGATAAAGTTTGAAAAGGAAAGTTCTGAAGTCAATTTACAGTAAAAAAAAGAATATTTTAAATTGGATTTGACAACAACCAGCATTGTTTGGATTCAAATTGTTGCAGCCAATCAGTCACCGGGTTCACTCTGTGCGAGGAATCTGATTGGTCGACGGATGAACTGGCCCCGTTTCTAAAAAAAAAAGAGACCACCGTGACTTTCAGAATAAATGTTCTCCAGTTCTAACTCAGCCAAACGCCGTCAATGATTAAACTCACACAGTCACTTTCTGAGTCGCCTATCTGCTTGCTGCTCATTCTGGGAGGCTTAATGACTCAAACAAACAAAGAGCCTCAGGAGCCGCTTTCAGACTCGCAGTAAAAAGAAACTAAAGAGAGTCACCATTAACCTCTGCCGGCCATTCAGGTGGGAATTTATGGGACGCCGAATGAAGAGCGAGTAGTTTGCATAAAGGCGAGTTTTTCTGCAACTCAGCCCAGACCGCCAACTTTACTGCAGAATGTTCTGGTCCAGCCGGTTCGTCACATTAACATTTACTACATTAAACATTCGACATGCATGATCTATGACATGTTTAACCCTCTAGTCCTGCATAACTGATGATGCTACAGCAGCGTACTTTCCGGCAACAACACAATTTCATACGACTCCCCCCAGCGGAAATCCTCGAGCATGCGCAGAATCTTGCATGGCGTTAAGATGAACGAATTATCTCTGTGTTCTTATCCGATTTTGAGATGTCCGTTATGGTCCGAAGTAGATCAGACTAAAGGTGTTTACAAGCATTTTAAAAGTCCAAACTATGTCTGACACAATCAGAAATTCAATTTTTTTTTTTGCTGCATGTAAATGTACTGAGTGTTCACAGAAGAGTCGGCAGGGAGGACTGACCGGGTCGAGTTTTCCACATAAATTTAAAAGATCTATTTCCCATATAAGTTGCCAAAGACACTACATCCAACCACATTACTGTTGTTTTTTTAACTTTCATCACATAATCACCAAAGATAAAGAGCAGGACTCATCTCTCACTGTCCAGACAGACTTATCCAAGGGACAGTTCACCAAAGAGTCACAGGGTCGTGGTGACTTTTCCTCATGTGGCGACACTTAGTGCTATCACTCTGATGCCACTGTGGGTTTGGGCAGATATGACACAAGTGTTGATGACGTTTTAATTCTTTATTTCGTGCATGTTACGTCTCCAGTTGGACCAGGGGATGAGGGAGTAGCATATAAATAAATAAACCGGGAATCTTGACAGAAAACGGTAGACAATGTAACCGAAAATAAGTTTATTTACAAAAAAAGAAGAAAATTAGTTAATTTAGGACGGGCTCCTCCGAAACACAGGGAGCCGAATCACCAGCTTTTTACGCGGCTCACTCCAGAACCAGGCCAGCCTCTCTGGTGCTGCCGACAGCCGTGAGTGTGCATGTGTCTGTCGTGTGTCTCCAACTCCTCAGGTCCAGCACGCTACTGCGTTAAGAAGGAGAGAGTGATTGGCTCAACAAGATACAGGTGTGCTAATCACTCTCACCTGGCGCTGCTCACCTGAGCCGTCTCCACACCTGCAGCTGATGTTTTGGGTCAAAGAGCACCTGCAGGGTGAAATAAAGTAAATCTAATTGATGAAAATGAATACATTTACTTTCATTTGTTTCAATTCAAACCACAACTCCCATGAGTCTTTGCATGCAATCACAGCCTCAAGGGAGCTGTGGTTTCTATACAGTTGAAGTTTCTGCAAGACAAAGACTACATCTCCCATGAGTGCAAAAAGTTCAGATTCAAAAAAGATTCAAAGTTTGTTCTTGACCTTAAAAACAAAAGAATCTCACAAGCTGTTTTCAGTCGTATCGCGTGATCTCCGGAAACGCTCACCAATGGGTCCAATGTGTATTAATACGCAGCTGAAAATAGTCCCCAACAAATGGGCTATTTCCTCCAGTTTGAGTAACGTTTTCCAAAAGCTACACATGAGCCTTTTTTTTTTAAATTATACTATTCGTTTGTGAGCTGTTTTTTTTTTATGACATCCATCTTCAGGCTTGGGATTTGAGGCCAGAGTTGGAAAGTACTGAGCGATGGAATAATCTGGTTGTTTGGTTTCGTTGGTTTTGTTGAAAATAAGAAAAAGATTCTTCAAAGTCAAAACGAGTTCCCTCAAAAAAGAAACCCCCCAAAATACATCAATTAAACATCCTCTATCATAAAACCTAGCAGTGGAAACAGTTAGTTTGACTTCACCCTGTTTATTTCTGCACAGAGGCTTCTGGCCAGTGTTTCCATCACAATGACCCATCCGTCTCTCATTATCCGATTTGACTATTTCCATCCGCTAATTCCTTCCTGCTGAGAAGAAGATCATTATATTCTCTTTTTTGTCTGGAAATCTGCTCATTAAAAAGAAAAAATCCACAAATCTGGGTTGCATTTACTCTCCTCATTTTCTTTTCTTTTTCCATTTTCACAAAGATACGCAGACATGTGTTGATCTTGGTCTGTTTCTGAATGGAAGTGGTGGGAAATGTTGGTGTCTGGTTAGAAAAAAAAACAAGATTTTCCTTGCCACTGTTGCCAAGTTGCTTGCTCATGGTGGGAATTTATGGGTTTCTGCAAATAGTATAAAGAGTCTCGAGTCAGTCTAGACCTGCGATAACTTCTGTTATCTTACATAAATACAATGTAACTGTTTTTAATTGAATTAAATTGGCCACAAAAGTACAAAATATAGGTCAGTGATAGATTTTGCTTCATGCGTTTGAGTCAGTAGGGTTACAAAGAAGAAGTTAAAGTGCATTTTCAGGCTCTGTGAAAAGTTCTAACTACTTTCAGGTCTCAGTTTTAATAGTGACCCTGAGTCAAGAGAGTCTCGCATCAGTTTCTGAATGACTGCGTGTTCACACTTTTGAAGATAGTGATATCAATGCCGGTTAGACGGAGCCAAGTGTGTCCTCTGCTGAGACATGAGTCACCGCATAGTGAGCCATGTTCGATGTATAGGCTGTTTGTTTGACAGAGCCTGTGTAAAAAGGTGAGGTGAGGACATGACCGCACACACACACACACACACACACACACACACACACACACACACACACACACACACACACACACACACACACACACACACACACACACACACACACACACACACACACACACACACACACGCAGATGCATAAATCCTGTTTGGTGCCAGATGTCCCTACAAACAGCGCCGGCTGATAAAGGCTTACAGTTTTAGTAATAAGGGATTTACCGGTAATCATATCAGCTCTGCTCTTTACCCTCTTTGACTGAGCGTGCATTATTGGAGTACAAAGAAAAACCACAGAGCTGCTCATCACGATAATGTATTCAAATGAGAGATTTCATTACAGCGATAACAATGGCACGTCTTTACTGAGCTGCTGTTTTTATTATTTTTATTTGTAGATGTAGAAATAGGATCAAATTCAGAGTAATGTTGGGTTATTTTACGTGTTAAATATACATGTATATATTTATCTGTATATCCACGTTATGTTACTGTTCCATTTTAAAATCACATGTCAAAAATCATTTGACATAACATTTGATAATAGGCTCAAATTTGACAAACGGATCAGTTCTGTTATCAGCACGAGTTTCTTTCAGCTCCGTCTCTGAAGTCTTTTCTCAGTCGGCAGGATCTCGAGAGGGCAATCCACGCATTCATCAGTCCCAGACTGGTCTACTGTAACGCCCTCTACGTTGGCCTCGGTCAGTCCTCAACTTCTCATCTCCAACTTGTGCAGAACGCTGCTGCCCGATTCTTAACAAGCACGTCTAGACGCAAACACTGGCTTCCAGTCCGTCTTAGAATTGATTTTAAACTTCTGTTGTTTGTTTTTAATGCCATTAATGGCTCGGCCTCCTCTTACCTTACCAACATTTCGCAGTTGTGGCAGAGCCCTGCGCTCTTCGAGTCAGCTTCTGTCAGAGGTCGAGATTTAAACAGCAGGGCTGTGGAACTGCCCCCTGACATCCGCACCACTACTGAGCTCAGCCTTTTTACAAATTAACTTGATTTGATTGGATTTGATTTAAATTGTTGTTTGTGGCTTCCTGTGTTTTTCATTTTAGTCCCACCCGCACCTCTTTATGTGAAAACCTCTTGAGGGTGGTACGATTATCCAAATATAGAAGGACGGGAAACAGACATTTCTAATCTGTGCTTAATTTATCCAATACACATGCGATGTGGTTGTGTTTTGACTCAGAAATATGGAGATTTTATGGTAAATTATTTTGAGAATATGACTAAATACACATTTTTATACATATATACTGAAGGCTCAGCCCCACATCCAGCCCCAGAAGAAACCTCCAAGTGATCCAGCTTATAGAAATTTGATATATGTCAAAATAAGTAAACATCATATAGTGTACTGAATGTATGAAGTTTTTGTTGAGTCGCACCAACAGTTACATCTGTTTCGTGGCTGTTGACAGTGACTGGCAAGTTCTTTAATCGTATGACTTTACATTAAAAAACTGAATATTTGGAGGAACACTGGAAAACTTTCTGGACAAACTTTAACAAGCGATCATCGGTAAAGTGCAGAGTCAGATTCCCTTTGTACAAGCTCAGTCTTGTTATTCAATGACTCCAGAACCGTGAAATAATGCATGCTGGCTGTGAACGTCTGGCCGTATAAAAATACATGGTTTTAGATTTGACAGTGTTGTGAGGGTCATGATCCACTCCAATCCAAATTAGTGATTTAGAACCGAATAAAGTAAGAAAAATCCTTCCTGCCTTCAGCATCAACACTAAACTTTCTGTGGTCGATACAGAAACCTCGAGTTTAAATGTGGAGCAGCCATGACGGCTAATCAGTCCAGAAAGTCACAGGACCTGCTCGGTTCATCTTCCAGGGGGAAAATGTCACCTCAAAAAAACCCAAAAGGTTGAACCCATGAGAAGCATGCAGATGAGGAAGTGGGCGTTTTGCAGAACAGAGTCTTTTGTGATGTCGTCACAGCGTGAAACATCCCCTTTAAAAACCTCTGTTAATCTTTCTGATCAGCAGCCTCAGCATGTAAAAATAGATTTTATACTCAGACATGAACTCGATCGATCAGATATTATTAGTAATTAGCTCGTCTGATGCGAAGACTTGCTCTCTCTGCACCTTCGTACACGTTTCCTTGAGTTTCTTGATAATCTTTCATCTTGATAAATCAGGTGGATTCAGGCTTTCATTGGGCTGAAGATCATCAAAAGAAGAAGAAGGAGTATGACACGTTTGCCCATAATGATCAAATATTTCATGACCTTTAAAGTTTCCGTAAAGAGAGAACTTCTTGAGGTTTCTTATCAGTCCTTGACTTCTAGCACTTACGGTCAGTAAGAAGGATGAACACTCATATTATACGCCAACCTGCCAACTGTAGTTCCCATTAAATGATGCACAGTTACAAGCAGTGCGATGGATATTCACTGACAGGAGTCTTTCAAAACCATCTACACAGTTTCAAAAGTAACCCTGACTCCTCAGGACCAGGTGATAATGTACAATATAAAAATGTGAGATTCTACTTGTTACAGAGGTTTTATTCCAGGTTCTGGATGCTTGGAACTAGAATTACTAGAAGTACAAGAGACAGAATCTCCGATGTTCAGCCGTAGGCGCGAGTTAACTATTGTTTTTTCAGTGTTTCTTCTTAGTTTTATTATTCATCTTCCTTTCTCATCATTTAATGCAGCCTGCAGCGGTGAGAGGACCCCAACAAATTATATATCAAAATGTAAAACGTAAAAGATTCGCGAGAAAAATTTCCTATAAGAATGAATAGGAAAGCCCGAAAAAATAAATAATTCGGGAGACATTTTCAACAATGAACTGCTCTGGCATACTTTCACTGAGACACTTCATTTAAACTTTAAAATGTAGGTACTCTTGCCTTCTCTTCGGGGATTCACTTCACTCATCGACAGCTTTTACCGTTTTTAAACTATCAAGGCTTAAAGTTGAGCAGGTTGAGCTAACAGCAGCTAACAAACTGAGCTAACATGAGCTAACAAACTGAGCTAACATAAGCTAACAGCAGCTAACAAACTGAGCTAACATGAGCTAACAGCAGCTAACAGACTGAGCTAACAGCAGCTAACAAACTGAGCTAACATGAGCTAACAGCAGCTAACAGACTGAGCTAACAGCAGCTAACATGAGCTAACAGCAGCTAACAAACTGAGCTAACATGAGCTGACAGCAGCTAACAAACTGAGCTAACCTGAGCTAACAGCAGCTAACATGAGCTAACAGCAGCGAACAGCAGCGAACAGCAGCGAACAGACTGAGCTAACAGCAGCTAACAAACTGAGCTAACCTGAGCTAACAGCAGCTAACAAACTGAGCTAACCTGAGCTAACAGCAGCCTTACATGAGCTAACCTGAGCTAACAGCAGCTAACAGACTGAGCTAACATGAGCTCACAGTAGCTAACAGACTGAGCTAACATGAGCTAACAGCAGCTACAGCTGTCAGCAGTTTACTTCACTGTCCATCATAAACTCTGTAAATCACAGAGAGTTGAGGCGGAGCAGCCGGAGGACATCAGAGGGAAAACCAGAAAACATTTCCTCAGTGTAACATCAACAGGAGTTTAAATCTGTGAGTTCAGGTTACACAATGTTGATTTAAAATAAATATTAATAGACTTTCTAAAGATAGAAAAGTGGAGATCATGTAACCGTGATATCAGGATGTTTGGTTTTCCCAGCTACTCGGGTGTGGCTGTATTACAGGTTCGTGTCCGTTTGTTTGGGCGTTTCTCGTTAAATAACAGAACGTTATGATGTACAAGCAGATGAAATTTCACTCTGACAATAAAAATAACATCGGTTTGTCAAGGACGGAGGTGTTTCCAGTGCATGGGGGTGTTTGACAAGAAAATGAAAGTGTGTGTTGAGTCATCAGAGAGAGAGATGTCTGTGTGATGAAAGAGGAAGCCTGTGCAGTTAGAGCAGAGCGAGGTTTCTGCAACTGAACATCTGTTAATAAACTGAATTTTAAAAAATCTGTTTTACAATAGAGACAATAAAACATCCATAAAAAACAAAGACGCACAGGAAGGATTTGTTTTAAGTAGATTTAAATAAGATGAATTCAGTTTTTTGTTTTACGAATAAAAGAGTCCATCTGTTTGCATGCAGCAGAAAGTGAAGGCTGATTATCTCTCCAGCAAAAGGGAAAACAAGCTAATCCGTCTAAATGCTGCTTAAAATACTATTTGATGACAGTGGGAGTTTGTTTCCGCATCAGACGAGGTTTTTTCATCGTGCATCTGTTTAGCGTAAAACAATTCAACAATGTTCATTTTGTACTTAAAGCCCTGACTTGGTGAAATAAAAGGCTGAAAGTCTACGGTAGCCGGGAACCCTCAATGCTGCAAATAAAAGAAACGCTGCAAATAAAAAAGAAACAGTGCTGCAAATAAAAAGAAACAGCGCTGCAAATAAAAAGAAACAGCGCTGCAAACAAAAAGAAACAGCGCTGCAAACAAAAAGAAACAGCGCTGCAAATAAAAAGAAACAGCGCTGCAAATAAAAAAGAAACAGCGCTGCAAATAAAAAGAAACAGCGCTGCAAACAAAAAGAAACAGCGCTGCAAATAAAAAGAAACAGCGCTGCAAACAAAAAGAAACAGCGCTGCAAATAAAAAGAAACAGCGCTGCAAACAAAAAGAAACAGCGCTGCAAACAAAAAGAAACAGCGCTGCAAATAAAAGAAACAGCGCTGCAAATAAAAAGAAACAGCGCTGCAAACAAAAAGAAACAGCGCTGCAAATAAAAGAAACAGCGCTGCAAACAAAAAGAAACAGCGCTGCAAATAAAAAGAAACAGCGCTGCAAACAAAAAGAAACAGCGCTGCAAACAAAAAGAAACAGCGCTGCAAACAAAAAGAAACAGCGCTGCAAATAAAAAGAAACGCTGCAAATAAAAAAGAAACAGCGCTGCAAATAAAAAAGAAACAGCGCTGCAAATAAAAAGAAACAGCGCTGCAAATAAAAAGAAACAGCGCTGCAAACAAAAAGAAACAGCTCTGCAAATAAAAAGAAACGCTGCAAACAAAAAGAAACAGCGCTGCAAACAAAAAGAAACAGTGCTGCAAATAAAAAGAAGCAGCGCTGCGAATAAAAGAATCTTCACAACGGAAGTGAATTACCGGGGACTATTATTGCCGGTGCACCTGTAGTTTTTTATGTGAGCGAGAAGAAGAAGAAGAAGTACAGAAGAGTTTTGCAGGGGGCAGCTGGGGACCTGGATGATATTTGGCTGTTTGCAAAGTTGTCGACTCGCTGTAGTAATCTATGCGTAGAAGTGTCGGTGTGATTTCATTCTGTAACTGTTGCTTTAAACAAACAGTTAAAAAAAAAACAAAGTAAAAGAAACAGAGATGTTTCTCCTCTCTACACTTTTGTTTTCTTTCTTATGTCTGTACTGTTTAATTGCTAAGAGACTTGTTATATAATGACTCAGGTCGTATAATGGCTGGATTAGCTTGTTAGGGGCCCCCCTGAGGAAAAAGAAAATTACTGCTGGGCCCCTGTTGACCCTCCCATCTCCCATCCTCCAGCTTTACATTGTGTTTGTACCCCTGCACCTCAGACATCCTATGAAAAACGACGCTCGCACAGCTTCATCATTAAATCCTTCAGTGTTTGCCCAGAGACGGCGCAGCAGTCCTGTGGTGGAATAACACGAGCGGGCAGAGATCGTTTGTTTAAACACAAATTCATTCAATACTCATTTAAAGAAAATTCCTCGTTATAAAAATCCCAAACTGAACTCCACTCCACTGTAAAGTGTCACACTTGTGTAAGTTGGAGCGCGTTAAGAAGTCAGCGAAAGCTGCTTGTAGCTACACGTCTTAAAGTCAGCGCAGAGAAACTTTTCCCTCCTTTCGACAGCTGCATGCGAAAACAGCCTTCATGTGTCAAACATACATCATTCTTCACGGGGAAGCTCAAAAGTCCAACCGAAGCGGCACCTTTTCGAGTCACGGGGGACCTTAAAAACTGGATCTTGACCCAGAGCACCTCGACAAGGCAGCACTATAAAACCCACCTTTGTTCTGGTTCTACAGACATTCACAATATACACAGAACTACATCCTGAGTTTGGCTTTGACATGCTAAGAGGGCAACGCTGGAGACTTTATGATGAATAAACTTCTTCACAGTGAAAAATCTTTGCTGCACAAGATTCACAAAGACAGAAATGCAGCTCGAAGGGCTGAAATATATTGAATACTTACACTTGTCATTGGTGCAATTGAAACATTATTTCTAGATTTCTGTCCCTGAATGATGAATAATTTTGCACTGTAGAGTTAAAACACGTCATACAAAGTGCATGGTGGTGAAGCAGAGCTGATATTGCTGATTTCGCGATGCTGCGTCGCTTTTTAATGGCATTCAGACGTCAAAACACAGGATTTAGATGTGGGGGAAACCCGAGCTGAGCTTTCATGGCAGCCTACAGCTATCGAGGTTAGCTGCCCTCATAACTGCACGACGTCATGAAGGAGAGGATGAAAAGTCACTGTGCCTCGTCTTTATCTACACTTTCTCTCTTTAAGTTTTACAGAAAGAAGCAGAGACGTTCAGTGCCAGCGTGCACGGTGGGAGCCGAGCTCAGCTTTGTGCAAATCTTCTGCATTCTTTCTGTCTCTGAGGGTTCAGAGGTCGCGTTCAAACTGTGTGCCGAGACCCCGATGCGGCTGTGGAGGCTCAGTATTTAGTTTAAAAGGCACAAACACACTTTTAAATGCTTCACAAAGTGATTAAATAAAACACACACACACAGGGTGAAGGTGTGTTCAGGCTGGTTTTTCCAACTCTGAGCTACATGTATTTTATTTTGTAGGAGGCAGCTGTCTGGTCGTGTACTCTCCACTAGAAACCCCCTGACTGTCAGTGCCAGGAATCAAACCAGCAACTCATGGTTGACTGATCGGTCTGTGGGTCTTTATCTCCACCCACTGATGATTACCCGGACGTTACCTCGCCGTGTTTCTCCTGAGTGCAAAACACAAACAAATTAATGAAACGCTTCCGGCCGTGGTCGTCACTGTTTAGTCTTTCTGTTTCTGTTGTTACATATTTTATTCTGCGTTTTTCTCCCCATGTGCAAATTGCTGAAGACGTTTGTAGGATTTCTAATATCTACAGGTTGCTAATTGCAACCGCCTCGCCTCGCCTTCCTAGTATAGGTATAAAACGCTTTATTTGGAGCCAGTTCGGTTTGTCCATTGTGGGCTTCTGTAGAAGACGACAACACGACCGACTCCGTGACTCATTCTGAGGTAACAAAAACACGACTCTTGTTTAAACGCTAATGGAAACATAGTTTTGTGTATTATATTCCATATTCCACCATATTGTGTAAACAGAGACCTCTAATCCGACACACTGGACCTTTAAGTGGCGGTGCATATAATCCACTTAGACGACTAACATGTCGCTAATATTTATCAAATCTCTTTGAGGATTTTACGTTTTGTTCTGATCTGTTTGAGACTTTGCGAGACGGATCCGTCTCCCACCCGCTGTCTTCTGTAAAGAGGTTTCAAATTAGAAAAAACAATCAAGTGACTGTTTGCATTTGAAGTAGCAAGTTTCACGCCTAAACACGGTGGTGGCATTTTCATAGCCACACAGCCGGTGGTCTTAAACAAAATCCTGAGACAGGACTGAGTGGAAATGCGGTCGATTCCGAAACCTCGTAGTAGTGGTCTCAACACTTAACACATAACGCTGGTTCTCATGGACTACAGTATTTCTAGAAGTATGACTGCTGAGCTGAAGCTGATTATTGATCCAGATTATCGATTGAGTTTCCGTGTCGGCGTGTGTTGTTCAGTTTAGTGTTTGTTATGGAGGAAACTTCACAGTCCGGTAAGGCTGATGACGTTGGAGGAGGCTGTACAGCACCGAGTGGGCTTCCACTGAGGACGACAAGAAACACGGTGGACCAGAAAACACACACACACACACACACACACACACACACACACACACACACACACACACACACACACACCCTTCATCTCTTTCTATCTGCTTCACCGCACACACCCACATACTGTCCATGTACACTGCGAGCGCTCAGAGTCAGAGAAAGTTCCCCTGCTGTATTTTTAAGTCGGCCACATTCATTCAGTGACTCACAGAGTGAGTGAAGAAAAAACCACA
Source organism: Collichthys lucidus (assembly GCA_004119915.2). NCBI lineage: Eukaryota > Metazoa > Chordata > Actinopteri > Sciaenidae > Collichthys > Collichthys lucidus. The sequence continues at coordinate 37,130,292 of CM014082.1, read as the reverse complement.
CACACACACACACACACACACACACACACACACGCATCATTTCAGGACCGAGCCTGGTGTTTCAGTTTCAGCTCCGAGCGTCGCTGCTGAACGATGGAGAGAATGAACAATCAACGGTCTCCAGTGCAGAAAGAAAGACCACTGAGCAGATGTTTACCCGGGACTGATCCATGTCCCACAGAAAAGGTTGAGGTATTTCTGAAGTGGGTTTTTTTAGCTGTTCAGCCCCATTTAGTTCCATTTAAATGATTCATTTCAGTCTGTATATTTTAAAGGAGGTGACGTTTAACCCCACAGGGCAGCAACAACCAATTCTCCCGAAGCTTTCAGCTTTACTTTGGGCAAAGCGAGCTTCGCTGGAAATAAACAAGACTGGAAGAAAACAAATAACCAATTTCAACCATAAAACAACGTCTTCTACTCAAAAACGACTGAACGTCACATGATGAAGAGAGAAATTTCAGGGGAAACTCCAGCAGCCAACCTGTCAGTGGCCGACCTGTGGTCCGTCCATCGTCGCTGGCTCTTGTTGGTTATTATCAGCTGTCAAATCACTGCCTGCTCTCTGACTGGCCGTTCACAGTTAGGGTCAGTGATTTCTTACAGTAAATGTTTTTCTTTTCTGAAACTACTGTTTTATATTTTATTCAAACTCTTTAGTACGTTTGAAACCTGCACCCAGCTCCTGCCTACACGTCCCTGAACTCTAGACCCGCTTTGTGTTTCCACCGTGGACAGAACTCTTGAATGTAGGTGTTAGCATTCGCAGCGAACCCGCTTTAGTTTCCAGCAGTTGGGAAACAACAGAGAAGCTGCAGCTTGCAGACACCTCGGTGGTCTGCAGGGTTGGATGATGGAAAAGAGTGGTTCAGTTGATACCATCCACGACTTAGTAGAAAATATAAAACGTACTGACAAGAGCAGATATTATAAGTGTTCAGAAGACACAATTAACTGTCACATATCCAAAAGAAAAAGACTTTTAATCTCAAGTCAATACAAAAATACTTTATTCAGATGTATTTCCCTTAATGCAACATGATGTTTTCATCAGCGCCTCCATACCTGACAAACACCACGTTCCTCTGAAGCTCACACCTTCAGTTTGTAGTTTCTGTTGTAAATTTGTAGTTTTGAACGAGTCATTTCCTCAGACCTCCTCCAGAACAAGAGAACGAGAGAAGACGTTTTGTCATTTCACAGGCTGCCTGGACTCCCCGTGATCGGAGAACTGACTTTGATGTGTAAAGTTGGTGGGTCCCCCCGTTACACAGACAGACAGACAGACAGACAGACACTTCTCATGAGGTTTATTTATGGTTTCTTTTGGTTTTGTTAATGGGAACCGAGAAAGAGAGACATCATTGGGCGTAAAGGTGAATCTTTTTATTCAAAAAAGTTACAAACAAGTCAAAACTAAGACTGAAGTTTAGTTATTGCAACATCTTGGACATTATTCCGCCATGTTTTTGTCTCAAAGTGAATCATGGGCTTAACATGTTTTGAATTTGGTGCAGTATTGAGTGAGTGCACTGAAAATGGGTTGCACTGTCAAAGCACATCCATTAAAAGTGTTTGTTTCTGCCACTGCAATACAATGTGGATGTAGAGCAAAGTGCTGCGAGATCCGATCCCATGCCCACAGAGGGGGTTTCACAGACAGGAGGTCTAGAAAACATTTCACTTCTCTGTAGGGTCCCTTTCATAAAGATGTCAGACACTTAAAATAACAATCCGAGCCTGTCGACAGCAAAAACAAGCACTTTTAATGGACTATTCCGACGGTGCACGATCGCCCACAAGGATTACATTGTAGTCCATTCTGCAGCTGTGGAGCCTTCGCTCGGTGCTGGATCAAATTCAAAACACTCTGACACAAAAACATGGTTGAAGAATACAGAAGCCATCCAGACCGAGTTCAAACATGTAAAGCGGTACAGAGGATGCGTCTGATTACTGGAGTAAACTGTGGTTTTAAGGTGGACTAACTAACGGCACGCTGAAGTGCATGAACACAGTTTCTAGGAACATGCTGTGTTCAGACATGCGACCCCGTTTAGAGCCCAGAGCCACAGCTTGTGAAACCCGTAGCAGGACAGTTTGGAAGTTTAAAAGAAAGAAAAAAAAAACGGTTTGCAAAGTTTCTGTATGAGCCAGTATGTGTGTGTCTTCTGCGATATGAAACCACACTGTGCGTGTGTGTGGTTGCTAAATGAAGCATGTGTGGCAACATTAAGCAGAATGTTTCTTTCTGATATTTCCTGGAAACATTAACAGATAAGCCTGGAGGTGTGAACGGGTCTGTGTTAGTCCTGTTACAGGCGGGAAAGCTGGAGATACCAACACACATGAAACTACTGGAAAAACACTATACGGTACACTGTGTTTCTTAACTTCAAGGCAGCTTTATGATGCTTATAATAAAAGGGAATATTCATAACCGAGTTTAGTTCCTTGAGCATTGATCAGACGTGTTTGTTTGCAGTGTGTGAAGAGGCCGACGCTGAAGTTTGACGCTGCCATTAACATTTTTTATTGTTTTGTTTTCCTCGAAACACGGCCGGCCGACGTCTCGCTCTTTGTGAAGCTGATTCAGAGTTCACTGCTGAAAAACTAACAACAGATTTTCAGACCACGAAAGGAATAAATTCACCACCGGACTGAGAATCAATACATTATTTGTGATGCATGAGGAAACTCAACAAGCCTGAACGACCCATGAAAGCCAGACTGGCTGATTCATCATGTGTTATGTATGTTGCTTGGTTTATGTGATACAGGGCAGGGCAGCGTCGATCCAGCTGTGCAGAATGCTGTGATGGTGTGATCAGGATCTCTCCTATTTCCTGGAAATCCTTGCATTCATGAAATCAGCTTCATTCCATTCATTCATGACGCGGTCAGTGAGAAGTGTCGGAAAAGCGTGAGACAAACTCTCAGTTTGCCGCCGGAACATTTGTCGCTTGTGCAGCTGTTAGATGAAGGAAATCTGACACAGACGTGTTTGCTTTGACAAACAAAGAGACGACAGAGCGGCTTTTACTGCGGACTTCCCGTACAGTGTGAATATTAACAGCTGAGAGTCCTGCTGACTCATCGCAAACACACACACGACGGCAAACAAACAAAAGCGACGGCAGCATTATTCGAGCTACAGATGGCTCCTGAATACACACCCGGCTTTTTTTAACTGACAGCCTCAGAGTTCAGAGGAATGTGAGTCACAGTTTGGAGGTTTTTTACATTTCTGGGAAAAAAACACAGCAGAAAAAAACAAGCAAACACTGTAGTTGTTCATGTATTATGTATATAATATAATATATAATATATAAAAGAGCTTTCGGCAGTCAGGCTGAAGATCACAGAATAAAAACTCAACATGCTGCTAAAAGTTGTAAAACAGTTTTTAAGTTATAGGGTGAGATGTTAAATATTCATATTAATGTTTATATTATATCATGTTCTCCTTTATTTATTTTTCTTTTCTTTTTAATTACTGTTCTATCTCTCCAGATTATTTGTTGCATCACTGTGTCTGAGTGTTTCCTTATAAGCGTGTATATTTGACTCTGGTTACGCTTTGCAGGGTTAAGTAACAAGGAACTTTACAGGTAAACAAACATTAAAAATAATTTATGAGGTCCAGCTCTGATGTTGGACCAAGGCCTTCTTCGCAGTCTACATTCCAGTTCATCCCAAAAACATGCTGGATGGGGGGGTGAGGTCAGGGCTCTGTCTTTATGGACCTTGCTTTGTGCACTGCATGGGGCACAGTCATGCTGGAACAGAAACCTTCTCCAAAGTGTTGGACACAAACACACCATTATCCCTCCTCCAACAAGACAGGTGATAAAAATATTGGATTTCATCTTTTTCCTGTTTCTGTTCCTCACTTTCTCTTCTTCTTTCTGTGCATTGTACTCTGTCTCACCCCTTCCCTCCTTTTCCTTCCCCTCTCTCTGTTTTCACTTCTCTGTTTTTCAGTGTTTGGGATCTGTTCGGCTGCACGTGGACCAGCTCGCTCTGCTCAGTGCCCCATTGGCCGAGAGCAGAGCTTCTTCAGTAGCCATTGGCTGTGAGAGGGAGGTGTCCCATCGGCTTTTCTTCATTGGCTGGAAGAGAGAGAAACACTAAACTTACCCCCTCCTGTTCACTCACGTGCAGAGGCACAGTGCGAATGCAGGCGTACAAACACTCACTCTGTACAGAGTGAGTGTGTGTGTGTGTGTGTGTGTGTGTGTGTGTGTGTGTGTGTGTGTGTGTGTGTGTGTTTCTTGGAAGAGTTTCTGTCTTCTGGCTACTCCAAGTTCAACAGGTGGTCTGCATGACTTCTCTCTGTTTACAGACGATAATAATCAGATTTGAATTTAAACTAGAAAATTCCCGCAGAAATTTTTAAGAGTGACGAGTGGGCTGTTGCCGGGGGTCTGTATTAAAAAAGCACACCTCAAATAATCATTTTTAACATGTTTATTTACACACATGAGTATTAGCATTAGCCACTAATGTTAGCAATTATCATGTTTTTACTACAATGAGCATGTATAATGCATGTTTGATATCTAATGTTAGCAATTAGCATGTCTAAGGGGCTAGCTGCTCATTGTAGTAAACCATTGGCCGCTAATGGTCTTATTTTGAAGGGACTCTTATTTTGAAAATAGCCCCTCCCCCCTCTTCTCCGTCAGGCAGGCTTGAGGTTGCCAAGCAACCAGGACCAACTGCCGGCCCTAACCAGCAGAGCAGTTACTGCACCTGTTAGAATGTCAGTTGGAAATGCTGACAGAGAGAGAGAGAAAATGCTGAGACCACCCCTCGAACAGGAAGGATTTCTGGACAAACCGTATTTCCAATCATTGAACCGAAATCACTGGGAGCATCCTGAGCCCTTCCTGAACGTCTACATAGTTATTTTGTGTTGATAAAGTGAAGAAATGTGACCTTTAGAGCGATTCAAAGAAACGTTACTTCTGCTTTCCTCCAGAAATGTTCCCGCCTTTTTAACATGGCAGTCTATGGGGCTGTGGATGGGTGTTGGTGGCGCATCTTTGTGTGTTACGCCAAAACTATAAGGCTGACAGCTTTAGCAGACGAGAAGACAAATTTTCCCACGTTTCTATGTATAAATCATGTCTGTAGTGGGGCATTTGAGGCCACGGCAGTCGAATACGTTTTATTTTTTCACTGATTTTTCTCTCTGCTCCTCACTCTAGCTGATGATGTCATCCACTGTAGCTCAAACATTCCGCCACATACACACCCATTATAAACCCAGAAATGAGTAAAAACCTGCTCAACTTTAAGCCTTGATAGTTTAAAAACAGTAAAAGCTGTCGACGAGTGAAGTGAATCCATGAAGAGAAGGCAAGAGTACCTACATTTTAAAGTTTAAATGAAGTCTCTCGGTGGAAGTATGCCAGAGCAGTTCTCTGTTGAAAATGTCTCCCGAATTATTATTTATCACCGCTGTGGGCCGCATTCCTTTTCAAAAAAGGATGTGCTCCCATAGCTTATGGGAGTAGTTGACTCGTGTCGAATTATGAACATTTCAACACAGAGGCTGAGTGTTTAGGATGAACCCCTTTTGTTACTATTTGCAGTATTATTCAATGTTTCCTTCCCATGATGCACAGCGTCCTGCAGCAGCACAAACTCAGTTACTTCTGTGAGGTTGGGTGTTTTATTGAAACAGCAACGCGGGATTCATTTCATTTTGTCGCACATGGGAAGCTTAAGCCTCTAACAACTATATTAAAAGAAAATATAAGTTACAGCACTTTTGTTTCTGTTTCAGTCTTTAGATTAAACTATTTTCTTTAAGATGAGGACAAAGCCAGGCTAGCTGTTGTCTGTTAAACTCAGCTAAACTGGGCATCTGTCGGCGCGAGCTGCATCTGGTATCGATCTTCTCATCTAACTCTCTGCGGCAAGAAAACTCTCAGAGTCTGTGCCGAACACACATCAAGATGCAATATTTCATTTTCGTTTTTCAGTAGCCTGTTTATTCATCTCCTCCATCAACAAACAGCTTTCCATCGCTCAGCGTTTGAGGGCAGACTTCCTAAGAACACAATTACAGCTCGGTTTGATGTCATTCAAACATCACTCGCACGTGCATCCACAAACATATACGATTACGCATGCAGCTGTGTTTTTAAAGATGACAAGAAAGAAGAAAAACAAAACTTGAGCTGTGCAGTGATGACATGCAGTAACTGTGAGTGCTTACAGCAGCCAGTAGCACTGAATGAGTGTTACAACCAGACGACAATGCATTCATCATAAACTGTGTAAATCACAGAGAGTTGAAGCTGATTTCCCTTCAGGGGTAAATAAAGTAATTTATCTATCTGAGCAGCTGGAGGACATCAGAGGGGGAAAGCAGCAAATATATTCTGTAAAAAAAATCTGATTCAGTTTCACCAAAATCACTGAATAAAAGTGCTTTTGTACAGTAATCAGTGAGGCCCTCACAATCACTCATAGACTGCATCAAACAAACAAAGCATTTCATTGGATGTAAAATCTGTATTCGTCAGGAAATGACAAACTCCAAAATATCATGAAGTTGTTTGTTATTGTTGGGTTCGATACTGCAGACGTATGTACGGTGGCCCTGAAGTGCAAAACACAACAGCAAATTCAAAAACACAACAGCAAATCAAATAACACAACAGGAAATCGAATAACACAACAGCAAATCGAATAACACAACAGGAAATCAAATAACACAACAGGAAATCAAATAACACAACAGCAAATAACACAACAGCAAATCGAATAACACAACAGCAAATCGAATAACACAACAGCAAATCGAAAAACACAACAGCAAATCAAATAACACAACAGCAAATCGAATAAATCACCCCAGAAGTAGCTTGTGTAGCTTAGTATTGTGTTATTCGATTTGCTGTTGTGTTTTGCACTTCAAGGCCACATGTGCCATACGTGACACATGAACACGATCACAGTAAACATAATGAACTGTGAGTCGACTTTAACGGCTCCTGGACTATGGAGACATGTTTTGTAGACATGGATAGAAAGTTGGAGAAAAAAAAAGACTGAATAGCGAGAAGGGAAAAAAGGAAAGAACACGTGAGGAAGGAAAGAAAGAGGAAATCTATTGTCATCTTTTCTTGCTTTGCCCCCACCCCAACCCACCTCTCTCCTGTCAGCCCCATTGTCCTCCATCATAATAGAGGCTGTTTGATCATCTTAAAAAGTGCTGATTACCAGTCAGGACGCTTTCAAGGTCCGACCTCAAAACAGACTCAACAATACAGAACAGAGAGGGAGTTCCTCTGAGCAGTTTTTGGGCCCCTGCAGATTATAAAGGCCATGGCCTTAAAGGCATCCCCCGTCTCTCTAAACCTACCCCCCAAAAAAAAACACACTGGAACCGCCATGCTGGAGCAGACTGTGATTATGAGTGGTGGTGGGGGTTTCAAGGAATGGGACGAATACCAGGAAAATATGGCTGCTTCTTTTGGAAAGAGAGGTGGAGCACATGTTGGATTCTTTTTTCGAAGAAGAAGAAATATGCCAGCTTGTTTTTCGCTGAAGTGGGGTCAGCATGGCGTGTGGGTGTGTGTGTGTGTGTGTGGGGGTGTGTGTGTGGGCCACAAGCTGGTGTATTAAAAAACAGAATTTTAGAAATCCATTTCAAACCAGCAGAAAGTTTCACAGCTTTGTATTTCAAGCTGTGGGAGCCTTTTATAATAATTAGGATTCATAATTTTTTCTTAAATTTGCAACAATCAAACGGGTCTTATATGCTCATGCGTGCAACACGTGAAACAAACTGAGCAAGAGGAAATTTGATAAAAACAGGCGCCACTTTGAAGAGAAGATCAATGAGTATCATGGCGCCTTTTATTTTGTCTTTCATCTCGTCGATCACGAGGAACTGTCAAATTAATCCGTAATCTTTACGCTTGATTGACAATGCAGCGCGCTCGACACGCGTTCAGCTCTTCTCTCGGACGACCCTGCGTTTTTTTTGCTGTCATCACCCCAAACTGAAGCTTCGCACTGTGTCGATGGTTCAAGATACATTCAAAACAAGCAGCTGCCGTTCAATAGCCTGCGTTTTTATTATAGGTTACTAAATAATTTCTCCAGCGCTGAAAATATATATTGACGTACCCCATATACAAAGTCTGTATAAAGGCAATTCTTTCAAAATACAAATACATACATATAAAATAAAAAAATGTAAAATAGTTGCTGAACCTTTAGCTTCACATTTCAGTAATATATCGTTCAAACTGTTTTTCACCAGTTTTTTGAGTCCAAGATTTTGTGGGCGGTCCTTAGAGGGTGGCTCGATGACACGCTGAGGCCGCCCTGAGCAGAGAGTCAGAGACGATCAGTACAAACCCGACCCAGTCCGATTTAGAGTCCTCTCTCATGTCTCGGTTCGATTGTTGTTTGAAAGCCTTTGAGAAGACGCATCACCCCTGTTTGCCTCTTGGATTTGTAATAGCAAATATGTTTTGACAAACAAAATACCAAATTAGACTTCTAAGAATAATTATGAAACATTGTTAATTAATTCATTAACATACCTGGCAAGCTGCAAAAATGCTAATAATAAATGTACCAGTAAAACTGTATTTTATTTGTTTTAAGCCAAGACAGAAAATCTCGTAGTGACTCGCCATTATTAACATTTAATGAAATCACGATCCTGAATGACAAAGTTTTTCTAATCTCTAAACGTCACCAGCAACATCGTGACATTACAACATGATTATGAAAAGAACTTTATGACAGATAAATGTAATTTTTAGGCCCACAGATGAATGTGATCCATTTCTACACAGAATACTTTAAGACCTCGTACAAATCGCTGCAGGAAACGTCACTGAACACAGAAGGAATGTCCCCGACGACAGAGGTGTAATTTAAACTAAATTACGGCTGCAGGCTACTGAGGACATTTTTTTTTTCTTGTTTTCTCAAAGAATGTCAGAAACCCTCCTCCAGTTTACAGATTAGTAGGTGGGCTTCCCACTAATCTCAACCACCTGCTCTCCAATCAACAATGTGGCAACATGATCTGGTGTGTATGTTCGGTCCGAGTCAGTTCCAATTAAGACTCCCTGACTTACTGCTGCTACTTGCAGTGTTGTAGTGATTCGATGGTACAGCAACAAATGGCTTCCTCAGAAAGAAAGAAAGAGAGACTCAGTCACATGACAACACTGCTCCTCAAAGGTTTGGTGTCACCTGTTATATCAATGCTTTTCCTCTTTCCTTCAACAATTGATAGTTTCACAGAGATCAGCAGTAAAATTCAGATAACAAATGTATGATTTATATTTATTACATGACTAAAACTTCCATTTATAGTGTTGATTTAAGTTGTTTTCCACTGATCTGGAATAAATCACAGCGGTGAAACAGGGCTCTAAATATTTTAGTTTTTCTTTGGACCACCTGCAGTTTTCTGAAACAGATCGAAGCTGTTGATTTGTCAGTTTCTATCAGCTGATATTCTGTGATCCAGATGCAACATTAAACCCTGGACTGTCGCAGCAACAGTTAATTCCAGCTTGTCTGAGGTGTTATTGTGCTCTGAGAATCTGTTCTTATTTAAACCTGCAGAGATTTTAACTTCTTTTAACCAGTGACTTCTATCATTATTTAACTATCGTTCAGTCTCTGCATCTCTCTGCACTTTCATCATCAGTCTGTTTAAACCGTTGCACGGCGTTTAGTTCCTCATATACAAAACATTACTGAGAGCCGCTGAGTGGGTGAGACAGGGAGCGATCGACACGTTAAATCATCCAGCTCACGTGCACTGATACCGAAGACAAACATACATAGATCTGTTCTGTTTACACGGAGAGAGCATCAACATAAATATGCTGACATCAGCATCAGATCCTGCCAGAGAATTTATGGATTCAGTGTCCATTCCACCATAAACACACACACACACACACACACACACACACACACACACACACACACACACACACACACACAATGTATATATGCGCCCACAGTCCAGGGCTGTCATTATAAATTTACAGGCTGTTAGAGAACATTTATATACAAACACACACACACACACACACACACACACTCTGTACATTTCTATAAAACCCACAGTCGACCCTATAATTTAATAGGTAGTTAGCAAAGAACAGGACACACACACACAAACACGAGACACTCGGAGTGTCCCTGTAATTTCATAGTGGGATGTTGAATTCACACACACACACACACACAAGTCATCGCAGCACAAGTGTTCCCACACGCACACACGCACGCACACACACACACACACACACACACACACACACACACACACACACACACACACACACACACACACACACACACACACACACACACACACACACACACACACACCATATGGACCTCTGTGACTGACGGTCAGAGGACTCTTGTGCCATCAGGACATGTGGGAGCCGAGGAATGTGTGTGAATTAGACACTGTAGTGTGTGTGTGTGTGTGTGTGTGTGTGTGTGTGTGTGTGTGTGTGTGTGTGTGTGTGTGTGCGTGCGTGTGTGCGTGTGTGCGTGTGTGCGTGTGTGCGTGTGTGTGTGTGTGTGTGTACTTTATTACTTCTTTTAGTCTTTAACCATCCTGAGTGCAAGAAGCCGTAAAACCAAAGATTGGAAAAACTAATTATCATCATCTATTAAAATCAGAACATAATGATTTATGAAATATATTTAGACGGATAGTCACTCGACTTTCTGCTGCACATGTTGAACGCAATAAAACCTGAATAGAGATGTAACGAACCATGAACACGTCACCAATAACTTACATGTATTTAAATATTTATATTTCGTCAGAGGTGAAGGTGAAGATATTGTTTGAATAAATGAAATCGCTTCGTCTTCATTCGCAGAAAAAGAAAAAGACGTCATAATTTCCTATAATTCATTCTTTCTGGAAATTTACCTCACGCTGTCCCATCCTTGAGTAAAATGTCAGAAAATGTTTTAATGGACATCTGCTGGTTTTCATATGATTTTCTCAGTTTACCCGTTTCCTGTGTAATGTAGAAATGACAACTCCATCACCTGTGAACCGTGAAACCGACTCTCTGTGAACACATGGGAACATTTTTAACGTGTGGGAGGGGGGACACCTAAATTATTTGAATATGAATTTTCACATCATAAGTTCAATATGTGACTGATACTGCAGCTTTTTGGGAAATTTCCCTTCAAAAAAACTTTGGAAATTACACAAATGAAGCTTTATGGAGTAAATGTATTACCCGGGTGTGTAACACATGATGACATCACGCTCTTATGCATGTTAGAGTATGACAGCGGTATGTAAAGAAACACAGAGAGAGTTTTCCGGCAAACACTGGAGGAATTAAAACATTCAGAAACTCTTTTAAACGATTTATGAGAAAATATATTCAGATCTTAATTTATTGTTTGTTAAAGTGTTGAATCGAATGTAACACTAAACTCTCCTCGAGAAGCCGCCGAGGGAAAATATTTATCTTTGTTGATCGTTCCACAGATCCGAGCCGAGTTCCCTGATTTACGATCCATCCTGGATGTTAAGAGCGTTTCTACAAATACTCTGAAATGAACTGATGCGTTTCCTAAAACAACACGACAGAGCACGGAGAGGCGCTTAACGTGTGTGTCTGCAGGTTTGAAGGTTTCGGGGATTCAAGTTACTCGATAAAAGTCAGTTTGGGATTTCTAGATGTCGTGTAACATTTTCTGTATCAGTGTGATGAACAGAAACAAAAGACAAGATCTGGAAAATAAAGTTTCTTTGTGCTGTCTTCAATTCATTGGATGTTTCATTCATATTTTACACGACTGGTGGAAAAAAGAGGACAACGATACAACTGTTCAATGAACTGTACGTTGATTTATTTTATATGTTTTATATCAAACTCACGGGACAAAAAGTATCGACTTAAAATAATGAACAAACTCACTGAAAACTAAAAACATGTCGACTCCAGATTCAGATTTTGTCAAGATGCTCTTAGCAGTCACGACTTTTGGAGCTTAAGCAGGTTTCTTAAGGGGGATTTAATGATCTTCCTTAAGATGCTTTTGGAAAACCAATTTACCTAATTAATATTCCAGGCTCCAAGTCTTCTAATTGGCTCGCTCATCAAAGATTTAAAGTTTTTTTTGTTTTGTTGCTGCTTTTCAAAAGGAGATTGTGTTTTTCACACAACGCCACGCCAAGTATAATTACCGCAACAATTACATATTAAAGTCACTGCGCCTCCACCAGAGGTTTTAGGTGTCAGAGGTCGGCTCTGTGTGGCTGAATAGACTGTTCCAGCTCGGAGGAAGAACAGGACTCTATTGTGTCCTGGAAGTGGATCCTCAAAGGACCTTTGACCTGTCAAGGATTTAAGATCATTAGCCGGTGACCCCGCTCCCATCTCCTCAACACTTAACTCACCCTTTCACCCCCAAATCTCCCAACTCTCCACCCAAATCCCCCTCCCCACCCCCGACCCCCTGAGGCCGGCTCAAGTCCTGACAGTGAAGTGGCTCAGGACGGGGACCGCGTCCACACTGGATTAGGCTTTCATACAGATTCGGTATTGAGATTCTGATGAGGCAGAATAAGTGTCGCAGGTTTGTGATGAATAACCAAACTGCAGCCAGGAAACATGTGAGTCACTATGTTAGTCCTGAATCCACCGTGATGCCACCGCTGCCGGCAGAGACTGATCGATTGCCGAGAGTCAGACAAAGACACAGCAAGAGAGATTCTGGTCAATTTTCAAAATAAAACATCCTGTGCAGACTCTCGAGTGTATAAACAGGCAGAAAGGCAACAACTCAACTACTCAGTCTACATCGACTGTTAGAAGCACAGAAATCAAGGAGAAATTAACAAATCTGAGTCCGTCTTTTCAGGCCACTGATTTCAAACTGTTCCACCGGCGTCTTGCTCTGTGACACTGAGTCAATGATGAAGCTGAAGTTTTGTGATGCCTGTGTAAAGCAGTAAATAAACTCTTGGTGCATTGGTGTGTTTGAGATGGATGGATGCAGGTAGATCAAGGTTCCCACAACTTTATCATTAAATTCAACAACTTTTCATGGACTTCCCTCAGATTCAAGGACCCCAACAGGGCGTAATCTGAGACACAGATCCTTCTCTTACAGAGCAAAGACAGAGGCAGATTTATAGGCTAATTAAGCACTTTCAATGACAAACTTTCAAGGATTTCAAGGACCCATGGGACCATATTTTCCCAATGTTACCAAGGATGGTTTGGAGATTAATCTGTTTTCGTACCTTATACCTTCTTCTTCTCTGTTCTCACCCTCCTCCTGTCTCCAACAAACTCTTCATCCATCACACACACACACACACACACACACACACACACACACACACACACACACACACACACACACACACACACCCCGTCTTAAATCCTCACTCACTGTTTTGTAAGTAAAAGTTATGTGTGCATCTGTCGCCTCCATTCGTCTTGCTGTCAGACAGAGGGATCCAACTGTGTGTGTGTGTGTGTGTGTGTGTGTGTGTGTGTGTGTGTGTGTGTGTGTGTGTGTGATGATTGACCCAGCACACGCACTCACACCTGTTGTCACGCTGTGTGCAAACACACTGTCCCACACCAGCTTAACCTGAACGTTACCCCTCACCTGTCCCCTGCTTCTGTTGCACAAATCACAACCTGTCAAACCAACAAACCATCCATCTATCTATCTATCTATCTATCTATCTATCTATCTATCTATCTATCTATCTATCTATCTATCTATCTATCTATCTATCTATCTATCTATCTATCTATCTATCTATCTATCGTTCTCATGGATGAATTGGTCAGTTTCACTTTGCTGTGCAGCTGTGAACAGTGTGTGTGTGTGTGTGTGTGTGTTCTGCACATTACAGTCTGTGCACATGCTCATGTGTGTGTTCCTATGTACAGTATATGTCCTCAGTGTGTGTTTTGTGTTTTGTGCGTTGCAGCTGTCCTTCACCTCACTGACCGTTGAAGTTGTCACTGCTGCTGTCAGAAGGTCGAGCGGAGCCATTTGGTATTTGACATATGGCGGCACGCTAACTGCACAACCAGATGCAATCCAGTTAATATGAGGATGTTAAAGGCCAGCGGCGAGTTATCAGCAACAAACACGTTTTATGTGCAGACCTGAGTTATCTTAACACAACAAGCCCAAAATATTTTTATGAGCATCAATGCTGCTCAGAATTTCAGTTTTTAAGAAATGCAATGTTGGATAGATTCACTGGGGAACACAGTTTTTGTTGGGTTAGCTCTGACAGCTGCAGAATCCAAAACTCTATCTCTATCACATCAAGTTTTTGAACTATAGGATCCTGTTTCCTTTAAAATATGAAAAATACTGTAACAAAACAAAAGTAAAAGATCTTTGGGGATACCAAACACCAACTTTTCACGTGTTCCTTTGGTCCACATCCGTAAACTCTGCACACACTGCTTGCACACTCTGTGAGGGGCCTGTGTCTTGTTGTCTTGATCACAGAGTTTTAATTTAAAATATGCAGAATCTGCTTGTTTGACAGATGCACTGATGTTTGATTTCCTCTGACTTGAAACTTGCACAAATACAGCAAAAGGAGTCAGGGTTGTTTAGGCGTTTACGACGAGAAGTAGCAGGATCAGACATGATCTGAAACAAAGGAAATATAAAACACTAAGATCTTTAAAAACTACAATAACAGAATCAGACCAAACAGAACGTACAGCGGTATGCTCGTGGTGACACGGTGAAGAGAAAAGCACAGATCCTCTTCATTCGACCATGCCAGCTCTCTGTGTGCAGATATTGCAGAACTTTGCTGATCTGTAAAAACTTGACGTGCTAGAAAAAAAACTGACTGTAATTTTGGAATCAGCATAAAAATCTTTTTCAAATTGTTCCCCGGTGTTATGTTCTTGAACTTGATGCACTTTGTTCTGCAGTAAATCCGAAACATCTGGGCCGATGTAAATAAAGCTGCACTCCGCAGTAAACAAGCAACACTTCACCTCCGTGTCCTGTCACATAAATCCAGGCTGCAGCTTCCACACGATCTTTAATGAGACAGCTGACGGTTTAATAAAGTAAGTGAAGTCAAAGCTAACATGAAGAACACGAGGGTTGTAAAAGTAAAAGTTGTATCCTTCTGTCTGTGTGTGTGTGTGTGTGTGTGTGTGTGTGTCCGTCCACCTGTCCTCCATACATCTTGCTGTCAGGAGATCTCCACATGCCGTAAGTGTGTGTGAAAGGGGACGACAAGGACTGATGGCTGGGAGCGTGCAGCTATACAAAGACAGAAACAACAAACTGTGCAAGTGATTCCAAAACATTTCACAGAATCAGAATCTGGTTTATTGCCAAGTAGGTTTTCAATACAAGGACTTTGTCTCAGACATTATGTAATAATTAAAAAAAATAGGAAGGAAGATTTTAAAAGGAAGTATTTAAAAATATAAACAATATAAATATCTGTAAGATATGAAAAGAGCTGTACAGAACGTGGGAAATATGTCAGGTAATATGCAAAAGTTCAGAGTTTTTAAAATGTGCAAAAACATGTTAAACAAAAGGTTATAGGTTATATATCATAGGTTATTAAAACGTGTGCATTCATGTTACGCTGTGTAAAGAAAACTGGGGAAACAATCATGAAGAGAAAAGTGTGTGTGAAAAGTGTGCAACTTAACTAATAAATTCTTATTTTCACTAATGAACTAAACAGACATGAAAACATAGTTATGAATATTATATTATATTTTTGCTACATCCTGTAAATAGACCCCCCCCTGAATGTTACAAACTTACAAATGCTTCTAAAAGTGAACGAATCACTAAATGTGAAGCATTAAATCTTCTGACCTCAGTTTAAAATTTTCAAAGTGTGACACATGTTAACGAAGCTTTTCTTTGACGTGGTCGTGGTATAAAGAGCCGTAACACACTCTGAGGCGTTCTGATATAGAGAATAACTCACTCAGACTCGTTTGTTATCGGCAACATGTCAAAACTCAAACAAACTTTCTGCTGGAATGTAGTGAAAGGAGGAGGAGGAGGAGGAGGAGGAGGAGGAGGTGGTGTTAGTGTTGGTGTTTGCAGTTTGTTTGATATTCAACAAATGTCTTTCATCTTGTAGTGAAGACGAGGAGATAAGATTGTTGACTGGAGGGTTGTTAAATCACACGAGCTCTACAGACAGGAGGGGGGGGCGGGGTCATTAGGTGGAATTCTTCACATTTTAAAAAGGACGTGACGATTCGCTTCCAGCTAAATAACAACAATGGTCTGTGTCGGCGTGGACACGTCGATGCAAGATGAAGGTGTGGAGGATAAAGTCCAACGAGAAGGATTATGAAACACTTAATGTTCCCAATGCTGCATGTAACCAGAGGAGCGCTGTGTCACCCGAGGTCGCGTGGGGTTTTTAAAACACTTGTTTTTTCTCGTGTACTTCACATTTGAAGTGAAATATTTCACACGTACAAATGTGAATTTCCCCGCTGTCCTCCTGTTTGACACATGCAAGACATTTGTGTCTCGACTCACCTACGCACAGAGTCAAACGTGGACGTGAAGCCAAACAAAGACGAAGGTTCAAACATCTGAACGTCAAAGTTACGCGACTGTTGAACAGAGTTAGCTGAATTCATGAAATAAGTCTATTTTAGAGACAGACAACGTTAGAGGGGACCTGATAGCTGCTGTTAGCTCAGTTTGGTAGCCAGGCTAGCTGGACTGTGAGCTGGTGTTTGTACCACAGACGTTTTAGACCACCGGGAAGAAGAAGAGGAGGTTTAAACTGGCGGAGAGTGGAGCCAGTGTCGTGCTAGAACAGGAGCTGTAGCTGCTGACAGCTGTAGCTGCTGTTAGCTCAGTTTGTTAGCCGTTCTGAGGGGTCAGAGCACCGGGGGAGTGTAAGTGTTTGTACCACATCTGTTTGTGATCACAGGAAGGTTTTTTTTAAGGCTTGGGAGGCAGAGGGATGCTTGACAGGGAGCGAAGCCAGTGTTGTGCCAGAACAGGAGCCAGGCAGTGTTTGTAACTGTGTTTGAAGTAAACCGCTGCCAAGTGTAGCTGCTGCTAGCTCACTTTGTTAGCTGTGCTGCTTGGACGGGGGAGTGTTTTTGTAGTTTTTGGACCAAAGGCGTTTTCGCCTGGGAGTTAAGGCAGTGTCGTGCCAGAACCGGAGCCAGGGTAAAGCAGGGGCAATGCAACCAGGCTCAGCGGCTTCTACAGACATAACGGCAGAGGAGAAGAGAGTGAAGAGGACGCTGACGGAGGAAGCTAAGAAGAGAAAAGGAGAGAGTGAGCGAGCAAGAAGCCGCTGGACAAGAGTAAATGTGGGACTGACTTTTAGTGGTTGGTGAGAGCTTGGTGAAATAAAAGGCTGAAAGACAGACGCCGTCTGATGTTTGGCTGTTAGCAAAGTTGCCATCTTGTTAGTTTTTTATCTATAATCAGAACACATACTCGAGTACAGTCCCCCGTTTATCGCAGGGATACGTTCTAAAAATAACCCACAATAGACGAAATCCGCGAAGTAAGTTTTACAATTATTCTACATGTTTTAAGGCCGTAAAACCTCTAACCACACACTTTAATACACTTTTCTCAAACAGGCATTAACTTTTTTCTCTTATTTAAACTCTCAAAGTTCAAACTTTCGCAGATTTAACAACAATACGTACAATATTGTTTTAGTAAATGAAACCAAAGATCAAAACCTGTTTTCAAGGCCAAACATTTTTAACTAATTTAATTTTAATGATCAATCTACGAGGTTTGAAATTACCAGTAACTCACGCGTATTTCACAGTTCCACTGACGGTGCTGAACACAATGCGCGTTCATACTGTACAGTACACTGTAAAAAAAAGCAAAAAAAATATCGGCGAAGCAGCGGGTTCGTGAAAAGTGAACTGCGTTATAGCGAGGGACGACTGTACAGCTGTCCATATCTATCATACCTAGTGTTGCTTAAATTGTGGACGTACTATCAGTGTTCGTCTCGGAGGCGTGGAGGTCAGGGGTCAGTTGAGTTCTGTCCTCATGCCCCGGGTCTTTGTCATGTTGAAACAGGATCTTCCCCAAACATTAAGATTCCTCTCGAAGGGTCTGAGCAGAATAAAACAACCCGCAGACTAAAATTAAACGAGTGCATGTCGACGTGTTTATGATGTTTACAGGGTTGTGGTCGGGCAAGACGCCAGAGAGCGTATGTGGTTCTTCCACACGCATTCAGGTGACGCTGTGTCGTGTAGCGGCGAATGTGGAACCAAACCAAAAGTGTGTTTTCCGTCTGTGGTGATACCTCCGCTGTGCCAACGCCGCGAACTCAGTGACATGAATGAGGAGGTCGCTGTAGCTGGCCGTTAAAGACACACACACACACACACACACACACACACACACACACACACACACACACACACACACACACACGACCCCAACCCCCAAATCCGTTACTGTGTGCTCACCCAACCCTCTACTGACTTCCTCACACACACACACACACACACTGGAAACCCACTTTCGGTTCTGTATTTGAGTTCCCATCAGCACGTCGGGTCTTACAATAAGAGGTGGAGTGTATGTTGGGGTGTATGTTTGTGCGAGTGTGTTTGTGCGTGTGTGTGCGCGTGGTTGTGTGTGTGGGTGTGATGTGGGGTCTTCCTGTTTTCTGTCAAGACTCTCGCGTCTTCCTCTTAGTCTAAAGCCGTCACCGCTTCACACAGAGTGAAGAACCACTGAGCGGTCAGTCGATAGTTCTGCAGACTTGCAACTCGATGGAAAGTGAAGAGTCCAGAAGAGAGAGCCGCGAACACTGGACGAAGTAAACTGAACCTGTCCTGTCTTTACCTGCAATGAAAGATTGCTCGTGTTTATTGTTGCTTTGTGTCCAACGGTGTTTGCTATCAATCAAGATAAAACCATAAAGCCAACAGCGACCTTTATGCAAAGTGTTTTACAAAATAAACTGGAAGCACCTGTCCTTATCAGGGGGCCGGGAGCTGATCGCAACTGGCATTGGGTGACGGAAGAAGAAGAGACTTTGTTATTCCTTTAACGGGGAAAAACAAGGGCTCATAGACGACCCTAACCCCACGAGGAGAACATGCAAACTCCACACAAAGAGGCCCCACGCTGGGGTTCGAGACAGGATGTTTGCTGCGAGGCGACAGTGCTAACCACTGCACCACACACCACTGTAACACAGGAGTGAATACAATCAGCCCAGCAATCAAACTAGAACTAAAACTGATCATATAAATTGTTTTCCAGGACCAAAGCTCTGATAAATGATGGAAACAGGTGTGACACTCTCTCACGACAAACTCCTGGAAACAACTAAAACCCGTCAAACTCCAAAGATCGTCTTGGAGATGCTGCTTCTCACAGCTCGAACGAGCGAACAAGGATATTTTTGTCGTATTGACTGATCGGAAACACGAATCTAGATCATATTGCCTGTTTGGGGATTTGTCACAATAAATATTTAATCAGTGTCTTTGTGTGCAGAAGCCTTTTTTTGCAAAGTGACCCTGAATGCACCGTCTGTACCTAAAGTCCTGATGGTACACCGGCATGTCGAGCTGCTCTTAAACCCTCATCAGCTGATTTACAACCTGCAGGAAGCGCCCGGCATGGAGAGAGCGACAGAAATGACAACAACCTGTCGTTTAGCAGGTCGACTCGAGCAAAACCTCGGATCGGAGCATTTGTCAGAGCCTGAGCGTCGTAAAAAAAAAGAAAACGAGGAGGGAGAAGGACGAGAGTGACTGCAGGCGCCTCGTTAGCTCTGATTAGAACCTGGACGTCTTTCATTCAGAGGTTAAACTGCGTTCACTGTCCTCGCTGAGGCCCACGTCTCATTTCAGTCGAGTTCTCACTTCCACCGTGTTTTTAGAAACGAGGTGTATGAATATGTCGAAGCTCGTCTCGCCTGACTAAGTGTCATTTTTGCTTTCAGTGGAGCTTCAGAGGAGTTTCCACATTTTTCTTCTCATAAACATCCTTTAATAGTCACCCAAAGCATTTCACAAGCAGCCAGTGTGATTCTTCAGAAACTGTGATTTGACTTTTATGTGGGGTTTCCCCCCTAAGAAGATAAAACTGTAAAGTTAAATATAGTTTGGTTTAAAATACTAATGATTTCCTCATGAGACAAACGAATGAACGCTAAGTGAAAGAAAAGCGTTCTTTGGACGGAGGCCGAACACGCTGGAAATAGTCGACGTGCACCAACAGTCAGGTGGAGCAGGTGTGTCCGACAACCGTGACATCAACTCTAAAGGCACGAGCATCTCATGCCGAAGGAAACTTGGAAAAGACTCGAGTCAACCTCTTCGTCTAAGACTATTTAAAGATTTTGCAAAGACTGAAGATGGAATAGGGACTAGATTTTTTTTGAAATCATTTGCCATCATGGAAAGTTACAAGAATAAAGAGTGAAGAGCTGAGTCTTCATCCGGAGTCCTCTCCATGTTTCTTGCTGTGTTTCTGGCGGTGGTTGTTGACTCCTGAACGTCTTCACTGAGCTGAGACTAAAAACCTCTGATAAAATGAATAAACATGCATAATTCCATAAGAATGTCGAGACGAAGAAAAACCAGCAAACAAACAATCAAGAAGAAAGTCAGAGAGTCACAAAACTTTCTGGATTTTCGTCTGTGACAGTTAAATCATTTGAAAAGTTGTTTGCAGTTTGTTTGTTACTGCACAGAGATGGTTTTATTTTGTTACCTGCACGTCTGATAATCAGGGAATGAATGTGAAAGATGAATCTATCAGTCAGTTGTGCTTTGCAGCATCTTCGTGAAACAAGAGACTAAACGCACATAAAGTTAATTAATAAAAGATTCAATTATAAATACTGAAGTGTGGAGAAAGCAGGATGAGTGCTGTTTAGAAACTGTCTGTCTGGGTAATTACAGCAGCATTTCACCCCTCGTCACATTTTATTGTTTTACTGTGACTCCTGGGGTCCCCTGAGGCTGGAGGTGACTAACGGAGCCTGTAACGTTCGGGGGTTTTCAGTCGGGTGAAACAAGGGTCTGCATTCGTGTGGTTGGTGCAGCTTCAGGGGTGGAGGTAGAAGATGCAGCATGAAGGGGAATACCTCCTCCCCCGACCCCGAGCAGAGCCGGATGCAGAATATTTGTGCAGAGTGTTTTGAGGGGAAACTATTGCACGTTCAAACTCTTATTTTATTTTATTTTAACACAGCCGGGAGAGATTCACGGTCTGTGCTGAGGTCCGCTGAATATTCAACAAGTTACCTGCAGTCGACTCTGGCCCAACATTTAGTATGCATGGGCAGTTTGCAGGACTCTCTGCACCCTGCTGTGTGAGCAGATAATGCTCCTGTGTGTTGAGGAACATTCAGGAGATCGGTTTAAAAAAAGGGAATTTACAGTGAGGGGATAGACTTCCTGATCCGCAGCTAATCCCACTTTGTAAAACTCTTTACCACCATGCATCTTTCCTCTCTTTGTTTCTCTGATACAGCGCTCCGATTGAAATGAATGAGGAGCCCGGAGTTTCGTGCATGAACTGCCGTGCTAATCAGAAGTGTTGTAGGTTTTCCACACATCTCGACGGTAGACTTGTTTCCACAAATCTGTTTGACAGCCGTGTGCAGAGTAAGCAGCAGCACATGGAGGAGGACATCAGGACACGTAGACTCGACCTCACAGTAACCGCAGTATTCCTCGACGGACGAGGCCGGTGTTTTCTTGTTGTCAGTGGTGTCAGCGCTTTCTGTCTCGAGCCCATCGGTTCAGACAAAAGATGTAAATCTTTAAAAATGGCTCATAAATTTACAGATTCATGTTCTGTAACTTCCTAAAACAGCTGGAGACTGTAGTTTTTAGCGAATGTTACTCAAACTAAAAAAAAAAAGTGCTTTATTGTGGGGTTATTTCCAGCAGTGGATTAATGCAGGTTTGGTGCACAAAGCTGCTGAATTCATGAAGCTCTCTGATCCGTTATTTCCCCTCACATTTGTTATTTGCCTCTTTTTGTTTGTGCTGATGATTCATCCGGTTTCACGCCCGTCCGTGAGCTGAAATGTTCCAACACACGGTCACCTGATATTGCGAGTGGGACAAAAGAAGCTCGTCTCTTCTCCTCTCACCTGTCCCGATCTGTGCTGTGATGATTTATGACGATGAGTCAAACTCATCCTCCGCGGGGATCCCCCCCATCTCCAACACTAATCCCTCCTTTTGTGTGTCATCTGAGGCATGTGTGAGGAGTAAAGAGGTGTTCGCATTATGATCCGAGTTTCAATCTGCTTCTCTGGTTTCATTTCATTGTGCAGAGTTTATTAATAACACACAGATTTAAAGATATTGTGGCGGCACAAAGGTTTGAACTTCCCTCTCCAGATTTTATGTGAACAAACAAGATGTGTGACGCCTTCGAGGACGCTTCCTTGTAAGATACAAAGACAGGTCTGTTAAAGTGGATCTCTGTCAACAAGTCGTAGTTTGTTTACATCTTTTGTCTGTGCCTTTAAAAATCTCCATTAAAATATAAAGATTATAAGATATATTTAAGTATTTGTAAGTTTCCCCTTTCCCTTGTGTGTCTTGTGTGTGTCAGCTTCTGTTGCATGTGTTTCTGGGCGTGGCCTCCGGTTTTCCTCCTCACCTGTCTGATCACCTCCACCTGCTTCGCATCATCCAATCAGCCCGACGCTGTAAACTTGTTCAACCTCCAGGAACTTCACCAGACCGTTCAACCCATAGACATATATACATAGAGATATATAAACAGACATTTATACATAAACATTTATACACAGTATATACATAAACATATATACACAGACATATATACATAGAGATATATAAACAGACATTTATACATAAACATTTATACACAGTATATACATAAACATATATACACAGACAAATATACACAGACATATATACACAGACATGTATACACAGACATATATACATAGACATATATACACAGACATATATACACAGACATATATACATAGACGTATATACACAGACGTATATACACAGACGTATATACACAGACGTATATACACAGACATATATACATAGACATGTATACACAGACATATATACACAGACATGTATACACAGACGTATATACACAGACATATATACATAGACATGTATACACAGACATATATACACAGACATAAATACACAGACATATATACACAGACATATATACACAGACGCCGCATTGAGCACTGAATCATACGTCGCCGCCATATTGGATGTGGAAGATCTGCCCGTAAACTAAAAACAGGAAATGGACTGAACATCTTCTACATCTCTACATTTCAGGGTTATTATAGACACAGATTAAGTGTTAAATATAAATATTTCAATATTTGTAGCTTTAGTATTAGTAGCTGTAAACACTCAGCATTAGAAACATACAAACGTTGGTTTGGTGCTTACATAAAGAGTAAACATTTATAATCATCACTTTAAAAGTTACATATGTTGTTTTTGGTGCCTGTTTGTTTCCCAGATATATTAGTGTGTGTGTGAATGGGTGTATAAGAGACATTAACTTAAAGAACTTTGTAGAAAGGCGCTTTATGAAGTTCAGTTCATTTCCTGTTATTAGTTTACGGGCAGATCTGCCACACCCAATATGGCAGACCCGTTGACGTATCGCGACCAACGACCAACCCGCTCAATGCGGCGTCTATGTATACATGTCTGTGTATAAATGTCTGTGTATATATGTCTGTGTATATATGTCTGTGTATATATGTCTGTGTATATATGTCTGTGTATATATGTCTATGTATATATGTCTGTGTATATATGTCTGTGTATATATGTCTGTGTATATATGTCTATGTATATATGTCTATGTATATATGTCTGTGTATATATGTCTGTGGTTCAACCGCCCTCGTTTTAACAGCTGAACTCTTACACTTCACGTCCACCACCTCTGTCCTGGACCTCCTCACCTGACATCCTGTTGGTAAGTGTTGCATTGGTTCTGGTCTCAGAGGTATCATTGCATGTTGGGTCCATTACTATTCACTATAACATTTCCTGTTGATTGAGATTATGGAACAGACCTCGTACGACATCATCGCTCTATGATCAGCTGATACTTTCTGTTGTTGTTGTTGTTGTTCGGACGCTCACGTCCATGCACTAATGATGCAGGATGACATCAATCCAATGAATGAGTTAATGAACTTAAAAGTGAAGTGAGGATGTTGAAAAAGTCCACAACGTGACGAAACCTTCCATCAAATCCTCCACAAACCTGAACATAACCTGCAAACAGAGCCTTTCTCTCTCTCACATCTTCTTTAATCAAACCACAGAGGAAACAAGTCATGTGTCATGGGGGAATTTTCAAGACTCTGAAGACTGTGCATTTGTTTTTCCACTCAAACTTTACATGCAGAGTGGGACCTCCCCTTCGCCGCTCGCATTTACATGCACTCAGTGACCCTGATTTGCTGAAGAAAGAAACAGATAAAAGTGTATCAGCGTGATCAAAGTGCAGCCAGCAGCAAGCTGACAGAGGAAGGAGTGTTTGTGTAGGGTTTATCTGTGGACTGACAGGTGACAACACGAGATATTAGACTCCAATATCTGTCTGTTCATTAGTGTACACTGTGAAAATCTCCCTGCAGGGACGTGAAACCGGCTGGAGTCAGTGATCCATCACGGAGAACATCATGTCTCCTTCAATTATGCTAATTATCAAACTCCTCCCTGATGTTGTGTTCAAGGGCTTTGTGGTAAAGTGGCACAGGGAACTGAAAGGGGAAATCTGGCAGTGTAGAAAGTGTTTGTTGTTTTTTTTTGTTTCAGAGCTTTGCACAATCTGATAAGTGACATCACTTCAGGCAGCGTTTGCTGTCTGAGGCTTATCAGGTCTCCTCATCGCTGCTGGAGGCGAGCGGCTCGAGAGTCCGTGAAAGGACGACAGAGCAGCAGGGGTGCTAATGCAGGGGGGGCTCCTGCAGAAACATGCAGGGTCATTAGGCTCAGCTTTAGAAACAATGCAAACGAAGCACAGCTGCTTCACCGTGCTCACCACAAGATCAAATCCTGTGATTATCTGAAAGTGTCGCGGAGTGTTTGAGTATCTCAAGTTTCAAATGTTTGAATCTGTTACATGAAAAAGACTTCCTGCATTCGAGTGTCACCTGAAGCAACAGCAGGACTGTTCAACCAAACTGTCAGCGGTGGAGGTTATATATACACAGATGGACCTATGGGAAGATTTGCACAAACAAGAAACTTTCTAAAAAATTTACAAAAAAGTTTTTATAAGTAAGAATCGGAACTAAAAACAGAGAAAACAATTAAATTAGACTCTGAATGAAAGAGACAAACAGACACACCTGAAACCCAAATGAATTAGATTGTTTCAGACAAACTAAGACAACAATTTATACAAAATATCATATCGGCTGATATTTGAAGTAAAAACTTTACAAATCTAAAAATAGTGCGACTAACCGAATAATGTACACGGCTACGAAATCAGACTTTTTTTCCCCCAGCATCAAAATACTTTGCATGATTCATCATCACACCATTTGTATTATTTAGATTATTGATGTACATTGTCGTCTTATATCTTCGTAGCCTGATGGCTCAGAGAAAAACGCTCCAGAGGGTCATCAACACCGCTCACTGTCGGCTGCCCGACACAGATCCCGTTGTCTTAAGAAAGCCCACAACATCATGAGGGACACTTCACACCCTGTTTGTAATGCTGCCTTCATTGGTGCAAGGACAAATAGATTCAAACACAGTTTTTATCCAAATGCAATAGTAACTGTGAATGCTGCACAATGTTTTAATGTTTATGTAATGGGTGTATGCTCCTTTTAGCATATTTAGTATTTATTTAGATTTTAGCATATGTTTAATTTTATTTATTTTAGTACATTTTAACGTTTTATTATTTTATTCCTATTTATTTTAGTTATTTTAACACTTACTAGTCACTTTGATGTCAGGATTTTATTTATGTTGCACTGACTGACTAGAAGCACTTTCAATCTCGTCGTACCTGTGACAATGAAAATAAAGATCTATTCTATTCTGATGGTCGGTTATTGAAACATGCATGTTATGAAGTCAACCTTTCACATGATTTCATTTCTACCTGTCCGCACTTCACATCACAGTTATCCTCAAGTATTTAATCTTTAATTTTATATGAGTTCTGTTTTACTTTGTTTAGCGGTGTTACAGTGTAATCAGCCGTGTGGGTGCAGTCATGCTCACTCTGATTTTAAAGTGTTTACATGCCGGTTGGAGTAACTGGCAGTAGCTGAATCTGGTTGCCGCCGCTGCGTGCACGGACACACGAGTCAGGTCGGGGTTGTAAGGAAGCAGACTCTGCGGAGTCTCGCAGCTACGACCCAACGACGGCAGAACCGAGCAGAGAGAATACAAACGTGTGACACAAACAGTTGTGCTGTCTTTAGCATGCTAATGATGTGTGGATGGTTTGAAAGGAGTCCGCTTTCACGCGTTAAAGGTGCAGCGGCTGGGTGAGGGGTGAAAACCTGCAGCCACATTTACACATGAAGACACTGACCCGGTGTCACACATGTACCGACACCAGCTAATAACACTGCGTCAAAGCTGAGGCCTCTGATTTCTCTCTCACCCACTCTGAGCTGTTTCCTCTGAAGTCTTGGACCATTTGCTGAATGTTTCGACACCTCGGCATCAGATCGCTGAGGATACAGGAGCAGCAGAGGAAGACCATGCTCGTTCAGAGATCATCAGTATTATCCTGTCACCTACAGAGACGGGAAAGACTGGACTTGCTGAAAGTACCCTACATGGCCAAAACTATGTGGACAACTCATTCATTCCAAAACCATGAGCACAACCGCCTCCCCTCATCTAATTTCAGCCTCTCCATCAGATTTTGGATTCGGTTCATCTCGAAGGTGCTGGATGGATCCGAGTCCAGGATTCTGTGCAGGGCAGTCGGAGGCACATTGAACCAGAAAAGGCTCAAACACGAACTGTTGGAAGCAAAACACTGTCTGAGATGTCAGTGCATGCTTTTAGCTTTAAGGTTTCCTTTCTTCATAGCTAGAAGCGGCAGTGGCTCAGTCAGGTATGGCTTGGGAACTGGTTCAAGTCCAAATATGGAGGGCTTGAGGTGCCCTTGAGTAACATACCGAACCCCTAACTAAGCCACTAACCCTTAAAAGCAACTAGGTGGCTGCCCATGTCTCCACAAGAGAATTTCCCAGTCAATAAAGTTTCTATTCTTCTATTCTATGACGGTTCCAAACCAGGAAAAACCAACAATCCAGCCAAACGTCGATGAACGTTCACAAACATGGAGCTGAACTTCATCCAGGGTTCGCTTTAAAAAGAGTCTCACACTAACTAATCTGTGAGAAACCTTCAGAGGTGTAAACACAGAAGCTCTCGAGACTGAACTTAAACCGTCAGTCAGACGTTTAAAGCTGATATCTGTTTGCACTGTGTTGTCTGTAAGTAGAGTCGTGGTGCAGTGCGGACACTAATCCAGCAGGAATCATTTGTGATTTGAGCTTTCGGACTTTGTTTAACATCATTTGATTTATTTGGCCTGAAGTCACAGTATCGATAATACGATGCCATATTTTTATCTGAACTTTGGCGTCGCCCCTGCAGAAACTTTCCCTTCCTAACACATCGTCCGTGTAGACAACTTTAACGAGTACACGTTTAATAAGTTTGGCTCCCGGGCTGTAGTTTGAGTGTGAAGCTATTTCACTTCAGAAACAGGCTGGCAGCAAATTACATAAATTTTCTCTGCGTGAAACGAGTTTAACGAGAGCAGCTCCACACGGAGACAAAGACAAAACACACACACACACACACACATTTACACTTTCCCGGCATCTCCGGTGGTCAGACACACACACACACAGCCCGACTCAGGATCTTGTGCTTGTGACCGAGCTCTGATATAATAGCCTTATTATTTTAACATGACTCTCGTAGCCAATGACGTGCAGACAGGAAACGCATCGTCAGAGCTGGCCGGCGGCCCTCGGGGGAGCTCCTGGCCAGGCACCAGAGCAAAGGGTTCTGGGTAATGGGTTACAGATGACGGTAATGTAGGGCAGCTGCGTCAGCTCTCAGAAGAAGCTACAAGCACTGTCGACTTACCGGCTGTTGAGTCACATTCAGGATTTAACGTCTCAGCGTGATGATGAAGATGATGAGTGAGAACAGCTGGATTTTCACAAGTAACGTTCAGAAGGGAAAAAAGAAAGAAACAGTTTCCCTGAACGAGCTCCGTCTGAAGGAAATCAATGTTTAACGCAACAGTTTTCTTATCTAACACAAAGGTCGGCAGGCAAACTCATTCCTCCAGATTTAAAGGTCAGTTTGAGTCGTGACATCTGAGAGAGAGGTCATGGGAATTTATCCACACCGGGTCATTCATGAAGGAACCACGTTTTACTCCTTGTTGACGTTAAACCTGTGAAAATTTGAAAGAACCTTTTCCAAA
Organism: Collichthys lucidus; assembly: GCA_004119915.2. Classification (NCBI taxonomy): domain Eukaryota; kingdom Metazoa; phylum Chordata; class Actinopteri; family Sciaenidae; genus Collichthys; species Collichthys lucidus. The sequence goes on along the minus strand of CM014082.1, from coordinate 37,101,738 downwards.
CTGTTTCCAAGCACAGCTACCAGACAAACAGTCTCAGTTTGCGAGTACACACGTGTGAAAAATGTCCAAATACTGGAAGTACTCGGGCGGTCCAAAAGTTGAGGTAGAAAGCTGCTCAATGGTCGCCTACAATCATTGTGAAAAATTGGCAACCACAGCAGCTGCTGAAGCTGAGACAGTCGGACAAATGGACATTGTACTTGCACATCTCACTACCTCACCATGGTGTTATACTGTTGTTGTTTTCTATTTATTGTATATACTTTTCTCTAAATTTTAAATTTGCCTTTACTTTTTATATTTTATATTCCAGCGGTTCTTAACCTTGTTGGAGGTACCGAACCCCACCAGTTTCATATGCTCATTCACCGAACCCTTCTTTAGTAAAAAATAAAATATGCTTTTTTTACTGGTGCACAAAATGAACCGTGCATTAACATCACCTTGTTCAAATAACAAAACCAACACAGTGCATGAACTCACAACAACTTACCTCAGTGTGACTTCTGCTGTTGCCTTGGTGTTGCCATCCTCGAAAACGATTGCTCACAAAGATATGTTGTAACAAATGGTATATCGGGCTGCTGCTCCGGGACCAGGGGAAACCAATTTCGTTTCATCCCATGTTTACATGTGTTGTAATAACAATAAAACTCCTTGAATCCTTGTACATACATTTTATTTTGATATTCTGTCATGTGTTAGTGCTGAAGCTCTGCCTGATTGCAATTTAGCAAATTAGAAAATAAAACAGTAAAATGTTCAACACTTTAACTAACCTAAACCCAGTGCTACATGCTGTACTCTGCAATATTTTTTGGCATATTTGGGCCAAATTATGGATGTCTGGGACATTGGGATTACTTTATCGCAAATATTGTTGTCCAGTAGCCAGAATATTCTGGCTACTGGACAACAATATTGGTCAGAACATCTCTATTGATGGCTTCACACTGTCCGGGCCGACCGGGATTGTACCGGTCACATCACAACCAGAGAACAGCTCTGCAGCCCAGATGTCGTCCTGTCCATCCCTCCCTCTGCAAACCAACATCTGCCTGCAGCACCATTAGACCTTTAATATATATATATATATATATATATATATATATATATATATATATATATATATATATATATATATATATATATATATATATATATATATATATATATAGTGCTTAGATGGTTACGTGTTTACATATGTTGTTTTTGTTTGTTTGTATACTGGAGTATAGTAACAAAATAATTGGATTATTAAAGTATTTCTGATTCTGATGTAGCTAAGTCACTACCTCACCATGGTGTATACTGTTGTTGTTTTTCTGTTTATTGTGTATACTTTTGCTCTAAATTTTAATTTGTCTTTACTTTTTATATTATATATATATATATATATATATATATATATATATATATATATATATATATATATATATATATATATATATATATATATATATATATATTAATATATTTTATTTTTGATATTGGGCTGCTCCAGGACCAGGCAAAACCAATTTCGTTTCATCCCATGTTTACATGTGTTGTAATGACAATAAAAACTCCTTGAATCCTTGAGAACAGTGTCAACAAACACAGCTGACTGTACACGCTGAGCATTTAGCCAGATTTCTTCGTACTCTGTCTGAAATCTGAAGATCTTGAACGCAGTGAGCATCCTGACGGACAGCAGCATTCATCTTCAAGAAGTTTCCGATCTTCGAGACTCCTGAACTAAAACTAACCGTCCTGCAGCTCGCAGGTGAAACAGGGCGATAGGTGGTGGGATGGATTTGACTTGAAGCAGCTGATGACTCGTGTGTGTGCTGGACTGTGGCTCAGCGTCTGGGTTCTGATGTGGTTTGGACCGAGCTGTGTTATGACCTCCTCTCTGAGCTTTGTCATTATTTCCTGCACAGTTGGAAAATGAAACAAACACTGGCTCCTTTTTCTCTTTATTTTCTTTGTTCTTTGATTTTTTTCCCCTCCTCTCCGTCTTCTCCATATTTCCTCACCTCGTTCTCGTTTCTTTCCATTCTCCTTCATTCTTTTTCCATCTCTCCATCCTCTCTCTCTCCCTCTGCCGTGATGTGGCAGATCAGAATGAATGAGTCAGAATATTTGGGTCATTGAACCACATGAGAAGCAAACACAGTCAGCTACTGTACAACACACACACACACACACACACACACACACACACACACACACACACACACACACACACACACACTCCACCCAAAATCTCGTCCTCGGAAAAGAAAACGAGTTTCCTCCTTCTTCTTCTTCTTCGAGAGCAGCAGTTTGCTCAACTTATGTCACTTACAATAAAGTTTTCTTGGCAGGAAAAAAAAGTATGAATCCATTTAAAGTCCCACTGTGTAACTTCTACCATAAATAACAGAGACACCATTCATCTGATCGTAACGCTTTACGGCACTAAGTCACACAGCAGCAACTATTTCACTGATTCTGGTGAAACTGGATCATATTTTATGGAGGAAATGTTTTCTGGTTTTCCCTCTGATGTCCTCCGGCTGCTCCGCCTCAACTCTCTGTGATTTACAGAGTTTATGATGGACAGTGAAGTAAACTGCTGACAGCTGTAGCTGCTGTTAGCTCATGTTAGCTCAGTCTGTTAGCTGCTGTTAGCTCAGTCTGTTAGCTCATGTTAGCTCATGTTAGCTCAGTCTGTTAGCTGCTGTTAGCTCATTTTAGCTCAGTCTGTTAGCTGCTGTTAGCTCAGTCTGTTAGCTGCTGTTAGCTCATGTTAGCTCAGTCTGTTAGCTGCTGTTAGCTCATGTTAGCTCAGTTTGTTAGCAACTGTTAGCTCATGTTAGCTGCTGTTTGTTAGCTGCTGTTAGCTCAGTTTTTTAGCTATTGTTAGCTCAGTTTGTTAGCTGCTGTTAGCTCATGTTAGCTTTGTTTGTTAGCTGCTGTTAACTACTGTTAGCTCAGTCTGTTAGCTGCTGTTAGCTCAGTCTGTTAGCTACTGTTAGCTCTGTTTGTTAGCTGCTGTTAGCTCATCTTAGCTCTGTTTGTTAGCTGCTGTTAGCTACTGTTAGCTCAGTCTGTTAGCCGGGCTGCCCAGACTGTGAGCTCAGAGCACTGGGGAGGGAGTGTTAGTGTTAGTAGCACTGGGAAGCAGAGCCAGTGTCGTGCCAGAACAGGAGCTGGGCAAGCGAGCAATGTAACCAGGCTCAGCGGCCTCTATTGATACGTTGATGGATGAAGCTAAGAGAAGAAACGTGAGGCGAAGAGTGAGCTTTGACTTTTAGTGGTTGGTGAAATAAAAAGGCTGAAAGACACCGAGCATTGAAAGTCAAAAAACTTTGAAGACACCGTGCTTGCAGCTGTCAGTCCAGGATGTCTCAGATATGCAGATTAAATAATCTCTGCCTGTTATACAAACCTCAGAGATTCAATAATCCAGATGTTAAGAAGCATGAAGATAACAAGAGATAAAGAGTGCATTAAAATGTACACATATGTTTGTTTGTGTGTGTAGCACAGTTACTATCAGGCCGCTCCCTGCACTCTTTCACAACACAACAATCTCAATCTGTCGCTCGCTGATGAAACGGCTTTTATGGCATCTGAACTTGGGAACGTGAATCCACAGTCGGCTTGTAAACAAAGAAAAGCCAAACCGGAAGTTGTACTGATTTAAATTATACTGTAAAAAAGTCAAATGTTTTGTATGTTGAGGATCCTTTTTTTTAAAGGAAACCTGAACACAGAGCGGTATGCGGCTGTTGAACTGGTAAAACAAACATTTTCCAGAAGTGAATCTAAAAGAAACGCCTACGCTGCACAGAAACGAGATAACGTAACATAGAACAGGGAGTACAACACACACACACACACACACACACACACACACACACACACACACACACACACACAGGCACATGTCCACCTGCTCCACATGCACACCGTAACACATGGAATGAGCTCAGGTTGCACAACACATCTACCTGTCGCAGCCTCACACTTTGCCCTGAGAAAACACAATTCACATAATCTGTACACCTGGGAGGGGCCGCCGAGGACGACAGGTGTGTGTGTGTGTGTGTGCGTGTGTGTGTGTGTGTGTGTGTGTGTGTGTGTGTGTGTGTGTGAAGGAGAAGCATTTTTGGACTTTGTGTTTCTGATGCCGCGGTCAGACCAGTCGGTCAGTCTCAGTGAGGCGATGGAGTTCAGTTTGATTTCAGGGTCTCTTGACCTGAGCATGCAGCAGGGGGGGAGGGGAGCTCGTTAGCTGTGACTTAACGAGGTTAACGAGCTTTAAGAAGCTGCATTATACAAACTGCTATTGTTAGCCTGCAGTGGTTCCCAACCACCGGGCCGAGGACCAGTACCGGTCCGTGGGTCATTTAGTACCGGGCCGCACATAAATATATAAACATATGTATAAATGTTTTATTTTTAAAAACGGCCGGATTTCTTTCCCAATTACATCCGTCTGTGCCTCAGGTCAAGACGCTCGTCTCGCTCACGTGATGCGCGTGTTACCCCAGTTAAGCCCTCAAAGCAAAAATAAGTAAAAAACAAACGTCTTTGGAAAACTTCTTCAGCGACCAAAACTGAATTACGGAATAGACTGGACATAAGGAACACACTTCGGGTGTCATTGTCTCCTATAACTCGTAGATGGGACCGCTTCGTTGCGGAGAAACAAACTCAGGGCTCCCACTAATTCAGCGTAATGGTGAGTTGTATTTTTATGCACTTTATATTTGTTTTTAAGCCGGTCGCATCATTTTATTTTGTCGTATTTACCCCCCCACACACCTTGAAGGCCGGTCCGTGAAAATATTGTCTTACATGAGACCGGTCCGTGGCGCAGAAAAGAAAACCCTGCATGCCCACACAGGTATTTCCATTTACCCGCCGCTCAGATTGGAATTAGGTGGAACTATGCCGGGAATTACACGGTCCATTGATGGACTAACAGTTAAAGTTTGCACCGCCTTATTCGGTGCGAGAGGAGGTGTCAGTGAAGCGCGGTGAGGATGTAGCACAGGTAGACGGAAGCTGTTAAAGAAACACGATGCCACATGATCTCCTCGGCTCCGCACACGGGTTTTAGGAATTCCTATTGCGTAAGACAAACATGTTGGCAAAATCTGACACGCTGCCTCAAGTGATGTCACTAGAGTCCACATCGGTTTGGTCATCGGACTGCAAGTTTAGAAATAAGAAGAATCTGTAGAGAATCTGCAGCTCGACCCTCCATCCAACAGGCTGACCCCCCCCAAAAAAGCTTTTACTGTGACTATATAAGATGTGCTGCATTTGTTTTCGACTACGAACTTCTCTAATGTTTCGAGTTCGGTATATGTCATTGACCGCTTGTAGATCCAGCAGCTTCTTTGACTTTGTTGTGATTGTTGACAGTTCTGATAAGATCGAGTGTTTAACGAGATGGGATGTACGATAAATTCAATTCAATTTTATTTGTATAGCCCAAAGTCACAAAGTACATTTGCCTCGGAGGGCTTTACAATCTGTACAGAGAATGACACCCTCTGTCCTTAGACCCTCGGTTCGAGTGAGGAAAAACTTGCCCACAAAAAACCTTTAACAGGGAAAAAATATGGAAGAAACCTGAGGAAGAGCCACAGAGGAGGGATCCCTCTCCCAGGACGGACAGACGTGCAATGGATGTCACGTGTACAGGACAATCAACATAAACATTTTGTACAGTTACAATGACTTACAGAATGACAATGAATGATAAAGTGACCACAGTAGTAGATATAGTAGTATTAATGACAGTAGTAATATGTGTAGTGGGCGTCGTGCAGGATCACAGCAGCAGCCACGATCCACGAAAAACCTGCTGGACGACAGAGCACAGAAACTCCGGGGAAGTTTGGTTAGTAAAGCGAGATGAACGGGCTAGCGAGGTTTGTAGATTTCAACTCTAACCTGACTACGGTCACCATGGTAACATATGATGCAGAGTTATTGTCAGGGTTCCCACGGGTGCTTGAATTCTGGAAAATGCTTAAATTTCAATTCAGTATTGAAAATGCTTGAAATTTGTGTGACGTCTATCTCAATAAACCAAGAGAAAACGAAAAAAATGTTTCCTAAGCGGCTACGCGCTTGATCCGATGCCTTTACATGCAGAACTCAGTTATCATACTCGCTTGGTGTTCTGCAGAGAAATAACAGCGGCACCGCTGCGCTTCCCATGACCATCATGGCAACCTAATAGGCTACCTATTTAAAGGTGCTGGAAAAATGGAAAAACTGGTGCTTGAATTTGTTCATGAAAAGGGTGTGGGAACCCTGTATTGTTCAGAGTGTTGTTCGCCTCATGATCTTCTGATTGGGGCGTCATGTATCCAAACTTGTTGAGTTGTACGTTTGTGATACAGAAGTGTATTCATCAATTCATTTCCATGTTGTGGTGACAATGTAATTGCTGCCTGGATTCTGTTCAAAGGCAACGAAAACTTACCTGTTGCTTCAGGTGATGGTTCATATTCCATCTACAAGATCAACTTTGGATGATGAATCAGGGATTTGCTGCCAAAGTCTGTTCTACACTGTTGGAGCCAGAACAAAACTATGTTTTATGTTTTTATACTTCAGTAATCTTTAATTTATTGTATAATCTTCATACTTTGGTATACCTTGTAATATACTGTATGAGTGTGTGCAATAAAGAATAAACCACACAGACTTCCCAACTCAAATTCATTCTTTAATTACGTCAATATTAAAAAACAAAACAAAAGTGCCACTTGTAAAGAATAACATCTTTTAAAAATCCTCAAAATTAAAAAGAAAAAGACTAAAATAATTTATGATACAATAACAAAAATATTTACATTAAAAAAAAAAAAAAAGAAAAATCTGTACAATATTTCAACCAGAACAAAAAAACAAACATTACAGGCCAGACTGCAGCCAGGTGGAGGTAGGTCGTATCACGCTAAGAAGAAGAAATAATCCCTGCTGTCTCGTTAAAACCTCTGAACTCTTTTACGTCAGAACACAGTTCTGCTGAAGGCGACGCCACCACATGAAAAAATATATAGAAATCGAGAGGTTTGGAAGATAAAAACAAGAAGCTCAGGCTTCCTCTGAAAAAATAATAATATAAAAATACCTCATGTTAGAAGCGGGCGAGGTTTTAACCAGACAGCAACACAATCACACAAAGGAAACAAGGAGTCCTGAACAGATACATTTCAAGGCAGAACAGGTTTTTAAACCGCTAAGAACATAAACGCATCGCTCCAGCGACCGGGGTGTGTTCAAGTACACTCGGACTGAAGGAGGAAGAACTGTTCATACAACACAAAGATGCATTTTTAAGACATTTTGACACAAACAAAGCAAATGTTTCCCCACCATTTGCACATTAGTACAAAACAGCACATATAAATGGATAAACATTGGCAATAATCGCATTTAATCCCCCTCCTCGTTATCAAACATTTCAAAACTTCAGATCCAGCCCAAAGCACAAGCTCAACCAAACCTGATGACAAACAGGCTCCTGGTGAACGTGTACAGCCTCGACGGCGCCTCGCCGACAACTCTCTGTCCAAACTGACGGTTTAAAGTCGGCACGAAGCTGCTGGAGGCTGTCGCTTCTCTTTCACGTAAAATAAAAAGGGGGGGAATATGCGTCGGTGGCTCTCGTTGGTCGAACATGGTTCAAATGTTTTTCCGAGAGCCACAGATGATGAATCACAATGACTTTTAAAACACTTTCCTCCAACGGGAAAAACACGTCAACCATTTGTTTTTTTCTTAATTTACACTTAGCAACACGACTAAATGTCACAGTATCAACCGCTGCCGCAGCTTCCTCCAGCCAGGAAATCATTAAATAATAAGTAATAATGTCAGGACACCATCGGTCGCTCTGTTTTTGTTTTTTTCCACCTCCCACTTTGGCCGATTTTGCTACGTCGGGCGCGGCTCGCGGCTCAGTTCACGGCTCCAGGCTCGGTCGCCTCAAAACCTGAATGCTGTTTAATATGGCTACACTTTGAGTTTGAACAGTTTATTAATGAAAAATACTTAAATACACAAAATTTATATATTTTCTTTTTCCTGCCCAGCAACTAGAAAAAACACACACGTACTCTGAAGCGAGCGAGCGAGCTGGTGGTGAACTGAGCCGAGGCCGCGCACGTCATCGTGATATTGTACAGTATCACACCTGGTCTATACAGTACTGTCGTGAACACACGTTAACCTGATAACAGAGTGGTGTTTGCCCACCCCGAGGGTCCGCCTGAGACCAAACGGGGCTGGAGGCACGCTGAAAAACTTTTTCCTAAAGATTTTTGACAGAGACGCTGCGAACCAAATAACTCGACAGCCACTGTGACACGCGTGTCCGAGTGGAGGGATCGCTGGTTCGTATGGCTATAAGACGTCCTGAATATTAGATTACTGAAACAAGCTACTGAGCCGACGTGGCTTTGAGTTATTTGACCCAACAGGTGCTTTCTGTGTCATTCTTCTGCCATTTGGCATCCCTAAAAAAAAAAGAAAGAAAAAGGTGGATTCCCAGATGGGATCAAACAATAGAAGATCTCGTTCTAGTCTTTCAGTGTGCGTCCAGCCAAACTACCAAATAAAAACATAAAAAAATCTGCTCGCTCCGTCCTCATTTCAACTTTTAAAACAAAACATCCTACTCTCTACAACAGTCAGCAGTCAAGGCATGAGAATGATCAATTCTGAGGCAATGAGTGTGTTTAGTTTGTCCATGGCAAGTTGCAATCATGAGTCTATACAGTCCAGAGTTATTGTTACCATAAAGTCCTTGAAATGTCAAACTTTGTGTGTGCTCTTCTCGGGATGACACACGATTCTTTCTCCCTCTGTCTTTATACAACGTCTCTTCACCGTGTCCACCTCCACCCACATTGTCTCTGACGGAGCCCATTAGCTGCGCAGCTGCTCCAGCCGGGCTTTCAGCTCTTCCTGCTTGGCTCTGAGTTTGTCCCTCTTGGACTGCAGTCTGTGGCCCTCGTCCTCCAGGCTGTAGATGCAATCCCGCGCCTTCTTCAGGATCACCACCTTGGACGCCTTGTCGTTGTGCGACAGCTCGGGCACGTTGTCTCGCAGGTGCATGAAGCAGTTCTTCAGCTCGTTGCGCCTCTGCCGCTCCATCACGTTGTGCGTCCGCCGGCGCTCCTCCTCGTCCTCGGTCTCTGTCGAGTTCCGGGACGAGTGGTGGTGGTGGTGGTTGTTGTACCGCGACGACGAGGAGGACGACAACGAAGAGGAAGAAGAGCTGCGGGATGAGTGGTGGTGGTGGTGGTGGCGCGCCGAGCCGTCGTTGCCTCGCGAGCGTTTGTTGGACGTGGAAGCGGGCGGCGGCGAGGCGGGACGGGGGGCGGCGTAGTTGTGCTGCAGCTGGATCTCGAAGTGGTGGCGCTGGATGGCTCGCTGCTCCTCTTCCTGCTTCTGCTGGCGGACAGACTGGTCGGCCAATGATGACAGGGGGGAGGAGCTGGAGGGACAGCGCACCACGGTCACCACGTCGATCTCCTCCTCTGTTAGAGAGAAGAAGAAAAGCAGAGCGGGGGTTAGATGAGGAGGCGTGGTGACACTGACACCAAAAACAAACGCAGCACGGCCATGTGACTCAACTCCTTCCTATTGTAAACAATCAGAAACGTGCAGAAGCTGCAACTCTGAGTCAAAGATGCCGAGTACTCCAGTGAAAGAAATTTAAAATCCCGTGTTCTAACAGAGAAAGCATCCTGTAATTGAGTCTTCCTCTGGTTTGCAGCCAGGGACGCCGGAGGGCTCGACTTTGGTGAAATGACTCATTACGGGTTGGAGCCGCAACCGTGACCGCTGAGCATGAGTGAGTCACACGCCCTCACAGTCAATCCTCCCTCCGTGTCACTCAGCTCAAACCCCGCCCACGCTTCTTTGACTTATCTCCGGCGGGATTACAGGTGGGCGGCCGGCCACCACGATAAGCAGAGAGCAAAGAACGGCCCGGGCTCGGTGCCACTAAACATTAACAGCCGGTTATCAATGAAATGAAGCGGTTCAGGGCGAGGAGTGTTTATACTGATAAGATGCACGATAACACAGCAGGTGAGATGAAAGAAAAACAAATGAATTTAGGACGAGGTCTCAACTCACCAGAGTCACTGGATGAATAGGTGGACAGCTCGCCGCCGGTTGATCCGTAGTCTGATGTGGCCTCGCTGGACTCGGGAGTGTTCATCAGGTTCTGGCAGTCGAGCGTGGAGCCGGCGATCTCCTCAAAGATGCTGGTGTTGATGTCGGACAGCAGCGGGCTGGAGCCGAGCATCGTGGACACCAGCTTCTCCTCCAGGCTCTTGTCGGACGCCAGGCACCGCCACAGGCAGTCCTCGCCGCTCTCCTCCAGCGGGGAGCAGGGCTGGCTGGGCTCGCAGTCCTTCTCTGCGGCGTCAGAGTGGAAGAAGTCGTAGTTCCAGTTGAGCTGCTGCATGTCGTGATCCTCCAGCAGGATGTCCGACACGTAGCTCAGCTGGTCCTCTTTGGAGAGGGGCTTGCTGCCTCCCATCCCGGCCTTCATGGGTGGGCTCTGTGGGGGAGTCGGCAGCGACTGGAGGTCCTTCATTAAACTCTGGCAGAACTCATCGTCAAACAGCAGCGGCTCCGAGTAAAGCCAGTCCGGCGACTGAGAGAAGCTTTGCAACATGTTTGTTTGCAGAATCTGAGAATTAAACAGCAAAAAACACTAAAATCAGAGAGGTAGAGGAGCCCGGCGGGTTCAAATCCAAACACCGAGCCCGTAGTGTGTTTAAAGCCGCCGTGTGTTAGAGCTGAGGCGGGTAGATCCAGCAGCGGCGGCGGCGGCAGCAGCAACACGTGTTGTAGTGAAAGTTTAAAGGAGTTTCTTGAGACTGAGACCCCGACAGGCAGCATGCCACCTTTTATCTGTGTTTACATCACACAAGCCCCGCCCAGCGGCTCCCCAAGGAGCACAGGAAAAAAACATAATTCAACGCCCCCCTCCCACCTCCCCATGACATCACAGGAACAGCTGGGACAGACAGAGGTTAGAAACTTCACACTGCTGCACCACGATTTACATTTCCGTCTCCCACCGACTCAGAAACTTAATAATAATAAAAATTACGCTGACATGGAAAACAAACGCTCCCCAACTCCTGCACTGAAAATTAAACTAATTAAACTAATTAAATGTCTTTATGGAAATAAATAAAACATAATTAAATGAAGCAGCTCAGACAATCCTACAACATTCCTGCGTGTGGGGTCTTATGGTATGTGTGTGTGTGTCTCTGTGTGTGTGTGTGAGCAGGCTATGTTGGAGAACAAAGCAGCAGTGTGTGTGTGTGTGTGTGTGTGTGTGTGTGTGTGTGTGTTTTAAAGGCTCTTTCTTTCTTTAAGCAGAAACCTGAACCCTCAGACACACAGACAGACAGTCTGCTCCGTGACATAATAATAATTAATCAGTTTGCGCTGTGGAGGTGTGACAGTGCAGCTCTGTGCGCAGCTGCCCGTGAATGCATCCTCTCTTTAAAACTCGTACAGCTTGTTCCTTTAACGCCGCATGCCTTTGCAGCAGCAGCTGCTGCTCAGCCTCAACACCCCGGCCAAAAAAAAAAAACTCACTCATTAAAACTGAAAATTAACTCTTAATTCAATGTTTCTACCCCGAGTTTAATATTTCCGTAGTCAGTGAATGCACCAAGAAAAAACGCACACGCAGGAGTCCTCACGCGACCCGCTGCGGGGGTCATTTAAAAACCCCGCATGGGCTGAGCGTGCACGTGAAGCCGGCACCCTGCTCCTCCAACACCGCACACACACATGACATGAACGCAGCACACATGTTAACATTTAAAAACATTCATCCACACACACACATACACATTTATATTTATATTAATATTTATGCGTGCTTACCTGCAGATTTCCTTTCACAAACTGGAGAAAATTAATCGAGCAAACGTCCCAAATATCCAATAAAATCCACAGACGGCGGGAGAAGCGTGACTATCTGCCGGCGGGAGATGTTCTGCGTGTGGAGTCACAGTGAGAGCCGGGCGGCGTGGTGCGGCATGGTGCTCCGGTGTCTCCTTCCTCCGCGTCCTGCGCTCACAGACAGACAGAGTAGGTGTGGCCCGGCGGGGTCCCTGGGTTTATATCGCCGTTGCTCGCCGTTGTCCCTCCGCCCGCAGCAAAATCGCGCCAAAACGCAAGAACCGGCAACGGCGCGTTAACGGCACTCGCACCCATCGCCAATAAATCCATCACCGTGCCCGGTTTGGATCGAGTCCAGGCGGGAAAATCCAAACAAGCCGCCGCTGATATTAATCTGGCCTTGAAGTCCAGGGTCTACTTTCTGGCGGAGTGATAGCAGCACATGAAGGAGGAGGGCAGAGCAGAGGAGGGCTGGGATTCCAGGAATACGGTGGCGGTAAAAAGTTGGGACATGAACACACGTGGATTGTGAAGAGAAGCCGGGTGTCTCACTGCCTGTCTGTCTGCCTGTCTCACTGCCCGTCTCACTGCCCAACATAACCCAGAGACGCGCACCAGAGCGGAGAGCGTGTGCGTAATTACGCGCGTAAACGGTGCGTTCGGGGAACTCTGACATGGGTGATTCACGGCACAGAAAATAACTTTTCAGTCATTAGTGAGGAATGTGGCGGGTACCGAGCCCGGCTGGTGTTTTTACGGCTGAGAGCTGAGAGTGTGTTCACTGCGCTCCACCTCTGTGTCCCTTTAACTGCAGTAATATGACAGAGAGACAGACGGACCCGCAGACAGACAGACCCGCAGACAGACAGAGAGACAGACAGGCTGAGCGCTTTCAGAGCCACGTTGTCCAATTCTTGCACCGGTATTTCACCATCCATCTGTCCTCCAACTCCTCCTCCTGCTACTACTACAGTTACTACTACTACAACAGCTACAACCACAAGTGAAGCGCATGTCATCTCTGCGCGTGCAGCTGTCATGACGCACAGCTTTAACACAATGCTTTAAATTATGCACAAAAAGCAGATGAATGTTGCACATTTGCATGTTGTCACATTAGATTTTTTTTGCATCTTTTGCACATTTTTTTCTGCTAAATGCAAAATTATAATTAAAAAATCACTTATTCACATTTTACAGCTGATGGAATAATAATAAAATGATGTATAATATAATATGTAGGTGAAAGGCTTGTGCGTTGACATGAATGAACTCGGCAGCCCAGCTCTGATACCGCAGTCCTCTCTTTCTCCTCCTCCCGTCTCCGCCCCACGTCGCTCCTCTTTCTCCCTCTCCCGTTACATAACGTGGATTCGCCGGTACACGTGCAGAAACGTCGGCCAATCAGAGCGCGAGCGAGCCTCGGTTCACGTGAGTTCTCGGTAAGGAATCTTGTAATAAGAGCTCACGGTCTTACCGGCCGTGGGCTGAGCATTCGTTTCCACCCTGCCCTTTAAATATGTGATGCTCTCACCGGTTGGTGTCGTCTGACCGCTCACACATGTATGACACCGTGTGCATTGATAATATAAAATATGAAAAACAGTGCTGGGTGTCTTCATGCATGTAAGGAGCCCCTGCATGTCTGCTGTTATCCATGCATACCTTCTCTTCGTGCATTGTGAACTTTCAGGGATAATCACAGTCGGTCATATGGAAACTATTTTTGCTGAGTGTAAATGCGCACCACATTTCCACACACAGGGAAAATGGAGATGCAGCATAATCCAAGAAGAAGAAGAAAAAAAAGAAGCTACGCTGATTTTTTTTTAAAAGTCTGCTGTTCCATATTTGGAGGATTGGGTTTCTGTCTGTAGCAGCTGATGTAGGGCGGATCACAGCAGCACACACACACACACAAAGGAGAGGAGAGGAGGGATCTGGATGTGAATAACTGGGTTAATGTGCCACCTACAGGCTGAACGAGCGGCCTGGTTTCAGCCTCTGAATACTAAAACCCTCCTGGCTGTTTGACTCACTGCTTTAATTTCTGACTAACTGGTTAATTTCTGGGATTTCCAGACTGCTTCATGTAAATTCCACCTTAAAACAGGCCCGGTAACTTTTTTTCTGTAACTATAATACAGAGATATGTCATCACTGAACATCCAGGGTTCTGCAGAATCCCCTGATGTGACTGAACATGAAGAGGTGGACGTGCACCTGGACAACACTGAGGCTGTCTACAAGAAGGGACAGAGCAGACTGTGTGTGTGCAGCAGGACGTTGAAGATGTTCTATCAGTCGCTTTGCTCACGGAGGCCGGCTCTGAGCTGCTCTGGAGCTGGTTGTTGAGAGAAGGATGCTCCGTAAACTTCCCAACATAGCGGATGACAGTTCAACGATTCACATCTCCTGCACGAACTCCTGGTGAAACAACATCGTGTGTTCAGTCGGAGGTCTTTCCTGCCTTAGTCCAGGTGTGCAGGCCGAGCATGTTTTCATCAGGTGAACTTCATGTGCACGTTTTGTAAATTTGCAGAGAAAATCAGCATTGAGGACAACCTGACCTGGAGCGCAAACACCTCTGAGCTGCTGAAGAAGTCCCAACACAGACTGTACTTTCTCAGGATACTCAGGAAGAATAACATCACACAAAGGCTGCTTATCTGTTTCTACAGAGCCACCATAGTAAGTATAATGACATACTGCATATGTATATGGTACGCTAGCAGCACAGCAGCTCAGAGGAATGCGCTCCAGGGGGTCATCAAGACCGCCCAAAAGATTGTTGGCTGCCCCCTCCCCACGCTGGAAGATCTTCACCGCTTGCGGTGTGTCAAGAAAGCCCAAAATATAATAAAAGACACCTCACACCCTGGCCACCCCCTGTTTGAACTGTTGCCATCAGGGAAGCGGTACAGATCAATCAGGACACGGACAAATAGATTCATGCACAGTTTCTACCCCACTGCAATCACCTGTTTAAACGCTGCTAAAACTAAGGCACGCTGACAATCATTCACACCATAATCTGTTCCACATGATGATGTTGTTGTTGTTGTTGATGTTGTTGTTTATGTAATTTATTGCACTTTGTTAATTTTGCACTTGGTGAATCTCTGCATTGACTGGTTGGCACTTTTAATTTCATTGTACAAGTGACAATGACAATAAAGATATTCTGATTCTGATTCTGATTCTGAAAATGAACTGCAAGATGTTTTCTCTGAGGCTCCCCTGAAAAACAAGCATGATCAGAGGTTTGCATAGCATGTAACACAACAGAAAATGTTTATTTCTGCTCCATCATATGCAGGTACATGGAGCGTACCTACTTATTTATAAGTCAGCTCTGGGTATATCTACGTCTGAATCACCCGTGATGAGCATCGTTCAGTGTTCTGCGAGCTGATTTCAAAGCATGCGGAGAGCACGACTTAGATGTCCAGTTTTCATGAGTGGATGAACTCTTAATAAAGAATACTTCACTTAAATTATCCATGTGTGCGCCAGTATTTATGGTCAAATCTGCACCTCTGCTGCGGCTGATTTCGGTCTCACAATGATCCGTATTCGCTCAGTCCAGCAGCAGAAGTTAAATGATAACATGCAAAATGTTACTGACCCATTTTTGGAAGAACTAAATCTGCAAGAGTGGAAAAAACATCTCACATGTCACCGTGCAGAACTCAGCGCATTCATCCTCGGGCGTGTTTTGTGGACGTCAACACATTCGAAGTCAAAGTTTAATTCAGTTCAATCTTTTTCTGCACAGCTTGATGGAAAAATCAAAGTGAAATGAATCCTGGCTCCTTCCTGCACGGGGAAATAAAATAATGTCACACTTCTGCTTTTGGTGTAAAATCCCTGTGAGAAGCTCTGAGCTGTTAAAATGTTGAATGAAATCAGAAAGTCTGTCTGTTGGAATAGAAACATAAACACCCGACTGACTGACTCATTCTTACATTTCCTGACTGAGTCACTGAACTTGTAAAAATGCCGTTCGGCTGACTGGTTTCCATTAAACTGACGATACAAACCTTTGAATCACTTCGCCGGCAGCTGACGGATTAAATCACTGTTTAACTGGCGACTGTTGACGATGTGAACAGCGTCGCTGAAAGGCGCTCATATTGAAATGTGCCGTTTCATTGGATGGTGTCGCTGTCGCTGTGAATTCCTCTGCATCAATGTGACATCATTTCAAATAATCTGTGTGCACGCTGTGGTTATGTTTGCAATCACCACCCGACTCAGATTAGTTGTATCGCTCATTTTTTAACTGACATGCAGCTTCTGCAGAAAGACAAACATTGGTTGGTGGTAATTTTCAGAAGTTGGTCTTTGTGTGTTCCCGTAGGTTACATAACGTCCTCTCCTTGGTTTGCATGGGACGGGGTAAAAGGTTAATTAAACAGATCACTGACTTGTTGACTGGCCCAGTGAACTTGATGACATAAGAAAGTTAATAGGACACACTGACAGCCAACACCCCGGAGTGCAGAGCCAGCCTGGGAATGGGATTACTGCTGTGTGTGTGTGTGTGTGTGTGTGTGTGTGTGTGTGTGTGTGTGTGTGTGTGTGTGTGTGTGTGTGTGTGTGTGTGTGTGTGTGTGTGTCTGTGTCTGTGTACCGCTGTGATCTCCTCCTTATTAGGACTCTTCATCCTGCAGCGTCTCTGTGCAGACAGACAGGCTGCTGCTGCCTGTCTGTCTGTCTGCTTTAATTAGACAGCAGCGGCTACTGAATAAGCTCACACTAACACACTGACACACACTAACACACACACACACACACACACACACACATTACTGGAGTTGAGTGTTTCCAAAACTCTGGTGTGAAAGCTGGTTCTGGTCCAGTCAAGGTGTTTATGGACTGAGTCACTTAAAATGAATTAAAATCAGTTTTATTTTCACATTTTTACATCATATAAATGTTTTAATTTAACAGTGTTTTTATTAAAAAGTTTTAGGATCTCAGTCCAAGAAGTTTCTCGGTGAGGTAACACGTACAGGAAGTGATTTTTCATATCTCTGAATCAGTATTTTAAATGCACAGCATGGAGCGTGAAATATTTCTCATGCTTATGAAACTAAAATCACGATTAACGTCAGAAAAACACGTGCAGAGCATTTCAAAATTGGAAACTCTATGAGAGCAGGAACGCCACAAAGTCGTTAAAAGGTTGTTTTAATGTTGGCTAATTATTCTCTCTTGGCTGGTCTGTCTAATTATAATTGTTTAGATGTGAAGGGCGTCATGTGTTTAACCCTGCGCACCTCGGGGGGAGAGAACTTAAATCCCACCACCTCTGCTGCCGTGACGTCCTCGAACACATCGGAAGATCACGATTAAAAAGCCATTTGATTATCTAACAATGAATTAAGTGAAAATTCCAGTAAATAATTGACTAATTAGATTAAAACTCTTTGGAATATTAATCCCATCTGAGTGGCACCAATTACTGAAATGAAGTTAATTAGTTAATTTATGTTCAGGAGCAGGGCCACGCCTCTAATCATCCGTCCAGCTACTTATACGTGCCCCTTCATCCTCTCTTCCCTCATCATCTATGGGCCCGTGAGCAGCTCGGGTGGGGATGCATCCAGACCAAACCCCCCGCTCTGACCCTAACCGATGACATCCCTCCTTCACATTCACCCGTCCTTAAACGAAACATTGTTGCGGTGTGGTCCTTGTTCACAAACTCACATCACACCGTCCTAGTACGAAATCCGGAGTTGGTTCACAGCAGGAGAGCCCACTTTTCATTTCCACTGTGTCAAATGTAAACAGCCATGTCATGCATGCACAGCAGGGAGCTGAAAAGAACGCCTGATTATAATCGGTACACAAGCTGCTGCTGCATTTTAGGAGCCGTGAGAAGAATATCTGTCTTTCTCTTTGCATGGCAGTGCGGTGTGTTTGAGACAATGCAGTGATATCCTTTCTACAATCATGTGGGTTTTTAACAATGACAGGCAGTGATGTGGCCAAGTGCGAGCATGCATGCAAATGGAAATTACGTGGACCGAGCACAGAGCCCTGGGGCACCCCCAAAGTGAGCACCTGTTGTAGCCAATGGCCTGTGTGAATAAAAGGACAGAGCCCTTAAACATTTAGATATGAAACGGACGCTAAAAGACGGATATTTGTTTAAAATATACAAACATTTAGCTCAGGAGGAACAAACTGATGAACAGCATGGATTAACGTTACAGTGCTGCATCATTTGTTTGGTTATATTTGACATTTCTGCACAAAACATCCCCACAACACATTTTCCACTCATTCGTGCTTCTCAGACACCGCTGATGTTTTATAAAAAACATCCCTTCGTGTTTTTAATTTAGTTTGTAGCTGCTTTTTCCGTTTTCCAAAATAAATCTTTTTCAAGCTCCAGCTCGTGTGTGGTCTTTCCCCTCGGTGTCCTCTCTGGAGCTGGATTGTGACACTTCTTTCAGTCAGCGTCGTGATGTTTTTCAGCCACGATGGTAACGGCCCGTGTCTTCTTCGTCGGTTTATTGGAAGTGACCAGGAAACATTAAACGCATCACTTCCTGTGCGCGCGTGGATTAATTTATTTTTTTTCTCAGAACAAATTTATAAACAGCTCTACACTAACATTTAGAGAGTGTGTATGTGTGTGTGTGTGTGTGTCGGTGAAGGCCTGTTATTACACAGTTTGGTGAGATCTTGTGGTGACGCTGTGAGAGCTGTAATTTCAGAGGAATGAAGGGAAGGCGGACACGAGTCGTTCTTTCTCTCTGTGACCTTAGTGACCTGCGATAATGACAGAAGAAACACTGTGCATCCTGAGGAAGTACGGGTATCAGTGCTATGGGTTATGATATATCGCACACTTTAACCTTTAACTACAATATTTTAAAGAACCCTGTTGTTAAGTTTGGATTTCACATGGAAAATGGAAGCTTGAGCTGCCAGGACGGTTCCTCAGAAACGCCGGTTGGATGGTCGAATAGCTTCAGAAACACCCTCTGCTGAAACCTTTCCAACTTCAGATCTGGGATCCAACAATTCCTGTAACTTTACAAAAACTGACAGTCCGACATCAACGCCCACTTCACTTCACTTCACTGGCTTGCTGTGCAGGGTTCAAATTTCTCTCTCCAGCTCTTTTTTTTTTCCATTCGTCATGCAATGATATGACATATTCTCTGTGAATAACCAAGTGCAACACTATGAATTTCTTCCAAAGGTCATGGGTCCTGAATCAGCCATGGAAGGGGAAGTGGAGTAAGAGCTTTTACTGACCTGTACGGGAATCTATTCATGCACTTTATTTGTTCAAGTTTTGAGATCCCAGTACAATAGACCCTTTTCATGACATGTCATAGCAGGACCAAACCCAGAGGACCCAGTGGAAGAGTGCTGGGCTTTGAAGCCAATTTGATACGGTGACCAAACCGTGAAGGGACAGCGAGGATGTTCATCACATGATGCACAGGAAACTGTTTCCCACTGACTTCCTCCCATAATAATTATAATATGATAGTATGACAGCATCCAGATTTTTTGCTGAAAGAAATCCTTGAAATGTTTGAAAGCACAACATTGATTTAAAATGTTTGTCTAAGCTGAGGTTTTGAATGGGACAGAGAACCAAGACTCCAACATTTGAGCATTTGCACAGTCTTGACCTACAATCATTAACTTATCAGCATTAAGCTGAAGGAAATGTTGTAATTCTGCAGGAAATGAAGCAGTTTAGAAGGTTCCCAGTGATCTGATAGTGATTTCCGGGGTCACAGCTTAGATAGATTAGAGTATTGTCTACGTAAAAACTGATATTACATCTATGAATGATGTGGCCAAGTGAACAGGAGACCTCCACAGTGAACACCTGTTGTAGCTGACCTGATGTCGGCAATGCCAACACAGAAACTCTTTCAGGGAAGACCACTGCAGAGGTTTCCAGGCGTTCAAGGTAGATCTCATAGCATCAAGCGCTGTGCTGAAATCCAACGAGATTTGAATTTACGACCATCACGAGCTTCCAGCATTAAGTCATTCAAAACCCCGGGAAGCTCGGTTTGTGAGCGCATCATGACTCCCACTAAATGACTCATTTCACTATCAGAGTTTTATCCATTGCATCAGATAACATTTGGAAAGTCTAGAGGAGTCACAAGAAATACATTTTTATCCACAATATCAAACATGTGCAAGTATATCTTGCAGGAAATGAATGCTACAGCGGTTCCACTAGAAAAGATTTTATTTATAGATGATTTTGTGTGTTCTGTGTCTCAAACCCCAGGACGACGGCCAAGATTTTCTTTTCTTTAGAAAACACCAGCTTTCATCAGAACTTGTGAACATGGAATATTTATGGAAAATGGCTGCAAATCCTGACAATAACTATTGTTTCAGACTAAAGGGAAGTTTTTCTGCCAACACACTGGAAATATCTGGACTGGCCATCACAGCTAGGAGAAAGAACAATACAATGAAAACACCAAACAGAGCCAAAAAAATCTAAAGCAGACCACCAGCAGCTGGTTTTTAAAGGGTTTAAGTGGTTTAGGGTGGAGTTTTTCCTTCAAGGATTTCAATGGAGCGAGCGTCTGTCTGACCTCAGTCAGCTGCGAGGAGGAGGAGGAGGAGGAGAAGGAGGAAAAGAGGCCGGCAGCCACGGAGCATTCCTTCTGGGAACAGCCTTCATGTGGCGTGTGTGTGTATATGAGTGTGTGTGTGTGTGGTTCGGCATGCTTGGTGGTAGTCATCAAAGGGAGTAACCGCAGCTTTGCCAGGAACATGTAAAAGTGCATCCTGCTGCACTTTCTCCAGGGACGTGTGTTCCTGTGCTTTGTCCTTATAAAGGTTCAAATGCCCCCAAAAGTCGTCGGGAAAACAGCTTTCAGTTCTGCTCGAGACACGTCGCTTGTAGGTTCTTCACACTGTCACGGGTGTTTTTAATTACTGTCTGATTAGATGTCTCGTCAGGCTGAAGCTTGAAGTGTGGAGGTGCAAATCTTAAATCACAAATCTCTGGTCAGACGTCCTGTAAAAGAAGAGTCAAAGTCGTCTCAGGGTACTTTGGATTGTGCAGGACTCTTGAAAACTTTCTATGACACTGCGGCGGCATCTGCATTATTATACGCAGTCGTCTGCATAGAATAGCACAGAGAGGAACAGGAAAAGACTCAAACTGGTCAAGAGGGGGTAGCAGCTCTGTCCTGGACTGCCCCCAAGGCTCCATAGAGGAAGTGGAGGAGAGGAGGATGTTAGCAAAGCTGACATCCATCATTAACAACTCCCCTCCCCCCATGCCCGAGACTGTGGGGGAAACCTTTCACTATATATCTGTAGTATTTTCTTATCTGCCTTGTGTACACGAGCTGCCGGGACAAGTGAATTTCCCCAGGTGTGGAATCTGTCTTATCTTATTGTGTTTATGAATGTTTATGGTAGCAGTAAGTAAGGAAAGGCAGCATGATGTCTGAAGGTTCTCAGTGCCTCCCATGACTAGTTTCTTGAGTCTTTTCCTGTTCCTCTCCATGCTATTCTATGGAGACGACTGCATGTAATAATGCAGACGCCACCACAGTGTCATAGGAAGAAAGACGAGTGTGTGACAAGTGTGTAGCTGCAGTAAAGGTGACGAGTTACAGAAATTTTGAAAGGTCCAAAAAAAAAGTTTAGGCGATGGAGAATATTCTTTCTGCTTCGGAGCCAAACTGAAGACAAAGCGACTCATTATCTACACCAGCTTGTCTCTACACCCACTTTACGTCAACTGCTAGAAATAATGCAGTCAGCAAGTTTCACTTCAGTTTCTCCATATTTGGATTTTCAAATTGACATTTTTTGCACTTCCAGATGTTATATTAGTCCATTCCAGCACCATAATTTACAATCTCAGGCCCCATCCCCAGAGGGGGATTTCCATCCTCCACTATCAGTGCTGTGAGGCTGGATTCAGGATTCTCCATAAGCATGAAGCTTTTTCATTTTGCGTCAAAGCCCAATGTCGTTACTTTGACTCAGAGGATCCTTTTGAGGGTTCTATCTGTATACGAATACTTCTTCACAGATTCTGAAGAACTGAAGATGAAGCAAGATGAAGATGAGTTGTTCACTTACTAAAGTGGAAATAAAATAACACCACACTAACAATTTTGCCATTATCTTTCACCCACACAGGTGATTTAAACACATTTTTAGCTTTACTAACAGGAAATAAAGAAATATGTGTAATGATGGTTGTGAAACAGCAAATTGAGTTTTCTGTTTCACAAGAATTTATTTGGACCAGAACCCACAATTTAATAGAATGTGACACTGC
The DNA here is from genome assembly GCA_004119915.2 of Collichthys lucidus. Lineage (NCBI taxonomy): Eukaryota > Metazoa > Chordata > Actinopteri > Sciaenidae > Collichthys > Collichthys lucidus. The sequence goes on along the minus strand of CM014082.1, from coordinate 37,079,477 downwards.
AGTTACACAACCTTTCTGAGTTCTGTGGTGATGTGAAGATTAAATTAAATTTACTATTCTGATGTTTTGTCATGCTTGTTGACCCAGAAAGTGTTCTGTTTACATTGGTGTTATTTGATCTCATAAGAGGTTGAGACTTGCTTGATGAAAATGCATTCCATTTTTGTTGAACCAAACAAGAATAAAACTCATGAATCAAGTGATCAAAGTTTCAAAGTCAAACTAGTGACGAGTCGGCTGTATTCAAAAAGCACACCTTAAATAGTAATTTTTTACGTTTATTTTTATTTTGAATTGACTTATTTTGAAAATAGGGGCTAGCCCCTCCCCTCTCTCCTCCTTCAGACAGGCTTGAGGTTGCCAAGCAACCAGGACCAACTGCCGGCCCTAATCAGCAGAACAGTTACTGCACCTGTTATAATGTCAGTTGGAAATGCTGACAGAGAGAGAGAGAAAATGCTGAGACCACCCCTCGAACAGGAAGGATTTCTGGACAAACCGTATTTCCAATCATTGAACTGAAATCACTGGGAGCATCCTGAGCCCTTCCTGAACGTCTACATAGTTATTTTGTGTTGATAAAGTGAAGAAATGTGACCTTTAGAGCGATTCAAAGAAACGCTACTTCTGCTTTCCTCCAGAAATGTTCCCGCCTTTTTAACATGGCAGTCTATGGGGCTGTGGATGGGTGTTGGTGGCGCATCTTTGTGTGTTACGCCAAAACTATAAGGCTGACAGCTTTAGCAGACGAATGTGAGTGAGAAGACAAATTTTCCTACGTTTCTATGTATAAATCATGTCTGTAGTGGGGCATTTGAGGCCACGGCAGTCGTATACGTTTTATTTTTTCACTGATTTTTCTCTCTGCTCCTCACTCTAGCTGATGATGTCATCCACTGTAGCTCAAACATTCCGCCACATACACACCCATTATAAACCCAGAAATCTGAGTAACAACCTGCTCAACTTTAAGCCTTGATAGTTTAAAAACGGCAAAAGCTGTCGATGAGTGAAGTGAATCCCTGAAGAGAAGGCAAGAGTACCTACATGTTAAAGTTTAAATGAAGTCTCTCTGTGAAAGTATGCCAGAGCAGTTCATTGTTGAAAATGTATCTAGTAAGTCTAGTTACATTGCTCTCTTTCCCAGCTCCAGTTCTGGCACGACACTGGCTTCACTCCCCAGTGGCATTCACCCACACCTTGGGCCTCCTCTTCTTCTTCTTTGTCCCGGTGGTCCATGCGGTTCATCGTTCACGGAGCAGAGCGTTACATAGCATGAGTGAGAATGACAGAGACACCGTTCACCAAGATTTAAAATCTGTTATTTTACAGAAAGAGGCTTTAAAAGAAACGGTGAAATGAAAAGTCCATGCTGCCTGGGGCTGAGAGATGGATTAACACACTGACCTTTTCATTAAACAACTTACTACTGTTCTATTTTCAGTCAGCACAGCTACAGCTTCTCTATAGTAGCACAGGATTGCACATTGAGAGCAACAGGAAGTCAAATCCTGAGGCTCCATCAGCTGATCTGAGAACAAAAATCATCTGTGAGACATCTCCAGAGATAAACACACACCCAGCCAACATCTGACAGATTCACAGCTGTGTGTGTGTGTGTGCAGAGGCCCAGACAATAAGGAGGTCAATGCAACGTCAACATCCTCTGTTATAAAAATGATGATGGATTTTAAGTGCTGTGTTGACTTAAGTTTCTTCAGACACATTAATAAAATGAAGAAGTTCCTCCTTCATTTTCTGATAACTAACAGACTTTAACCAAAGGCCACTGACGCATCATTTCAGCTGAGTTGTAAACAAGTGGCTGCAATTTATTATTGAGCTGCTACCTGAGGCTGGCTCCAGAAGTCAGTCAGTCTCCATAAGTCCCCATGTTTCACAGCAGAAATAAACATGTTTACAGCCTGGTACAAAAAACAGTTTTGGTCTCTGTAGCCAATTTCCCCGTTCATGACAACTGTACTGAGGGTGAATTTATATGCAACTCACCTGTTCACATTATATTAAGGCTTAAAGGTCTCTCTCTACTAAGAAACATGTAGATAATAATAATAACAATAAAAAGCTACATGTGCACACAACCTGTCATCCATTTATTTTGTACATGGAAAATGTCCAAACACACTTTCTGTTCTTTAATGAGTACTTTAACACTGACATCATCAGCTAATTGGTTGATTTCTAAGCTCCTGCTGCAGGAAACTTTCATGTCTGTGTCTGTGTCTGTGTGTGTGTGTGCGTGTGTGTGTGTATGTGTGTGTGTGTGTGTGTGCTGCCGTTGTGTTTGAGTAAAAATCAGTTAATCGTGTGTGTGTGTGTGTGTTTGTGTAATCAGTTGCCTGCTGTGTCAGGACAGATAAGTGAATCCTGACTGACAATCAATGAGAAAACAGAAAGAAGCTGTTCATCTCCAGAGTGTTATCAGCAGCAACACACTGCTGCTGTCCTCACACACACACACACACACACACACACACACACACACACACACACACACACACACACACACACACACACACAATGCAAGCTCATTGATAAGAGAAAGCTGCTGGTATAAGAGCATCTGATCACACACAAACACACACTATCACTTGACTACACTCACACACACATACCCCCCCACTTCCTCCTGCCTGTATCCACCACTTGCACATTCACTGACACACACACACACACACACACACACACACACACACACACACACACACACACACACACACGTTATTACAGTTAGTGAAACTTTTGACTTCTCTTTAAGTGGAAAAACGTTAGAGAAAGTGTTTCTCAGAAATCCATCCCCAACAGTACACACACACACACGCACACACAGACGCACACACAGACACACACACACACACAGACACACACACACAGACACACACACACTGCCCATCACAAACCATAACAAAGAAAATGTAGCTGTACTTGTATGACTGGTGTGTGTGTGTGTGTGTGTGTGTGTGTGTGTGTGTGTGTGTGTGTGTGTGTGTGTGTGTGTGCGTGCGTGCGCGCAGGTAAAAGCTGCTCTCTCAGCTACACCTGTAACCATAGCAACCAAGATGGCAGCTCATGAGGCGGCCTCATGGGACGATCGAGTCTGGACGGCTGCAGAAAGTGGAGGCGCGAACACAAAAGGCTCCACGCGGCTCCGGTCCCCGTGACGCCGATGCATTTTTGGCAGTCTGGCCGTTGCCGAGCAACGTTTAATCGACTGTCAGTCCCTCGTGTGTCGATAATAACGAGCGGCAGCGACTGTGCGCTCGATCGAAACCAGAGGAAGGAGGAATTCCTCTAAGACACGACTGGATGCTGCTGATATCTGAACTGAAGTGTTCCTGAGCCCATGTAATAATAATAATATCCTTTATATAGTCGAGTGGGTTTTTAATGAAGCACTGCGTGAGGGGTCGGAGGTCACAGACATTCAGTGTTGGTTTTGTGTCTCGTCCCCTTACGTGCAGAGATTTCTCTGATGTTCTGGATCGTAGATGGTCTGTAAAAAAACGTAAATTCACTCAAACTGCACGCTGACAAACATGTTTGTAATTTCTCAGATAGTTGCTGAACCTTGCCCCGACTTTCCTTTTCTCTCTCTCTCACCTGATCACCTCACCACCTGTTCCTCATAATCCAATCAGACAGGTAGAGACCGGCCACACCTCTCACCCCTAAAATACACAGCATGCAGAACGGCTCCGCTCCGAAACGACAGTGACTCCGCCGTCTGCCAACTCACACATAATCCATTTGTGTCCGGCGGAGACGCACCATCACGGAGCGTTGTGAGAACGCACAAGCTCTTGCGAATTCACGCATAATTCCACACCGCATCTTTTTTCTGGTGTCCTTATAAAAAGGATGTGAGCTGTCATTAATGATTTTGGACCTCCAGAATCAACTTCTCCTCATCCATGAGGTCGACGAGGTGAAAAGACGCCTGAAAACCTCTGACCTGTTGACTTCAGGTCAGCCCCGCCCATTATGACGTGTTCTTGTAATGAAACTCGATCCGCGGTGAACACGGTGAATTTTATTTTGAAAATCAACCAGGGTTTTATTTTGTATTTTGTAGCTGATCTCCTTGCCTGCACAATCTGCTCTGTGCTGAATTTATGCTCCGTGAACAATAGAAGCTCTGCGTATGTGTTGCTGCCGGACGCCGCAGTCGATCTGGAGCCGTGACGCAGCGAGGACGGAGACTGAGTGAGCTGACACACTGACTGACACTGAAACGTATCCACATGCAGAGTGTTTTAGGGGTCAGACGCCGCCAGATCATTCATGTTTGGGGAAACATGCTTTGTCCAACTCTGTGACTTTTTGATCTACCTTTATGTCTTCCACTTGTCACTCACAGCTCTGTCCCTTTATTTCCATACTGGACCTTGCCTCTCTGTTTCGTTGCCTCGTATCTTGAATTGTAACTAACATGTAAAGGGGAAAAAACAAAACAATGAACGAGCTGGAGAGTCGTTGTCGATAAAGACAAACAGAAAAAAGTGACAGATAATCAGTGACAGCAGACGTGATGAGTGCTCTGCTGTTGAAACTGCCGCCACAGAAACGCAGTGCAGTTATCCCCTAAATATTACCGCTCTTACATAACAGTAGTAGTAGCATTCATATTCGGTGCTTCTGTTTTTAATGCTCGATTAGTTCAAGCGGGCGTCTGATGCTTCTGCTTCTTTCCTGTCATGTACAAATGTGGCCAAAGTTAAAAAATAATTTGATGCTTTTATTTTTTACTTAACTTTCTATGTATGCCAATCCGCCCACCCAGGCCTTTCTACAAGAGATAAAAGGACGGAGACAGACTTTTTCGGTTGTGTAAGAAAAGTTCAATATTTCCCTCTGATGTAGCATCAGAGGGAAAACCAGAAAATCTATATTTATATTTATATGTGGCAGTTTCACTTAAAATTAGTGAATAAAGTTGTAACAGTTGTGTGGTGAGGCCCAGCTCCCAGGAAAAACCCACTCTGGTGGTAATTCCACATTTTTTTCCCAACCCAAATGAAATTCAGCGTCCCATGTCACTAATATCCAAGCTGAGTTATTACAGAGCTCTGTCAGAGGGTGAGGCGGCGCTCACAAGCACGAGCACTGTTCCCATAGTCGCTGCCCCTTCGGGATGCTTCTGGAAAGTTGGCTGCATGAGTACAAGATAAGATTTTCTTTTCAAGTGCCAAGCTTCTCGAGTGGAGAGTGCAGAGCTTTAAAAGGAGCACAATGGGACCCCTTTGAGGAAGAAACGTTCTCACCTTGACTGCCAAAAGACCAAAACAAGCAACTTTAATGTGAGAGAAATGAGGCCGCAGTCACACTGGTGCATACAAAGTGTGTCATGTCTAAAAAAAAGGAAGTCTGCAGGTCTCTGACACTCGATCTGTGTAACACCGAGTAGCACGAAAGAAGAAAAGATCTTTGACCTGTTCACCTTCTTTTGTATTTAAATGATTTTTCCGAGGGGGGCTGTGCTGTCGTCTTGAGCGACACGGTACATCATCAGTGTTTAAGTTGAGTCTCGTGTTTTTTGAGATCATTTTTTTTTGGGGAACTGACCGACTGTCGTGCATCCTGTGTTAGAAGCACGAGAACATTAGAAAGCTGATAAGAAACCTTCGACACATTCAGAGTTTGCGCTGTTACTTTAAGAACTCATCGGTTGTGGGGGGGAAGCTGCGGTCTTAGATATATATCTACATCTATAAATGTCAGAAAAGTTGCAAAAGACAAAAAAGGGTACGTTGCTGAAATGTCAGCGTGAATGAAGCAACGGAGGATCTGAGTGTACCAATTAATGGCCGGTTTAGTTTTGAATCTGCGGCTTTATTCGGTTTAGCAACAGACGGCCACGTTTCATAAAGCGCGGCCGCCAAATGAAGCCACGTTTGTTTCAGTTAGTCTGAGTCAGTTTTTTACTTGATTCAGTTTCTGTAAAGCGAAAACAAGCTCGGTCACTATGAAACTAACCTGGTCCTCATGGATCCTGCAACACTGACCCAACGGGAGAACTATGACTTTCTGACGTGCTGCCGTTTGACTTTATAAACCACTGTCAGTCAAGTTTCTAAATAAATACAATAAAATACACAATGGTATAGTACAGAAGGACATACACCTACAATGTTTAACTGCATGGTATGTAAAGGCCAACTCACACTGGAGGCGTTACGGCTGCGTAACAGCTGCGTCGCGGTCACCGTAGCAAATAGAAGCTAGTCTAGTGCGAGCTTTCCGTAGCATTTCTATGTTTTCTGCCAGCCGCGGCTGAACCTCGTAAATTTCAACAGAGCACTGCGCACCAGACAGGAAACCCGACACAGAATCAACGTAATAAACTTCCGCCCCCTTTCAAAATAAAACACAATACGCAGTTCATGTAGCTTTTTACAACTTCACATCAACGTTACGTCATGACCGGTGGCACCAGGTGATCAAAGATCGATCAAAGGGTCTCAACATGGACGATGAGAGACTGATTGTTGAAGTGGAACAACACACAATCATTTATGACACAACAGATGCTTTTTATAATCTCCTCCACGTCGGAGAAGCAAAGTCAGCTGTTTGTTGTTGTTGTTTTCTTTATACACAGATTATCGCGGGGTCTCGCTTACGTCCAGGATTCTCACGTGATCTCGCGTGAATACGGTCGGCTCGCTCCGCTGCCATAACGCGGCTGACGCGCGTCCGGTGTGAGTTGACGCCGGGCAAAGGACGCAGCCGCGGCGCAGCCGTCACGCTGCTGTAACGTGAGTCCTGTGTGAGTCCCGTGTAAGAAGTGCTAACTTGGGGCGGTCGGTGGCGTAGTGGATTAAGCAGCCGCCCCGTGTGTGGAGGCCACAGTCCTCACTGCAGCTGGCCCCAGTTCAAATCCTGCATCGGACGCAAACCCCCTGCTTCCTGTCTGTCTTCAGCTGTCCTATCACAAAAGGCCAAAGAAAAGAAGTGCCAAGTCGACTAATTGGTCATAAACCAAACCTACTGGACAAATTATAATTTAGATAAAAGGTTCAGAGATCACCACGGTGAACCAAATCTCATGGCAATCCAACCAGTAGTTGTTGATATTTCAGTAAACGTCCACTTCACTAAAAACAAGTCATTCAGCTTCATCATCTGGGGACCATGAATGTCTGTGCACAAGATGAGCACAATTATCTGAGGTATTAATTATCTTTCCTGGCGTTTAATGTTGTGATTGTAATCACGGGTGGATACTGTTGATGGTTAGGCTTGTGGTCGAGGATACGAGCTGCCGAAGTGACTTTCTGCTGGCTCACCCCACAGCAGCCGGGTGCGGAGCGCAGATAACCAGAGACCTGCTGCTCCATCAGGACGGAGGAGTCAACTGAGGTGGTTCAAGATCTGATCAGGATGCCTGCCGGACGCCTCCCTGTTGAGGTATCTAACACACACCCAGATAGAGGAGGGGGGAAACCACGGGGGCAGACCCAGAACATGCTGGAGGGATTACATCTGGTTTAGGAACGCCTCTGGATCACCCAGGAAGACCGTCCCTGCTGCCACCAGGACCTGCATCCAGATTAGTGGCAGAAAATGGATGAATTGGTGGTAATCAGAAGCACGAACACAACTTCTGTCATGAATCTCGACATGTTTATGCATCAGACTCCTTATGAACACTCAAACAGTAAGTGTCTAACCCTGGATCCCTTATTAAGGATCCTTTTACCTCAGGGTCCATATCCTCAGCCGGGCTGGGTTCAAGTCTTTGAGTCATAACCCTGTGTACGCATGCATACTGTGACTCTAAATGTCAAACTGTGGCTCTGAGGAATCGTTGGTCTGCATCTTTGCAATAGTTGACCGCACGGCTGGCTGCGACAAACCACATGAAGCTGTACAGACCAGTGCAAACTCTCTGCATGATACGATGCCTCAGTGGTCAGCGTGCGTCTGAATCCCGTGTAACAGTAAAAACAGACTCTGGATTCTGGCTGCAGCTCAAACTGCGGCTGCAACTTGAAGCTGTTAACACGGGTCATGCGTAACTGCACTCGAGCTTAAAGATCTGTTGCTTGCATCACGGCTGCAAACCATGAATGATAAGAGATTTGACTGAATGGAGAAGTGGTATGTGCATGTGTGTGCATGTGTGTGTGTGTGTGTGTGCAGTCTGCCAGGAACCTTCTCATTCATGACTCTGCAACAGGATGAACGGGAGAAAGAGGAAGAGGCCTCGAACAAACCCCCCGTACTGACTTCAAACTGCCCCATTCTCTCTTCCTCTTTCTGCTCATAATAATAGAAAGTAGAGGACGTTCTGGACCTCGCAATGTCGCAAGTGTTGTGAACTTGTTGCATGCAGACCACTGAGCCACACATACAGGACATCCTGCAAGAACACCATCCATGTCAGCACAGAGGTGTGAAGAGCAGTGCTCTTATTTTCTTTGTCTACAGAAAGTTTATTAGAGCTGCAGCCTTAAAAATCTCTGATGTTTAAGTCTTGTAGTTGTAGAAATAAAGTGTCAAATAATGCATGACCTTAGAGGTACATGGCAGGGTTCTGGATCTTGCTTTTTTAGGAAACTTTATTGAAAAATACAATACAAGACCAACATGGAAACACAGCATATTGATACACACACAAAAGGAGAAAAGAAAAAGGACAGTTTAAAATAAACAGGTACAAAACCATACATCAGCGGACTGGGACAAAAAAAATCGGCCCTGGCATTTTGGACCAGAGCAGCCCACAACCCCCCCGAGGCAAACTTTTATCTCGTGCACCATGCGTCCTGGCCTAACCAGCCCCACATTGCCCATCGCTAAGGCCAACAGTGTGTTTGGGGTGTGTGATCTACTCGTTAAATATATATATCAGGACTTGTCGGCCCACCGGGCAAATGCACGGTATGCCAGATTGCCAGTCCGTCCCTGTACACATATGCACTCAGGTATGTTATGCTCATACATATACACACACACAATATACATGAGCAAAATACACAGCAATCAGATTGTCAAAATGTGCCATGCAAGGCGTCTTTTAAGCTCAGTCACTATTTGTTCAAAAACTGAATCACTGTCGGTCACTGTCTGGTTTATGATCATTTTACATAATTTATTATTTACAATACTAATGACAACCTGGAATCAGTTTTTATTAGAAGACATGTTATATACTATGGAGGTATAATTTATTGTAAAGCTAAGACCAATTTTTTGTAACGAGAACCAGACATTTTTTTTGTTCTATAAAAATCTATTCAAAGATGTTTCCGTGTTTCCTGTGTTCTGGATCTTGCTTAATCCCGTCATGTGTTGATGATAATCAAGTGACAACCTCTGTGTCTGTGGAATGAGGCCAAAGTGCAAATTTTGCTATGAACCTTTATTGATCAATAAAAGGGGAAAGAGCTGCGTGGTGAGTAACCAGAGATGACTTACAGCTCACAGTGCAGACTCACCACAGGAATCAGCAGCAAGGGGAAAGTTTTTTTTTTTCCTACTTAAAGACGTGCGTGATCAGCACAAGAAGAAGTACAACTCGCTCTGACATTTAAACTTTCAAATGCTCGTGGCGTAATCATAATCGATGATTGCTTTCGTGACATTTCACGGTTAATTCTAATAAAAAAGCGGCTCACGCGGGACAGAAGCCAGAACAGTGAGTGTCCAAAAACCCGCCGCCGGCTCAGAGCGAGTCCTCCTCCGCCCGCTGAGCCACCGGTATGCCCCACTTATGGTACACTCATTTAGTTACACAGCTCCTATTGTCACCCGGCCAATACTGTACACAGACATAAACAAAACACACTGTCCCATTGAGCTGGAGTTAATGCCCTGCAGGCCGCTCTGAACACAGGCACAGATGCTCCTTTGTGTGATCGAACACCCGTTCAGCCCCGTGGAGATGGGTTTTTTTTCTGCGTCTTTGAATGTCCCGTCACATGTCTGTTTTTCCGGTTGGTTATTACATTATTCAGGACAGGTCATTTTAATGTCACAGCTCCGGTTTGTCCCAGAATTTTTGAATAATGAAACTAGATTTGATACTTTTCTGTACTGTAGAGTGAATCCACTCGTTTGAAGACATTTTTAAAGCACAGAACATGTTACTGATCCATAAATAACTAATGAAATCATCTGTTTTACAGGTGCACCGTGGAGAACAAATGTTGATGTGTGCATTCAGTGTTTCTCACCACACGCTGCAGCCCCAATTATTCATCTTGTATCCACATAAAATCCAAATGTGGTTCAACACGCTTTAATTTGCACTTAGCTACATGTGTCCGTGGTACATATCTGATTGCATATGTCGGCTCTACTCCTCCTGATCCAGAACCAAAGTCCAATACAAGCTATAGCAAGCTAAGAGGTAAGCTGAATATCCTCGGGCAAGTTATTTTCCTGACACAGATCCTGTCTAGAATGGCCGCTTTGTCGTTTATCAGCAGAAAGGCAGAAGTGTGAGTGCGAACACCTGTCCAGCAGCTATCACGGATGGACTTCATGGGATTGAATCAAATGCAAACCTGTTGTGATGTCAGAGTATAATTTAGTTATACAGTTGCTATAATGCGGTTCACCTTTCGCGGACTCGCTGTTTCGCAGATTTTTTTTAGTGTAATTTTGCTTTTTTACAGCGTACTGTACAGTATGAACGAGCATTGTGTTCTGCGTCCTGATTGGCTAAGGGAGTACTGTACAAAATGCGTTGTATGTTCTGCACTCGGATAAAAAACACCTGCACCAAAACCTTCAGAGGAAAAAGCTGTTACAGCGGAGCGGCACCAGGAGGAACTGTGAAATACGGTTTTATTTACTAAAACAGTATTGTACTTATTTTTGTTAAATCTGCAAAAGTTTGAACTTTGAGAGTTTAAATAAGAGAAAAATGTGAGAAAATGTTAATGCCTGTCTGAGAAAAGTGTATAAAGTGTGTGGTTAGGGGCTTTACGGCCTTAAAACATGGATAATTGTAAAAAATGAAGCTGATCACTTCGTGGATTTCGTTTATTGCAGGTTATTTTTAGAACGTATCCCCTGTGATAAACAAGGAACCACTGTACAACAACTATTATATAATGACTCAAATCAAAACAAAGAAATTTATAACTCAGCGCCATGGCAACAATATTTATGTCAGTGACACTCTGGACTCTGCAGAGCTTCATACAATAATAAATCATAAAAGTCAAAACAGAGTAAATTTGACATTCTGGCTGACTTGGCTGCAATCTTCTAGATTAAAAGTCAGTTTTCGGTGTCAGCCATGGCACACAGCTCAGCCTCTTGTCTCTCCTCACTCCTATATTTTTCTCTCTGTCACTGCCACTGCCTCTATATTCAGTGAAGGCCAACCAACTCGATCTCCACGAGTACTGGGCAGTCAGAGTAGCGGTGTAGTCAAAATGTAATCTCCGGCAAAGCTGAATAAAACTGAATCATATGTCGGTTCCGGCTCTGACCGGACAGGACAGAGTCTGGGTCCGGACCTGGACCGTGGTCCTCCTGTTAGTATCCTGTACCTCAGAGTTTAGCATTGTGGGCATTGCCGTCTTAGTTTTGCAGTTTATTTTATCTCAGCGTTACCTCAGCTGCCGTAATCACAGGAAACAGACAGACTTATCTGACATTGTCACATTTGAGTAAATGCCCCTTGGAGACAGAGATATGCATTCACACCTCTTCTTCTTCTTGGGGTGCATTTACATTTGATAGCCGTTCATATACGTCTATGTGCGCTTGCTGGCAGCACTCTGTCTTGTGTTGGTGGTTAATGTGTTGAGAAACGTTGAAAATGCACCAACGCCGACTGTCAATCTGCGGAATAGCATGAAACCGCAGAGAGGACTGTGCTGTGTCACGCTCTTTGCATGTGCTCATGAAGAACGATGAACAGTGGTGAACACCAAGTCTGATTAGTTTGGTCGGTGCTGGTCCTCAGGGGTTCCTGCTGCTAATAGACCATTAACGAGGCCACAGACCATCCATGCAAAACCATAAAACCGTCAAGTCCAACAAAGGATGATACAAAGAAATACACAGTAAGAAAAAGTGTAAAAATAAATAGAAAAATTCAAAATGTAACGCCTGTAAATCCAGTTATGAAACTTTTGTTTTCACACACATGCATGTGAAGGGCTGTGTCTGTTGGAGGCCTCAAAGCCTCAATAAACTGAGGCCGGCTGGAGAAAACTGGACTTTCACTTGGATGTTGCATGCATGCAACATGCTGCGGGCTTCCTTCATCCTAAAATACTACAGAGAAGAACAAGCAGAAGCCGTACATAAACTTCAACATTAATATTAATAGTAAAAACACTAAAGCGCCACCAGCAGCCTCAAGAGTAGGGATGTAACGATGCATCGTGACACGATTAAAAATCGGTACAAATGCGTGACGACTCGCATCGGTTGACAGAAAAAAAATTAATCGCGATTCTTGGCGAATGCGAGAGAGTAGATAAGAGATATGTTCTTTTTCGGCTTTTTTAAAATTAGAAATAGGTTACATTGTGGCTGCAGCTTCCTGTTTGAGAGTTTCTGTAAAGAGAGAATTTTTTTTTCCTACAAATAAAAAGATAATTTTTATTTGGTCATAATTTGTCTGTAGCTCATTTTGATTTAAAAAAAAAATGTGAAAAAAATCGTATCATGAACAAAAAAATGGTGACTCGAATCGAGTCATGAGTTGAGTGTATCGTTACATTCCTACTCAAGAGGCTGTGATATTAATTACATCCCAAAATGTGTTGAAAAGAAGTGTTGAACAAACGCCATAATGTCATTGGTTGTTTGTTCAACGTCAGTTGTTGCTACATTAACTCCAGCATTAGCAGGACTGGGAGGTTCACCCTGTGGCTGCTGCTTGAGGGTCATTAGTGGAGGATGTTTTCTGATTAAAAATGTGTCCATATTTACTAGATCATCACACGTTTTACAAATCTGATGTGTAGTTACGTGATGGTTAAGGCTCCAACTCCAACGCTAGATTTCACTCTTAGATTTGATCAGGTTTCCTTTAGTTTATTTGTTTCTACTCTGAGTAAGTAGCTATGTTTGTCACACCGCGGTGAGGTCAAGATGGGTTTTGTTATGTCGTCATTTCCTGTTTTATTTTGATATTTACCTGTCCTCTCGTTTCAGGTCACTTGCCCTTCCTCATGTGTCACCGGTCTGATTGTTTCCACCTGTTCCCCATCACCCTGTGTATATATTGTCTCCCTTTGTCCTGTGCCGAAGTGTTTCGTCTTTTGTAGCGATCACCCAATCCTTGTTTCCTTGTCCACAGCCATAGCGTTATAGCTCAAGTGTTCTTTTGTTTATTTTTCCTCGTATGAGTGATTTACTTCTTAGTCTAGTCTTTTTGTTTCTTAGTGCATAGCGTAGTGTTTTTCAGCCTCGTTGGAGCGCCTTCAGTTCATGTTTTGCAGCCTGTTGTTTTTCCTCCTTGTGAGTGATTTTGATGTTGATAATCTTTATAGAGAAGTTTAGAGTTTTTTCCTCCTTTGGAGTGTTTTTGTTTTCCCTAGTTTAGGCCGTTTTCATAGCCTCACTCTGTCAAGGGTTTTTTGTTATCGATAAAATAAGCTCATTTGACACCTCTGTGATTGAGTCCTGTTTTGAGTCCGGCCTGACAATGTAGATAAGTCAGTTACTTTGAGTGTTTCTCTATCCTGTTTCGTGCCATCTCTTAAGACTGGCGAGATGCTCCTTTGGCGCCGAGTGGTGATTCAGCTGTGACGTTCCCATCCTCGTAACGCCTGCAGAGAACTGTAACTATTTAAATTTGATCATGCTTACCTCCTACGATTGGAGGAAAACTAATAAAATAACGAGACCGCAACAGAATCCAAAGCCAAGTGAACATTCATGGAAGATTTGGAATATTCAGGTTTTCTCTGCGTTGTTGAGACAGAGGATTAAATAACTTCCTGCTGAGCTGTCTTTCAGTCGGTTTGCCTCCAACCTGACAGATCCGCTATTCAGATCGGACGTCCTGAATCATTTCTGTCTTACTGCTGCCACACATAACAAACCCCTGACCTCATGGCATGCTGGTATGCTGTTTCCAGTATGAATGCTGCTTTGCTTTGGTGACTCATGGCCGGTCATGGCTTCAGTCTTGCTGCCAGAGTCAGTTTTATCTCTTGTTGTTTCTTGGGGTGTATGTGCGTCAGCTCAAAGTCAACAATGACAAAGGCTTGTTCTACAAACCAAAGCGATGACTCTCTTATCGGGTCGGGTTTGGTCTCCACCAACCCTCCGGGACTCTGGATGCCACTTTCATCACCGGCTGTCTCTGACAGGTGGAGCCTGAGTAGATGTATATTTAATTGGATGTAAACAGTGACGTAAGAGTACATAGTGTACATGCTGTAGAAACAGGGAGGTCTATTTTCAGCTGGACAGACTCACGGCAACAATCAGACGAGCAGACACACGGAGACAATCGCACATGTGAAGTACATGTGGAGACGCAGAAAGAACAGGACATATTCTGAGGCCAACCACAGCTTCTGCAGCTGGCAGCGTCTTGACGTTCCCGACGTTCCCTGAAACTGGAACTGTGGAAGATTCTAGGAACTTCAGGAACGAACCAGGAGGAGGAGGAGGAGGAGGAGGAGGAGTGGAAACAGGGCGGGAGATCAGGGTAAGTGTGGTGGAGTGGTGTTACCAGAGGACTTTTTATTTTTAGGACTACAAGAAGAAAAAGAGACACACACACAGAGAGAAATGCAGAAATAAAACAGTTTGATCTTGATCTTAACGCGACATCCATCAGTGTCCTGATGATGTCCGGCTTCATGCGGCTTCAGAGATTGTGTAAATCCAGTTATCTGAGTGTGTCCGGCATGTTCAAGGCACGACTTCCCCTTAACTCTTCTAAGGAAAAACCCAAAGTTAGAGTTACAGTCGGCATGAGACAGAGGAAGTGCTGGGTGTTGGTTAACCTGCTGATAATCGTGATGATGTAACATGTTTGAGAGAAATTAGGGATCTTTAGGAGGAGCATCTGAAGACAGACGCTGCTAAAGTTTAACTGAGCACTAGAAATTGATCATGGCTCATCGATTATGGAGCGAAATGACGTTACAGCACATTCACAGGTAAATGTACCTGTACACAGACGTACTGAAACATCGACGAGCATCGAGGCAGTCCAATAAAAATCATACAGATTTGATCGATCGATGGCCGATGAACGTATAAGACTGAGGGTCGGTCCAAGTGAGATCCTGATGTGATCGCAGCAGGACTGACTCTGCTGGTTTGAGACATTTCAAGTGTGAACGTCTCCTCCTCGACCACACTGTGACTTACTGCCACATGTATTTGCCTGTGCTTCATCTCTCCGTGCAATCACGCGACCGCTCCGGCGTCCCGAGAGCCGAAGTGTTGGTGAAATAAATATGGACTCGTCGGCTTTTATTAGTGTCGTGTTTGGATGGAAGCGTGAAACGTCGCCCGGCATCAGCTCAGCTGCGAATAAGCGAACAAGAACAACTTTTCCCAGCGATGATGTTCGGATGCTCGTCTCTCCCCCTCGCCATATTTGGCAGGCGTTTGCTGCGACACACACACACACACACACACACACACACACACACACACACACACACACACACACACACACACACACACTTCCCTGCTGTTCCCTCTCTCTGCACGACTGGGATTGAACCCAAGAACCTGACGCCCTCCCACCTCCTCCCACCTCCTCCCTCCTCCTTCAGGTTCACTGGGTGATCTTCTGGGAATCACGGCACTCCTTTTGGACAGCTGGTTGGCGGGAGTTTTTTTTCTTCTATCTCTTCGGGGGATGTGACAAAGTGTTTGCAGAGTGACACTGATCCTGGACGGTGTTTGGCAGCAGAGTGGTTTCTATATTTGTCGGGTTCCATGTCAGCGTGCTGTACATCATATCCACTTTGGACTAATGTTGCCTCTCCCGAGGAATATTTTAAGGAATGACGGAACAAATGCAGCCAGCAAAAAAGCTTTAACATTACATTGACCATCAACACAAAGTGCTTTAGTTCTGGGTTTCAGCAGGAGGTGACGCCGCTGCCGCCGGTTGGCCGTCCGTCCATCCGTCCTGCAGCAGCCGGCCCGGCCCACGCGCATGCTGCCGTGGCGTGTCTCGTATACGGAGCATGCTGTTCGCTCCAAGAATAAATGTGCTACTATGTCATCACCGAGGATACGGATCTGTGTACCGCAGCTGAGCCGGGTCAGGTCGATGGAATCCAACACTTGCTCTATTTCAGGCAGGAATGTGTTGGCGGGAGCTCGCTGCCTCGACACCCCGGAGGAGACCAAAAAAAAAAAAAAAAAAAAATAGATTGGTCAGAGTTCGTCACACCTGACTCTGCTCTTTAGAATCCATCTACCACCTGTTTGTAGGTGACATAACAGGTTTGCAGGAGTAACTCCAGTTCACGATATCTCAGCAGTAAACTTTGACCGGTCACGTGTTCTTTAAAAACATATTTAAAAAAGATAATTAGGAAATCTGTTAGCATGAAGAATTAAAGGCTTAAAAAAACCAACAATATCCAGTGTAAACAAAGAAATCTGGGTATGAAAGTGTTAAACCCTAGAACACTAACGTTAAAATTAGTAACACCATCACTAACGTTGGGAAGATTTTACCCAATATAATATAAAATTCATCAGTTTATGTAAAAGTACAGCAATGTATACCAAAGTGTAGTACAGTGATCCCTCGTTTATCGTGGGGGATACGCTCTAAAAATAACCCGCAATAAACGAAATCCGAAGTGAGTTTTACAATTATTATACATGTTTTAAGGCCGTGAAACCCCTAACCACACACTGTTATACACCTTTGTACACACATTTTGTACAGTACTCCCTTAGTTAATCAGGACGCAGAACACAATGTGCATTCATACTGTACAGTACGCTGTAAAAAAATCAAAATGACACTGAAAAAATCCACGAAACAGCGAGTCCGCGAAAAGTGAACCGCGATATAGCGAGGGACGACTGTACTCTTCTTTAATTTCCCAATAAACAATATCTATATATATGAAATAAAATGGTACCATGGGGGACCCTTTAGCAAAATTATTGAAAAATCAGATAATCCTTAACGAGAAATTTCCTAACAAAAATAAAATAATGGCACTGGGAACTTGTTCTTTGGTCCATCCATTCCTGGGACATGTGAGCCTCGTCTGGTGAAGGCACAGACTTCCTGCATCACTGACAGCTGTGAGAGAGATGGCACTCTGTATCACTCTGTGAAAATCACCTGAACGCAAAAACATAGCTGTGAGGAGGGAAACAAACAAACCGTCAGTGAGCAGCCTGAAGCTACACAAGGACCCAACATGCATCCCAGACAGCAGCAACACAAAGAAAATCACCAACGTCAGAGTTCTAGGATTCAAATCGGGAAACATAACTCCTAATGTCTGAACCACACATGGACTGTACTTATATAACACCTTTCTACTCCATACCTCATTCACCCGTTCATGCACATTCATACACAGTCAGCTGCATCAGTTTTAGGAGCTAATCATTCACACACTAATGAAGCCAATGAAAATGCAGACGGGAGGAGCCGGGGATCGAACCGCCGATTATCTGATTTGCTGGCGACCGTATGTATCAATAATCTTAATCCAGTGGAGGTGAAAACAGGAATACTGAATGAATAAAGTGGCAGAAGTCCTTCGTCACCAGGATCTCCTGTCTGCACCTCAGACCTGGTGCAACCTTCACCATAACTGCCACTGAATTTATTTTAATCTGTGATTAACGATGTGTGCTTTTTATTTCCATCATGTTTGTCTCAATGTGCTCTGTGATGGAGTCCGGGGTGTACCCCGCCTCTCACCCCAAGTCAGCCGAGATTGGCTCCAGGCCCCCCCGCGGCCCTGATGATTTCAAAGTGTCTTTGAGTATTGTGAAATAATATAAATGAATGAAGAACACCTTCCATTCACGACCAAGAAGTCCAGGGAGAGTCGACCATCGTCTGCATACAGATTCTTTACCTGCATCAGTGGAAAGACTTCTATCTTCATCTGACTGAATGTTAACCATGCACTTTTATTTATCAGTTCAACAGCTGCACACCTGTTCTCCTCCTGTTCTGTCCTGATTGATCGATCGATTAAAGTCGCCTGCTGACCTGAATCAGACAGACGGACATAAACAGCCTCCTCACTTTTCAAACCGTGTGATTGTTGATGTCCGGCTCAGTTTCAGGTGAGGCATCTCCACTTACATAAAAAGTGAGGTCACAACAACAACATGAGTTTGCAGAGAGAGCGTCATCCAAGTTTTTATTTGATTCTAAAGGTATTCAGTGCAGGAAACCACAGAGGCTGTAAACCGAAACACTCTGCAGACCACAGCTGAAGCGAAGGCTTTCAGTGCAGCTTTAGAGAAATATTAAACCCTGCATCTGCATCCAGATGATGAAATATGGACTCTGACTGCTCCCTGCTGCTGGAGGCCGCCCTACACCGAGCGCTTTAAACACACAGTGTGCAGAGTCAGCCCGACACAGCTGACGTGGCGTCCACACGGCACGTGGAGCGATGTGTGGAGAGAGGAGAGAGAGGGGGGGAGACAAACTGCTGAGAGCTTTTCAGCTGGAGGGATTTAAAGGGGAGGTCCACATTATTCAAAGTTGAACATTTAAGCATGGAGGTGAACAAAAACACGACCCGAAAGGAAAAACCAAGAGTCAGACGTACAGAAAGCATCACAGAGAGGAAGAGTTGAGTCTGCAAGACAGCCTGAACCAGTTTTTAGACTTTATAATAGTCCGACAGTGTTCAAGACCAGTTTTTGAAAGTTATTATTTCAAGACCACAACAACGGGGAAACTTTTTGTTGCTGTTAACAAGCATCACCAAACCCGGCCTCCCCTTCACACGGACGTCACAAGAAAATGAACGGCAGAGGTTTGAGAAGAAGCTGTGGCTGTCTGGGCAGTAAAAACGTCAGCCGGATCCTCTGTAATAAAGTTTGGCTCCCGGAATCACAAAGGGTTCAGCAGTACGAGCACCGAGACGGCCTCACCCAGGGAGATTGGAAAAATAATGGCTAGTTAAGTTGGATATATAGCGCCTGGTCTTGGTCTTGACTTGGCCTCGCCCTGACTTTGACGTGGTCTCAGCCCCTTAAAGTCTCAATACACTCTGACCTTAGTCCCAGAAAACGACAATCTGTAATAAAGAGCTTTAGCGGTGTTGACAGATTTAGTTACAGCTCTTTGGAAAGAAAGATTGTTTCCAAAATGTTGAACATTTTCAGGCCGGAACTCAAACAGGACTCAGAAGCTGAGCAGATTTTATTAGAGACAGAAACCTCGACAGAGTCCCAAACAAAAAGGCTGTGAAAACTAACCTAAGAGTCTCCCAAAGGGGAGAACTGAGGCAAACTAAAGTTAACAAACACTCCTGAGTAGGAAAATCTATATCGGTTATGCAAAATTATCAAAATCACTTTCAAGGACTAGAAAAGATCTTAAAGAAACAAAACTCCTGAAAGGTGGAGGCTGGACAACACTATAACCAAGAACTAAAAATCTCTCCAAGGGAGGCCGACTAAACTAAGACTGGTCCGTCGTGGTGAAGAAGGACCTGAGACGAAGCTCTCGATTTACCAGTCTCTACGTTCCTACCCTCTTCTATGGTCACGAGCTTTGGGTGGTGACCGAAAGAACGAGATCGCGAATACAAGCGGCTGAAATGAGCTTCCTCCGCAGGGTGGCTGGGCTCTCCCTTAGAGATAGGGTGAGAAGCTCGGCCATCCGCGAGGAGCTCAGAGTAGAACCGCTGCTCCTCCGCATCGAGAGGAACCAGCTGAGGTGGCTCGGGCATCTCGTGAGGATGCCTCCTGGACGTCTCCCTGGTGAGACGTTCCGGGCACGTCCCTCCGGGAGGCGGCCCAGGGGAAGACCCAGGACACGCTGGAGGGACTATGTCTCTCGACTGGGAGAGCTGGACAAAGTGGCCGGGGAGAGGGAAGTCTGGGCCGCCCTGCTGAAGCTGCTGCCCCCGCGACCCGACTACTGATAAGCGGAAAAAGATGGACGGATGGAACTAAGAACCGAACGTTACAACAGAAAATCTTTCGAATCAGGAAAAAACTTACTTACGCACTGTGGCTTTGAACAAGACTTTGGAGCTGGCTTTGGTGATCAGACATGAGACGAAACACTTCGGCACAGGACAAAAGGAGACACAGAACCTATAGAGACACACAGATGGGGAATAGGTGACAGGTGACACACGAGGGAAGGGCAAGTGACCTGAAACGAGAGGGCAGGTAAATTTCACAATAAAACAGGAAGTCACAAGACAAAAACAAGAAGACCAACATATCACTTTGTTGTGACAAACTTGCGCTGGACTGACCTGTACAGAGAAGTTATGGTTCATGTCTGAACACTTTCTCAACGTTTAATCAGCCAGTGAGGTCAGTCGTAGATACTGATGACACCTTTCTATGGATTCTCATGAATCATAAACACTTCTCTGGAACTCTTTGTCATGAACTTTTCAAATCATCAGGCCTGTAATCCAGAGGAAATGTTTAGTCCAGCGTCTGTCATGGGAGTTGTGGAGAAAATTCTTTCCAGCTTTCTGCTGTCCTGAGAATTCAGCTCCGTCTGTTATTAAAATGCACATTTAACAACTGTTTCTCTGCTGTGTGCAAAGTCATCCTGCATCTCTTCATCCAGTTTTAAAATAGGTTTATTTAGAATGGCAACTTTCACAGCAATCAACAATAAAACACAACAGGACCAGTGTGACAAAGGCCAGTTTGTCTCCGTCTACAGGACGAGCATCCATCACCTTTTGTTTTCGTGCATGAAGGACGAACAGGTCAGGAGACTGAAGTGATCAGAGATGATGCCGGTGCCTGATGGTGCAGGGCTCGACATGCAAGAACAAGAAGCTTTAAAAGAATTTGATGCGAAGCCAATAAAGATAAGATGAACGCGATGTGGGAGTTCTTCTTCTGGATCTGCTCAACAGTCTCGCAGACAGTTGTAGATGGTCCAGAGACGCCTTGTTGATCACAGTGATCCAGCTGTGCACCAACACTGAGTCCGGAGATAACGCCGTGACACTAAATGTCTTTTGTGCAGAGATTCTCCCTCTGATGCTTCAAGCCTGGATCACAGCAACTTGCAATGAATGTATGAAATTCAACATGCATTGAATTGGATTAAAAACGTCGGATTATCTGATTATATGACAGTAATGGAGGGATCATTGTGTTACAGGGTTTCTGGGCCTTAACCTGATATCCACAGCGGGAATTAAAATGTTACTAGCGTGATGCATCGGGTCGATCAGCGCATGCAAACCTGCAACATGTCCGTCCACATCACCATCAGAGTCAAACTGACGGACCTTGGATATAGATGATGGGTTTTGGACTAGAGTCCTTCAAGAAGAACGAAGAACTCCAGCCTTGGCCTCGGCCGTGGTGTTCAAGGCCCAACCCAAGACCAACTATACATGACACCAAACACACCAACACACTTAGTTTGGGCACACTGAAAGAAGAGAAGTTCAAGAAGTCCAAGCCGGACCTGAATCCCCTTGCAGAGCCAGTTTCAGTTAAAAAACTGATTAACAGACCAGCTTTGTTTAAAAGACGTGCAAAGTGGCTTAAAAGACTTCAAGCTCTTCGTTGTTGATCAAGATTAAAGAGGTGAAAAGTGATTTTATTTTCTGGAAACACCCTAAATGCGCAACACGTTTCAGATTTGTCAGCAGTCTGACCGCAGTCAGACAGACTTCCCTGAAGCTTCCCTGATATTTAAAGGACTGAATGAAGAACTTTGCTACATGATCTTAAAAAAACAAAAAAACAGCTGTAGATGTTGGACTGACTCACTGCGGAGTCGTCTGCTGCCTTCAGTTCCTCCACAACAACGCAACAAGTGAACAAAGAATAGAAGAGTCAGGATGACTCTCAATTCCTCATCTGTAAATATAAAACATCTCGTGGTGATATTATGAAATAAAGCGCAGACTCAGCAGTCTGTAGGCTGGAGTTGACAAAGAAAGAAAACCAGGACTTGACAACAGTAACATGACATGCTGACAGCTCGCAAAGTTTTGTCCTGTCGACCTGCCATCACTGACGCTGAAGCAAGAGATTTAAGTCTATGCTGTGCTGTAAACCCACTTGTCTTGTTATTAAAAATTAATCCAGCTTCAACAAGCTTCACAGAAATGCAGGAGGAAGTGAAGCTTGAGCAACATCTGCTGCAGACGTTCTCAACCTCTTTGGCTCGTGAACCCTGAAACCGTCATAAAACAGATAAAATATGCAGACGATGTGGCTCTGACAGTCCTTGCTCGAGCTAAAATGAACCAAGCATTAAAAAAAAAAAACTTGGTGACGAGATAACTGGAGAACTGATGGTGCAGTATAACGTACATGACAAGTACACTATACATTTAGCTCAGAAGATCTCAGCAGACCTGCTACACAAGACAAATGTTACAGGAAGCTCAGAAAGACGCATCACGTTCTCTGGCCAAAGCTGTCACACCGCGATGTGGTCAAGGTGGGTTTTTGTCCTGTCTCGTCACTTCCTGTTTTTTGATATTTACCTGTCCTCTCGTTTCAGGTCACTTCCTCATGTGTCACCGGTCTGATTGTTTCCACCTGTTCCCCATCACCCTGTGTATATATTGTCTGCGTCTTTGTCCCGTGCCGAAGTGTTTCGTCTCTCGTAGCGTTCACTAAAGCCTTGTTTCATAGCCCACAGTCACAGCAATATAGCCGTAGTGATCTTTTGTTTTCTTCCTCGTACGAATGATTTTGTTGTAACTTCTTAGTCTAGCCCTTTTGTTTCTTTGTGATTAGCCTAGTGTATTTTCAGCCTTGTTGGAGCGCCCTAAGTTAATGTTTCATAGCCTTTTGCTTTTCCTAGTTTAGGCCTTTTTTCATAGCCTCACTCTGTCAATGGTTTTGTTGTTCTGAATAAAACATGCCACCTCTGAGTCCTGCTTTGAGTCCGGGCTTGACAAACGCAGCATCGAAGGTAGTTTCACATAAAACAAAGAAATATTACAGACAGAGATTAAACACTGAAATCCAACAGAGTGAAATGGAAACACACAGCGAGTAAGTCAGAGCGTAAATGAGGCGTCCACTGAACAGATCTGTGTGAGGCATTAATGAAAGCATTAACAAGCATCACCATGACTGCTGCTCCTTTAATGACGCCATCTCGTGTCGCTTTTCTTCTTCTATGAATCTTTCAAGTTTTACCTGACGGGAAAGTAAAGCACCACCGACTGTTTCTCGAGAACACACTGTGTCACAAACAATGTGCTGTACTATGAAAAACATTGGAGAACATTAAAAACACTTTTGGATAATTATAGTGTCACACATAATCTGTGTTGGCTGTGAATAAACATTTACTTGCATGTAACTTGGGAACCACAAATGTAGTCTGAAAGCTCCCCAGAAATAATGGAGGAGTGAAAATCCTCGAATAGATCCATCAGGCTTTGAAGCAAAAGGGAAACCGCCTTGAATCCAGGGCCTGGATCAGGCCTCACAGTGCTGATAGTGTCAGGGAGGCAGATGGAAATCCCCCTCTGATGCTGGGGTATAAATACGAGTGACTCACTTTGTCTTCAGTTTGGCTCAAGTTTAAATATTATTCGAAATCTTAAGTGTCTCTTCACTTTCGCTGTAGTTACGTGTTGGAAAAGAAATCCAGATTTACGATCTGGCCCTGACTCAGACTTCTTATCATCAGCCACAACCACCGACTTTAATAAATTTCAGCACAATATGCAAATCAACAGTCTTCAAATCAATCACAGTGGACGTTCAGTTTACTGTGATTGATAGGTAGCTGCCCCAAATGTGGTTCACTAATGATGCACGTTGTAATCACACAGGAGGTAAAACATGGAGTAACTAATCTCTGGGGTAGGGTGATGGATCATCCATCTACAGGAACAGACCAATGCTTACGGCATGTTTGTAACAAATGTGAAAAACTTTGCCAAACCACCACTATGGTCCATTACGCTGACTTTGAAATATTTGTTGTGATTCATGTGTTGTGATTCTTGGATCTGATTTCCGTGAGTTTATAAAGCACAGAACAACCTCGGCGTGAGTCACAGTGCATCAGAGGCGGACTGACAAAATAATGCTGGACTGGTGTATTTTGGTTCATGTTTGATATTTTCCATTTTGCCGTGGAGGAAATGAGCCGGCTTCAGACGACGAGATGAGTCAAATTTGTCCACACAGCTGAGGGAAGTCGGGTTGACTGGATCCAGGACAGGAAGTTCACTCAGTCACCCTGTCCAAAAATCACTCGAGTCCACTAATGTTTCCTGTTTTCTACTCAAATGTACCGCCAAGATTTTACAGTTGTATATTGCTGTGGGTGAGAAGCGTCCAGCATTCCACACTCAACTTTTTTTCCATCTGGGTATTCACAGTACACTGCATTTTGACATAACGGAGAGGGTGAACGCACTTAGGTACTAAAAAAAAATAGCGAGGGTATGAAGTAAGTATGAAAGTACACAAATAGGTGGGTTGCACGTTACGTCACGTCTGCGCGCGAACCTTAAGTGGTGGTCAACTGGTGGCACAGCCCATTGATATCACAGTGTTTTCAGCTTCCACAATGCCTCAATTTTGTGCAGTTTTTGGCTGTTCCAATCGGTCTAACCGAGAGAAGGGAAAGGGTTACTACCGAGTACCTAAGGTAATCGTCCATAGAGGTGAAAAATGGAAAAAACTGTCCGAACAACGACGTAAAAAGTGGATAGCTAATCTTCGTTTAAAGACTAAGGGAGCTGAAACTGCTTATGCTCGCGTCTGCGGCGACCACTTTGTTAAAGGTATGTGTGTCTTCGGGATAAGGATTGGCTCTAAGGGCTGGGTCGGTCGGGCTGGGGTGCGAAGCGGGGCTGGGCTCGAGCCGCAGCTGGGGGAGCAGTCGCCCCGTCGCCCTCCTCAGTCCGCCGCCGGAGGCGCGGCGCGGGGCCCCTCGGGCCTCGCGGCGTCGCCGGGCGTGGGGGGGTTCTTCGCGGGGCGGTGTCCGACGTCGCGCGGAAGGCGGGCCGGCGGAGGGGACCGGGTACGGCGGTCGGCGGCGGCGACTCTGGACGCGCGCCGGGCCCTTCTCGCGGATCTCCCCAGCTACGGCGCCCGCCGGTGCCCCGTTTGCTTCCAGGAGCTTCCTGTCCACCAACAATGACTAACACATAAACCACGCCCGTTTCCAAGGAAACAAAACGCTATCTTTAGAAAAGTAATTCCGCACTTAAAGTGGGCTACCTTTAATTACAAACATTCTGTGTCAGATCGAAAAAATGAAGTTTTGAATGGGTTTCAATGGCTCCAAGCCCAGGTTGTCCACCACTTCAAGTTCGAGCGCTCCTGTGATGACGTAACTGCAACCCACCTATTGAGATACAGCACTGTTCTGCACTAGATGTCATGGTTACACAGGTTGACCCAGAATGCAGGCTCGGACAACGGTTAGAGAGAGAAGGGGATTTATTGTGATGTGGGAGAAGAGGGTCCGATACAAGATGGAGGAGGGAATGGCTGAGGTGAAGCAGTGGTGGGAACGGATGGAGGTGGCACAGAGTCTGGACTGTCTGGAGATGGTGGATGGAGAGCAGGAGGCAGGGGGTGAAGATGGTGGTGGACCTGAGCAACCACCAAGAGATGGGTGGTTAGAGGTCAGGAAATCAACAGGGAACACAAGGAACAAGTAGATGATACAAAGTCTGCGTCTGTAAACATTGTAGATCTCTGTTGGCAACAAGAACCCCCTCGAAAATGAGATGATACATCTCAAGGGGTTATCCTGATGAATAAAGAATGAATAGTTAAAGACGGTCTGAACATGAACTACCAGAGGCTGAACAAACGATCTGACAAGGAGTGGGAGGAAGGCCAGGGTTTATAAGCAGGTGGAGTGATGAGGTGAGGAACGGCAGGTGAGCTTCATCTGATGATTATCCAGGAGGGACCAGGGAAATGTGACACGCCCACAACACAGACAAGTAAACACAACACAAGGATGGAGAAACAACAACAGTCACGACTGCCATCAAGTGTTTGCTTTGTGCTGAGGCTCAAGGCATTTTGGACCTTTCCAAATGGATTGGAAATACACGAGAGTTTTCTGAGGCAGCTCTATCAAACCATCAGTCCTGCTGCCAAACACACATTTCCACTCGCAGTAACTTAAAAGTAAAAAATTAGAAATGCCAGATCAAATTAGATTTAAGTGAAACAAGCTCAATCCTTCAGATTTATTCTGGTTGAATCATATTTAGAGATTTAAAACCTCTGAGGTCTAAATGGAGCCGGTGTCGTAGTGAACTGAAAACACTGAAGCTGAACTGACTTCAGAACATTCGAGCTGGATTTTATTGGAAAAACAAACCAGTGAAAGTCAGAAATATGAAATAATCATCTTTTGGTTTGGCGACACTTCACTGAGTTTGTGTTTTTTTTCTTCGGTACAGAGCGAATCACTGCAGAGCAACATGTTTGAACATTAAAGCACATTAATGAGTCTCATTAATTAACACAGGTACACAACATTAAGATACGACTGATCACATCTGGTTTGATTGTTCTCGTGCTGTGACAGAAGACGAATCATTTATTTTCCCTCACGGCTCGATGATTTTACACATGTAGCACAGAGAGAATTCAAACTTGGTGAACACAAAGAAAATGGCTTTGATGGATGACGACATGAAATGATATCATGGTGTTGCATTGGCTCCATCTGTAAGCACAGCAGCAGGTGGGTTACAGTGTAAAACCCAGAGATGTATAGTAACCAAGTGGAACTACTTAAGTACTAAAATGCAGTATCTGTACTTTTTTGGAGTATTATTTTTTTCCCCCAACTTCCACTTTTACTGCACTACATATTTTTGATGAGTTTAATACTTTTACTCGGATACATGTTTCATGTGCTGAGTCGTTACTCGTTACTATTGTAGCGTCCAGCCGGACACGTGATGAATGACGAGGCGATATTGAACAAACTGCATTTATTGCTGAACGGTTTGGTTCCAGGACTCGGTGACTGTCGGCCGGAACCACGACAAAAAAACAACTGAACAGTCCCGGTCTCACATCAACCTCGCTCGTGCGCCGTACGTCACACACCTGACTCACCCAGGTGCGCTCTCTCACCTGCTGCCCCGCCCCCTCGCTCTGCATTCATTCAGACGCATTCACAGACCATGGGAAATCACAGAACTCTACCATGAACATTGTAACACTGTAACATTAGAAGTTGTGCCTTAATAAATATTTGAAATAATATAAACAACAGTACTTGTACTTTTACCTTCAGTACTTGAGTAGCATTTTTTACATACTTCTACTTGCAATACTTAAGTACAAAACATTTTGAATACTTTAGTACTTTTACTTCAGTATGGTATTTAACGAACACTTCAACTTCTACTCAAGTCAGTTTTTTTATATAGCACTTGTACTTCTACTTCACTCCTTTACTGCAGTACTTATCTCTGGTAAAACGTTGTCGTGTCCTGCAGCATTGGTCACGTACCACCTAGAAAACCTCCCTGTAAACACAGACTTGGTCATTTCCATGTTAAAACCTGCTTTTTTCAGCGCCTATGTTACATGTAACTGTTGTTCAACAGCATTTAAATCACTGTGTTTAATTCTGTAGTTAGGACGTGCTTCACTCTGAAATATAATTTAAATTCCATAGAAACGACAGCGTCTGCGTCCCGGACCTCCACGAGAAATTCTGAAAGTCTAGACGTCTTTATCAAATTAGTGCTTATTTTATTTTTGGGCAGTTCACCACCTACTGAACCAGGACGAGACACACCCAGAGTTCAGATAGAAACTAACTGATTTCTGACAAAGGAGTGAGATTTTAAAATCGTCCATGTGCCCAAACCAGAGCTGTTCTACTTCTGATTCACACATCAACACATCTGGCCAACAGAACCACTGACTACGCCTTTTCCTTTCTCTTCCAGCGAGCCTGTGTGTGTGTGTGTGTGTGTGTGTGTGTGTGCATGCATGCGTATGAGGGGGTCCGCTGTGTGTGTGTTTGTGCGTGTGTAAATCCAAAAGCTAACATCCGTAGCTGGTAGATCCCAGCTGATAGAGCAGTGTTTGGAATGATGGCATCATAATCCAGGGACAGGAAGTTGGTGGATGAGTGTGTGTGAAAACCGTGCACACACACACACACACACACACACACTTTTATTCTCTTGAGTGGGTTGATCAAAGCTATAAATTATGCATTAGTTTTTTTGCCGTAATAAAATATTCATTAAATCCACTAATCAATATTTTTTGTATTCACACTGAAGCAGAAGCTGTAACGTTTGTTTCAGAGATTCATGGTCCCCAGAGGATGAATTACACTGACTAAACTTTTCCTGTAGTGCCAAGAGCAGCTCAGAGTTTCCACCTATGCCATAAATTCATATCACAGACATATTAAAACGATGTCAAAGCGTCCACGCTCTTAATCCTGTATAACTTTAAGCCTTAATATAATGTGAACAGGTGAGTTGTATATAAATTCACCCTCAGTACAGTTGTCATGAACGGGGAAATTAGCTACAGAGACCAAAACTGTTTTTTGTACCAGGCTGTAAACATGTTTATTTCTGCTGTGAAACATGGGGACTTATGGAGACTGACTCACTGCTGGAGCCAGCCTCAAGTGGACGTTTGAGGAACTGCAGCTTGTGTCTTTGTCCACCTCAGACCTGAACGTCACATTAACGCAGACCTTTTATTTTACATCTTTAAAAATATCTTGAAATTTTCTGCCTGCTGTGAACTTTTGTACGTTCCTGCACAAACATATTGTACATTTATTTATATCTTTTATCTTCCTTATGTTTTCAGTTAATGTTTGTTATGCACCAAAACACAAAGACAAATTCCTGCTTGGCAACAAACCTCCCGGACTGCATGGCAACACTGATTCAACGTTGATTCAATGTTGGTCTGTTATCTAGGGATTGGTTTAATTAGAGTTGGTTGCTGATTTTAAGTTGACTTTATGTCTGTCTTGATCAATTTTTCATCATTGAAATAACTTTTGTCATCTTTGTGACATCCATGCTCTTAATCCTGTATAACTTTAAGTCTTAATATAATGTGAACAGGTGAGTTGTATATAAATTCACCCTCAGTACAGTTGTCATGAACGGGGAAATTAGCTACAGAGACCAAAACTGTTTTTTGTACCAGGCTGTAAACATGTTTATTTCTGCTGTGAAACATGGGGACTTATGGAGACTGACTCACTTCTGGAGCCAGCCTCAGGTGGACGTTAGAGGAACTGCAGCTTCACTTCATGTTGGCTTCTTTTCTCAGACTCAGCCTCGTAATGAAATCTTTGGTCTAACTCTTTATCACTGAATTTAAACCTACAAAATGTCTTTGACCTTTGTTGGAGGTATGTTCATCTTGTAGCAGTGAGGGCAGCAGATAATCGTGTCCAAGTTTCAGAGATTCAGAGACAGTTCAGGACTTCTTTGATTCTCCCAAATCTCAGAGAATAAAGAGCCAAGTTGTGATTAACTGGAATTTTCTTCTAAACTCAGTTTGATGACACAGTCGTCTTGTTATTTCGCAGTAAGGGTTGTGAGTTCCCGTCATTTTATAAACTAAATACAGCTAAAAACAGCTGAAACTCTTCCAGAGATTGTGTCTGCTTTATTATCGATGCAGACAATAACCTGATGATCCAAGATCACAAACAGACCTCCCTGTAAACCGGTTAAAGAAGACGGATCCAGGCTGGGAAGCACTGGGGGAAAAAAAGAGAGAGAGTCTTTGGGTGGATGTGATCAGGAGTGGGAGTTGTTCCATTTTATCTCTTTTGTTTATTCGCCGGTGCCAGTGGCTACGTCAGCCTGCTGGGAGCCGGCGAATGCATCAAGGATGGGAACTCGCTAGAACCGTTCCAACTAACAGAACAATGTTTGTTTTCCTGCTCCAAAGAATCGTAACTCAGACTCAACGTGATGTAATGAGAATGTTTATTAGAGGCTCAGTAAGGATTTTTTTTTCCTCTCGTTTCTGTTCTGTATTTTTTTAAATGTTGCACAATGTTTTGTAAAATCTGGTTCATGTCTGATGGGAATTTGTTGCAATAATAGGAAATGACATTGCATTGGGAGTTTAGTGTTTGAGTGGCATGAGAATGAGAAGACGCCGTGTTCACACGTTAAGGACGTCAATGTTCCCTTTACAAAATAAAAATATTTTTTCCGCTAGCTGCGGCTAAACCTCGTAAATTTCAACAGAGCACTGCGCACCAGACAGGAAACCCGGCACAGATTCAACATAATAAACTTCCACCCCCTTTCAAAATAAAACACAATACGCAGTCCAGAGTAGTTTGTTAGTTTTGTTAGTTGTAGCTTTTTACAACTTCACATCAACGTTACGTCATGACCGGTGGCACCAGGTGATTAAAGATCGATCAAAGGGTCTCAACATGGACGATGAGAGACTGATTGTTGAAGTGGAACAACACACAATCATTTATGACACAACAGATGCTTTTTATAATCTCCTCCACGTCGGAGAAGCAAAGTCAGCTGTTTGTTATTGTTGTTTTCTTTATACACTGTTTGTCGCGGGGTCTCGCTTACGTCCAGGATTCTCTCGTGATCTCGCGTGAATACGGTCGGCTCGCTCCGCTGCCGTAACACGGCTGACACGCATCCGGTGTGAGTTGACGCCGGGCAAAGGACGCAGCTAAACCGCGGTGCAGCCGTCACGCTGCTGCACCATCTCAGCGGTCCCTCTCCCATGAAGTTCTACCTTGAATTTTGACCTGGTTGGTGTTGAATTAAGAGTAGTACAGACCAGCAACCCAACTCTGTCTCCACAGTGTTCCCTCAGCATGCTCAACAGGTGCTTACTTGCTACACCTGGTCTGCCAATAAGAAAGGGTGGAGCTTCTTGGCAGAGGAAGGTGGTGCAGGTTTTCCCGTTCATTCGAATGGGAGGTGTTGAGTTCAGGCTGTGGCCGTGCCGCAACTAACCAACAACTAACCTGACGTCGCGCTGCGGAGCCCAATCCAAACACCTCCACATCATGAAATGTCACTGAAACTCATCAGGTGGAGTTCATCACTGTGATGGTCTGAACATGTGCAGCTCTGAATCTCTGAGTCCTGTGTCCAGCTCTTATGACACATCCGGTCAGAACACTTTTAATTGATTGGACAGCTCTTGATGAAACGTGGCGCTGCCTGAAACAACGTGAATCAGCTGCTGCTGGTACGTAACGAGCTACGGATCAGTAAAAATCAGACTTAACGTCAGACTTTAAATCCTGCTGACAGAAAACTGGCAAAAAAAAGGAAGTAAATCATTTCCAGCATTTCAGCCGCCACGAAACACGACATGAGCATACAGAGACAAACTCTGACGCTGTTGCTCATCACTCTCAGATTCATGAATTTCAACAGACGACTATTACTAAAGATAATTAATCCGGCTTACAGTGACCAAACAGAAAAAGTCTAAGTGAACTATTCTGTGTTGTGTCAGTAACCAGCGATGAGTGTTTGGTGCTAACTATGTGTTACACCAACCAAACCCAGTGCAACCTCCCAGGAGCCTAAACGGCACCAGACCTCCGAGAGAGACCAAGAGCAAAACAAGAGGCAAGGAGCAGCCACCTTTATAGACCCGGGAGCAGGTGACATTGATCAACCAATGAGGCAGGAGGTGCTAAACCACCACCTGAAAGAAAACAGAGGCAGTCTTAAAACAGTGGTAATGCCCAGGGACATCATAGTGTGTGTGTGTGTGTGTGTGTGTGTGTGTGTGTGTGTGTGTGTGTGTGTGTGTGTGTGTGTTTTAGGGGTGTACTCTCTATGAACTCTTCAGTCAGAATGAAACTTAACATCAGTCGATGAAAACTGAAAGGGAAAGTGGTGCCGAGAGTATCAAAACTCTGAAATTTAATATCTGGTTGGATTCGTAGTAATGTTTAGATCTTTTATAAGATTAAATATAACAACAAAAAAATGTTTTTTACCTGCACAAACCATGTGGACCCGTATCTGGATCTGTTATCTACATGTGTGGTTCCCAACCTTCTTAGCTTGGGACCTGCTTAAAGCAGCAGCTTGCACTAATTTAGAAAATATGTTTATTTATCTTATTATGTTATTTCTTCCTTGCAGGAAGTTACACAGGAAACTTTATCACTCTCAGATATGAAGCTACTATACGCGGCTTTATTTAGGAAGCTTAACGTCCGGTTCAGCTGTCTGCTCGCGTGAATGGAAACATTTAATCATGCAGCTGTTTGAGACATTCGAAATCTTCCTGGAACCGAATCGATCGAATCCTGAGATGCTCAAAAAAAAAAAAAGAAGTATCCACTGTTTACCAGCTGCTTCTTTCACAATGTGAGCTTCTGTGTGAGTGTGCCAGTGTGCATAACTGGCTTCAAACCCCTGACACACTTTTGGCTCAGCCAACAAATTATTTGTTTTTTAGAAGCTACAGAAGTTTGGATTTTGTTACATTCGGCCAAAACTGGACCAGTTGTTGGATTCTGGATTCAGTTTTTATGCTGAGTTAACAGCTGACTGCATGTCTTCATATTTAACATACGGACATGAGAGTGGCGTTGATGCTCTCATCAAAATCTCCAGGAAAATCTTATTTTAAAACAAATAAAATGTTTAATTTGTAGGATTTTCAAAGAACTGAGGAGGTAAAAGGATCCAGCATTCGACCACAGATCTGAGTTTAGAGTTTGTATTTACACCACCTGGTATCAGTTGCAGGTAATCATGTGGGTGGAGCCGTGACATTAGTGCAACTGTGAACACCTGAGTCCAATGCTGCAGAAGAAGAGCTTCAATCTGAACGTGCAAGTCTTTCTCCAGGTTCGTTTTCATTTTGCTGTGACTCATCTCCTCCATCCTTATATTTATATTCAAATCAAACATTTCTTCAGGAGTCTCCGTGTCTGAATCTCCGCGGTGTAACGAGGTTAGAAGTGTCACCTTCAGAGCAAACCTCAGACCTCGAGTTAACGTCTCGACTTCAACCGTAACCTTTAGTCTAAATCCTGCATCCTCTCCATGAACCACGATCCTAAACATCAAATTAAAGCTTAACCCCGAACTCTACACCCAACAGCAGGAACCCCCCGAAATAAACACAAAACCCAAACCTCAAATCTCGCCCTGACCTCAGACTATAGACTTTTTAAATCCTCACCCAGAAACCATTATGCTCTTTGTATCTCAAATTATAACCTCTGAACTATGAGGTTGGTTTCACATCCACGGTGCCATAAGTGCTCATATACAAAGCGCTGAGCCTCCACAGCCACAGCAGGGGCAATGCACTGAGCTCGACCTTAGGTGCGGGTATAAAAAAAACTTTTTGTATGTGCATATTAACAATAAAGTTATCAGTGAACAGGGTGGAGCTCCAACAATATGAAACACTCAGAGCTGCAAATCACAGACATGAGAGAGTGCTAAGAAATCATTAGATACGAGAGATTTACAGTAAAAATTGTCGATTTCATGATGTTAAAATATTCCTGGATCGGAACCAGGACACATAATTCGTTCTTTGGCTCGTGGCTGAAATTTCCACGACATTCTTTTATCTCATTTACTGACAAGCTGATGAATGCGACTGCTTCGGTGGAAGGTAACTCCAGGACACATCTCTGGTGCTTTTACTGAAGTGTTTCCATTTTTTAAAATGTTTCATGCATCGTCTCCATGACGGGAAAGTGCATCGATATTTTCACAGGGAATCTCCTGCATGTGTTTGGTGAATGATATCTGGAAAACAGCCCAGTCGCCCCCGCTGGAAAAACATCGAAGGAAAACTTTCAGATTTCCAGATTATCTTAAACTGTGGAGGCTGAACTGAAACTTATATTATTCATGCAACACACATGTTGTGTGAAAAACTGGAATATGAAGTTTTATAACTTGGTTCAGAAACAAAGGCCGCACCATGAAACGTCACCTCATCCCTCTTTGACTTTCACATCCCAAACCTCCTTTTTTATTTTTTCTTCTGTCGTCCACCTCTCTCTGTTTTCAGTCGTCTCTCTTTCTCTCTGACCTCCTCTCGGTTCGCTTCTGTCTTCGCACCACCAGGCGACACCGGTCCATCTCCGAACTCCTCCGTCCATCAACAACCCTGATTTCTCCTCTCATCCCTAACCCTCCATCTCACTACCCTCCATCCCTTCATCCCTCCTAGATTACATCATGAAACGTCTTCATGGATGGACGCTGCTCGTCCCACACAGGGGACAAAACATCTGGATGTGTTGGATCTTTGTTCTTCATGTTCTTCACAGTTAGAGTTTGCTGTCTGGGCTCCGACCTCGTCCCTCCTGGAGTCTGCAGGTGTGTGCTGGGTTGAGGGTTGAGGTGGAGCTGAAGAACAGCTGATGGTGAATGCAGCGGCATCGACGGAGCAGAGGGAGAGCCGGGAAATGTTTCAATCTTAAATGGACCGCCAAATTCAAGAGAGGTGTGTTTGGATTTTTTGATTTGTGGAGAGTGACGCAGTGCAGCTCGAGTCGTCTGCCTCGTAGACGTCACTCGTTTTGGCTCTCTGACACTATGAGTAGTTTTACTTTTCATCCTCTGGACTTTTACTTGAGTTAAAGATCGGGATGTTACGAGATACAACAATTACAAAACCACATCAACGCGTGACGCAGATATCTGTACGTGTGTGTGTCAGTGATTGAAATCTTTCACGACCCTGTCTGCGTTTGAAGTGAACCCCCTCATGGGGGTCATCACCCAACAACTGAGAACTCATGAACCCGATGATGATGATGATGATGATGATGATGATGATGATGATGGCGATGGCACAGATACAGAGCACTACGCCCCAGACGGATAATTAGATTTCCAGTATAAAACTATTCTCTGTGGACTCTAGTGCGGGACTGCTCAGCCCTGCGTGGCTCTGACACACACACACACACACACACACACACACACACACACACACACACACACACACACACACACACACACACACACACACACACACACACACACACACACGCACACCCACAGGAAGTTACTCAAGCCGGCTGTAATTTCATTCAGATGCTCTGTTCACTGTGTGTGTGTGTGTGTGTGTGTGTGTGTGTGTGTGTGTGTGTGTGTGTGTGTGTGTGTGTGTGTGAGGGGATAATAGTAAGAACTTTAAAGAATGTGGTCGCCATCGCCATCTAGTGGCTGACAGATGTAACTTCTGCTCTTCAACAAAGAAACCTTTAAGACCTTTAAATGATTAAAGAGCAGAAAATAATTAAAACTTAATAATTAAAAACATAAAATTAACAAGGGACGTCTGCAGCCGTCCACTTCCTGCTCTAACGGTGTGTGTCTCCTTCCTGACACGTGAGACAGGAAGAAGTTTTGACTGTCTATGTATTTGTGTGAATCCGGTTTCTTTGTCATGAAAAGTTGGAATGGACTCAAAGTGTGAGTCAAAGTCACACACACACACACACACACACACACGCACACACACACACACACACACGCACACACACACACACACACACACGCACACGCACACGAACCTGGAGCAGGTCCTCCCATGCCTCATATCACACCCAGGAGTGTGCACTCATCCCTGGGCAAGCCTCCGCTCCAGAGAGCCTCTTTCCTCCTGGAGGTCAGAGGAGCCTACTGACTGACTGACGCTTTGACTGTCGAGCGTCCTCAGTGTCTCAGCTCTGATGCTCATCTGATAACCACAAGAAAGAACAAGTATTAAATATTATTATAAGTATTTAAATCTCCGAAATTAAGAAAAGAAAATATATTGTTGGTCGATGGAGGAGTTTGTAGGTCGGTGTGTTTAGATGATGCAAATATTTTTATATCGACGTCTAAACAAATGTTCTCGAGTCGAGTTTCTCCAAAGCGCACACAGAATATATTCTGCATCCTGTCAGTGAAGTGAGCGAGCAGCAGACAGTGACAGCTGGTGTATTTAACATTTATTTTGTCATTTTAAAAACTGTTTGAGGACAATCAAAATATAAATACATTTCTCTCACACACTCATCCACACACACACATCACCTAGCATCAGAACACACACCCACCCGCACACACACACACACACACACACACACCTACACCCACACAACCCCTGCCCCTGATTCAGATGTTAAAAGGTGCAACAACAAACCACCAACAACCTTCATCCAGATGTTTCTTTGAACAGTTTTTCATATTTACGATCCTCAGCGTGTCTGAAATACTTTGAGCTGCTGCTCGGTTTGTCTGAATCACAGTTAAACACTTTGAAATTTTAAAAGAAATAAAAGATGCTGCACGCTCTCAGATTGTACCTGTGACATATTCCGATAAATGTGTGCAGAGACAAAATGTTTCTTTGTGCAGAAAGTTTCATTCATTCCATTAATCGATCGTTTGTTTACGGACAGACAGAAACAGAAGCAACATCGTGAGTTTACAACCGACGGATCTTCACCTTCAATCTGAACATCACGAGGACTAGAAGGACTGATGTCGTTGATTGCTCCGGCGTGACGGAAAGATGACGGTGATCATTTAGTGATTAAATATAAAAAGCAACATCAGAAACTTTTAATCTGGAGGAGCGGAGACTCGTGCGATAGCTGATCATTCACTTTTCGTCTCGTTCTGGCTTCTCGCATTTCTGGGTTTTGTGCAGTTGGTCTGACGAAAACAAGAAATATGAAATTTCTTGGAGCTCGCGAGGGGCTTTTCATAAACCGAATGATTAACTGATTTTAGAAGTAACAAATCAACGCACGATAAAACAACTCGCTGCAGAAGCACCTGTGGCGTTTTGGTGTCGGACACATGATGGCACCTTTAGGATCTCGAGCTACTCAGCTCAGCGTCTGAGAGTCGACATCCTGCGAGACTTATTAGACAATAAATCCAGAGATTTGGATTAGCGGTCCTCCTTAAAACACATCAACAATTCCAGTTTTGCTCACAGCCAGTCTTTAATAATCCCTGATTTGTAGCCGACGGTCCAAACCGAGCCAAACATCATTCAGAAAAATTCCTTTTAACCACGATCTGACTCCGATGAGTCTGTTTCTGTCTGTCTAACACTCAGGACGAGCTGAAAATAAACAGAGAGAGAGAAAGAGGCGAAACATCTGGCTCTCATATGGTGACTCAACACGTGAGTCAGGAATAATCTTTTTTTTTTTACACGCCGTGTGTCTTCCTGCGGTCTGCAGCTTCCTGACAGCCCGTCATTAACGGACAGATGATCATCAAACTGCTTCTTTTTTTAAAACATCCCCAAACCCGAAAAAACAAAAAAACAGAAGCAGATCGTGTTTCTGTTCCCCCGCAGAACAGAAAGAGAAGCAGCCCTTCACCTACATTAGAAAACTTCTTCTTCTCTACTTAGTTTGAACGAGTTCCTTCAACACTGACACGGTGCGACGCTCGATCTCGCGTTCAGTCGTCTCCCTCCTTTTCTCTGAGGCAGTGGTCGGATGTGTCTGTACATATTTACACAAACTAAACTAAGAAGAGGTAAAATCATATCGTTCGTTTCTCGGATCGCCGCGTGATCGTGTCGACGGGTGAAGGGTCGATTTGGCCTGAATCTGCTTTTCAATGAGGAGAGGAGAAGAGAGAGGAGAGAGGGGAGAGGAGAGGAGAGAGGGGAGAGAGAGGAGGAGAGGGGAAAGGAGGGGAAAGCAGAGAGGAGAGGAAAGAGGAGAGGGGAGAGAGAGGAGGAGAGGGGAGAGGAGAGAGGGAGAGAGAACAGGAGGAGAGAAGGAGAGAGAACAGGAGGAGAGAAGGAGAGAGGGGAGAGGGGAGAGAGGAGAGAGGGGAGGGGAGAGGGGAGGGAGGGGAGAGGAGAGAGGGGAGAGGGGAAGAGGAGAGGAGAGGGGAGAGAGCAAAGAGGAGGGAGGAAAGAAGGAAAGAGGGGAATAGGAGAGAGGAGAGAGGGGAGAGGAGAGGAGGAGGGGAGGAGAGAGAGGAGGAGAGAGGGGAGGAGGAGAGAGAGAGGGGAAAGGGAGAGGAGAGGGGGAGAGAGGGGAGGGAGAGAGAGAGGAGAGAGGGGAGGGAGGGAGAGGGGAGAGAGAGAAGGAGAGAGGAGAGAGAGAAGGAGAGAGGAGAGAGGAGAGGGGAGAGGAGAGAGAGGAGAGAGGAGAGAGGAGGAGAGGGGAGAGGAGAGAGAGGAAAGAGGGGAAGAGGAGAGGAGAGGGGAGAGAGCAAAGAGGAGGGAGGAAAGAGAAGAGAGGAAAGAAGGAAAGAGGGGAAGAGGAGAGAGGAGAGGAAAGAGGAGACGAGAGGGAAGAGAGCAAAGAGGAGGGAGGAAAAAGGAGAGGAGAGAGGAGCAGAAAATAGGAGAGAGGAGAGGAGAGAGGAGGCTACAGTGATTTTTTTTTTCCAATCCCAGGAGGTGAAGTTAAAACTGCTGCAAACTTCACACTTCCATTGTGATTAAAGCCGCTGTGTGTGTGTGTGTGTGTGTGTGTGTGTGTGTGTGTGTGTGTGTGTGTGTGTGTGTGTGTGTGTGTCGAGGATCTTTAAAGGAACGCGTCACCTAAATTGTTTCAACTACTCCTGAAGCCTGAAGGTCTCGATCCTCTCACACACTCAGAGAACAACCAGAGCTGCAACTATCGGACGATTAATCATCATTAATAATCATCATCCGTTAAATTAAATTAACCGGCAGCTCTAAGTGTCTAAATCTCTGTCAGCTTCTGAAAACTGAAGAAAACATCTGAGCACGTCACATCTGGCTTTGATCAACATTTTTTAAACATTTTCTGATCGACAGAGATGAAAATATTATTGTTAGTTTGAACTAAGCGGCCAATAAGGAGGGAGGAAGTGAAGTATATAGAATCATATGTACATGTTTTTCCTGTCGTGTCATCCTGCTGAACATTTGGAGCAGCTCAGGTTTTAAGAGAACGTTTTCCTTCAGACATCTCCACGCTGGACCAAAGATCCCGTGAGCAACATTCAGTGTGGCGAGCGTGAACAGAAGAAAAAGGAAAAGGAAAGGTCTGAATCGATGAGGCGTCTTCTCTTCTCTGCTCGAGTTCAATCTCAAAAAGTCCAGTTGGCATCGAATTTAACAGTGGAGATCAAAATAATAATAAAAAAAAGTTCATCTCCAGTGCTTCTCCACAACAAAACACAAACAGATTCAAAGCCTCTCTCTGGATTTCTGACAGAAAGACAAAGAACTTCCCGTCTGTCCGTCCACCTTCGTTCTGTCTCTGTGTCCGTGTCTTGGTCTGTGTTGCACCGTGGAGGCCGGCGGCGGCGGCAGGACGGGCGCTGTTAGGACGCCTTGCCCAGCTCTATCTTCTTCTGGATGACCCGAGCTGAGTGGTAGATGAGCGAGTCGATCAGACCGGCCACTGCGGACAGAAAAAAACAAAAAAAAACAGAAGATTCACGTCAGATTTCACGTTAAGCTGCTGTGGATTCATCAGGTAACGACGGATGACTGACCTGTGAACACGCCTCCGATGATGGCGCACACTCCCGTCAGGAAGTGTGTGAACGATCTGAACAGAGAGAGAGAGAGAGAGAGGAGGCGTTAGTTCATCGACAAGATTTAAAAAGCTGGAAGATTTCAGTTTAAATGTTACGAATCTTTTTAATTTTCTTACTGTTTTTATTAATTTAGTGTCTGCTTCTTTAAAATCAGACAAATCCTTATTTGTTTTTCATCCGTTCGAACCATTTTATTGACTGGAAATGTCATTTTATTAAGGTTGTAAAAGGGGCGGACATTTCTGGAAACTTTCCAGAAAGTTAAGCTCAGGAATTTTGGAAATATTCCAAATCGGAAACTACATGGTAATTATGGAAATTTGCGGGTAAATTGGTAGATTATGCTAAAATATATTTTCCCCTAACTATATATTTAAGTTTCCTGTTAAAGGCCTTAAATTTTTCTAAATTCTCAGTTTATTCCCAATAAAAAGTTTCCACCACACTTTGAAAATTCCCGGAATTTTGCAACAATCAATACTGGATTTTAATATCTGAATATCTCGAGCTCTTCGTAATCTATCTGATAACGATTGGTGGATTTTTCACCCGCTCAAAGTGTTTTTTTTTTTTGAGCTGGGAATCGAACCGATGACCCTCGGACTACTGGACGATCCATGCCGAGCAGGTCATTTAAATTTGATCAGAATCTATAGAATTAACGACGATACCTGTGTTTCTCTGTGAATTTCACCATCATGGGCGACAGTTCGTATAAAACAAACACGCCCGGCAGCCCCTGGTCTCCTATTAGCCCGTTGGCCACTTTCTCGTGCCTGGTGACTGAAAACTGGTTTGTCTTCACCACCTGCAAACAAAAAAAAAAAAAATCGACAAATGAAGTTTGTCGGTTCGTCTCCCGTCTGGTCTAGGTTCCTATCGAATGTAAAATAAACTCACCTCTCCGTCGGTTTTCACGTAGATGGTGGGAACGATTTTCACGAAATACTGGTACATCATCGATGCTGTGGGGAGAGAAAGCACATGCACGGTCAACTGATTTTTCGCTGAGCTCTCATCAGCACCACGGACTCCTGGACAAATCAAATTTCCTTTTCTCCTCATCTTATCGTTTTAACGTGATTTATTTTGTTGTGCTTTATTGTACTTGTTGCTTTGTGTGTGTATTGTAGCACTTTGAGATTTGATTCAAAAGTAAAGTTATTAAATTAAATTATTATTGGTATTATAAAGGTCAACACAGTTATAATTTAAAGTTTGATTTTCTCTGTGTCTGTCTGTCTGTGGCCGCTGGGTGTCGCTGTCCGCCGCCTCCTCCGGGCTGTGTCCGCTCTTTAGTCGCCCTCCTCGGCCTCCTCCCTCTCCCTCTCTATCCGGTTATGGAGGTGTGCTGCACGGTGTAAACGCAGCTTGAGCTCCGATAAAAAAAACGAGACTCGGTCCGGGGACAGAACACACACTTTAACTCACACACACACACGGATCAAGGTGAGGCACGTGAAGTCATCCGTTAATGTGCACGCGACGTATTTACCTGTCAAGGCCACGGAGGTTAGCCTGTTAGCACTGTAAGCTAAGTTAGCACGCTAAGCTAAGTTAGCACAACAAACCGTCCCCTGTGGATTTATATCGAGTTTTAAAACTAAATGTTTGCTGCTGCTCGGTCACAGTTCAGAGCCTGCAGTTTAAAAACTAATCGACGAATCGTTAACTTAGCTCGGTTTAAAACAAGGCAGCGAGCTAACGTTAGCCTAGCCTAGCCGACGGAGCTAATCGATTAAAGGCTTAATGACATGACTTAAATCATGATTAACGTCAGTCAGCTGATTAATGCTAAATGTTACAAATATCTGCCATGGATTACCAGCACAGTAACCTTTAAAGAACCTTTAAAGAACCTGTAAAGAACGTAATAAATACAGCAA
Source organism: Collichthys lucidus (assembly GCA_004119915.2). Classification (NCBI taxonomy): domain Eukaryota; kingdom Metazoa; phylum Chordata; class Actinopteri; family Sciaenidae; genus Collichthys; species Collichthys lucidus. The sequence continues at coordinate 37,037,950 of CM014082.1, read as the reverse complement.
AGGTCAAAGTTCTGATTCATAGGAAGCTAAGCAGCTTGTTCGAACTGTAACATGTTTAAACCAAAACATACGAGTACATACTAGTTAACTTTCAGAAGTAACTTTTAAATAACCAGAGGGAACTTATTAAAAACAGTTCAGCTGTAGGGCTGGGAATCGATTCAGATTCCAAGAATCGATTAGATTCCGATTATCAAGACTGAGAATCGATTATCATAATCCGATCTGATCCGATCTTTTGGCATATCTTTACAAATGTAACCTGCGATCGCCTCAGTTATTTTAAGAGAACGTACAGAAGTGGCTGGTAGTTGTAGTTTTCCTTGAGTGTTCTTTTGTCTGTGGTTTTTTATTATATTTCAGGTGAATATCCATTTTTCCCATGTTCATGAACGCATCATTAGTTATTCCGACGGCCACTGAACGCACCGCCTGTTTCAATTCAATGGCGCGACTAGTGGGGTTAAAGTAAACCAGGGGAAAATGTATTAAAATTATAATATAATTAAATCGTTCTTAAGGAATTAATATGCAAATCGATTCAGAAAATCGATTTTTTTTTTTTGTCAACACAGGCCTAGTCAGCTGTTTGATTTTTAGGAAGCTACAAAATCGAGAGCCAGATTACAGTTTGAAAAAGTAACTCAAGTGTGTAACGCTAAAAAACTACACACTGATTTAAAACTCTGAGGTTTAAGTGTGAACACGAGTGGAAAAAACATTAAAAAAAATAATTTGATTTCAGTTTTCGATATATTTTGACACCCGTCCTCTGCAGTGAAATGTAAAAATGAAACGGCTGCAAAAGCAGATGATGCTCATCGTGTCTGGGGTGTTTAAAAAATATATATATATTTCACACCGAAGCTCCCGTCTCGCCGTCTCTAACAGGCATATTGTGTCTTTGTTAGTGTTAGAAACTACACACATGACGGTGCTGTGTTCACTGATGGAGCAGATGAACTGCAGCTGCTGAGTCACGACAAATGCTGCAACATTTCACAACCCCGTCATGATGTGATCAAACTCATGCAGCCACTGATAACAGCTGTAAGGTCCGACAGCCTCGGGATGAAGTCGTGAACCGTGCTCCGGCTCGCGTCACCACAGACCGCGTTTCAGTTTCTTCAGCGATGAAGCTTCAGCACGAACACGTTTATCTGCTGATCCGCCTGTCTCCGCTCTGATCTCTCCTGTCCAGATGCCAGTGGCTGTAGGTCCGTACGGCCAGACCCAGCCCAGCTGTTTTGACCGGGTCAAGATGGGCTTCATGATGGGGTTTGCAGTAGGAATGGCTGCCGGCGCTATGTTTGGCACTTTCTCCTGTCTCAGGTAAACCTGACTGTTACATCCTGAATGCTGATTACTGCCTGCTTCACTTCACACAAACTAAAAACTGTCTCCTCTGTCTCCAGGATCGGCATGCGCGGCAGGGAGCTGATGGGAGGAGTAGGGAAGACCATGATGCAGAGCGGGGGGACGTTCGGCACGTTCATGGCCATCGGTATGGGCATCCGCTGCTGAGGAAGACGAGGAGCAACCACCACCTCCACCTCCAGAACTCAACTTCACAGCTATGGGACTCTCCCAGTGACTCCGATCTCCTCAGCTCTCCGCCTGCTCGGCGCCGTCACGCGCTCAACCGGCAGTATAGTTTTGTCAATAAAAGTCGAAATGTGTCAAACGGTGTTCAGAGTGTTTGTGATGCTGCAGCAGGCGCGGCGCTCTCCAGACCAGAAAACATCAACTCACTCGTTCTTGTTAAACTCGAGAAGCCGGACCAGTAACTTCACATATTTAATAAACAGCTGCAGATCTGTAGTTTACATGGGCTGATGCAAATGTGCATTCATCGCCTCCAATACTTTATATCACGGGTTAGATAAAAGTCCGCACGGTCGTGATTTCACTGTGTGCTGTAAGAAAACCTTCATGCTGCGAGCGTCGTGTTTAAAAAGCGGTAAAGAGACTGACCCTGTGGTGCCGTGACGTCCGTGTCGTCCAGAGGGTTGATGATGCCGGGGTAGTCTTTACCGAACGACAGGTGTTTGATCAGATGGGTCATGTTTATCTGCAGAGACGGACAGACGGATTAGAAGCTGACAGACTTCAGCAGGTGCATTAAACATGTTAAAGGAAGTGTGATTTTATATAAATTCATATTTATTAATTAAAAATAACTTAAATTTAAATTAACAGATCTTTCTGCACAGCATAAAATCAGCTGACACCATTATTACTCAGTATTATTTTGGTCAGCTCAAGTTTTTTTAGAGATACTTTATTAATATTTACATTCAGACACAGTAAGTTTCGTCAGAGTTACTCACGTTGTCTAAGCCGAAGCTCTGCAGGTCGTGTACTGCGAACACAAACATGTCGCATCATTTATTAACGTTCGCAAACTTAGTAAACAAACATGAAACGTGTCTGAAGTTTTTGATCAGTTTGTGATTGGTCAACAGGAGAAAGGCAGGAAAAAAAAAGCTGAAGCCGACAGACACACAAGTTCAGTCACACCTGGCTCCGACCTCTGACCTCCATTAAACGTTTGTATTCATAAAGGTGTTTGGTGTCAGACTTACTCATGCACAGTAACAGCAGCTTTTTAAATATACACTATGTTACAAAGTTACGGAAGCCCTAAAGAGTCATACATACATACATTTTATTCCACCTGGTTTCCCGTGACAACGAGATAATTAATTCGAGATCTCAACAAAACGATAGTCTGATTTCAAGTGCGCCCGTATTACAGAATGTACGGCAAATGCATGTAGTCCATGATACGCAGCGAGCAAACCTGTTAGCACTGTAAATTTCTGCCAAAGGTTGATACACTTGATCTCAGGACCATCCTGACTGTTCACTCACTCAGCATAAAGCATATTTACTGAATCATTTTGGAGAAATTCAGCTTCAAAGTTCTTTATTTTGAATTGAAAAAGACATTATGTGCAATATTTAGTGTAAAATCTCTCTGATGCATCATTTCTGAGTTTCCTGCAATGATTTCATACACTAGACTATCGTTTTGTTTTCTCCAGATTACAGATTAATTATCTCGTTATCATGGGAAAACAGGTGGAATAAAATGTATGTATGACTCTTTAGGGCTTCCGTACAAAGTAACACACAAACAACAAGTTTCTCAGAGTTACACAAAGCAGCAGATGTTCAGTCTCATCTGGATCAAACTTCAGTCCGTCACTTAAAATATGAGACGATAAAAAAACAAATAAACAGACGAACTCTCAGATTTTAAATCCACGTCTGCAAAGATGAAACACTGACTGAACTGTGACAGTACAGTACAGTACAGTGTGTACTCTGTGTGTCTACGACTGATTTGTAGTCTTTTTGCCGTAGTATTGAGTATTTTCATACCGGTATTGTAAAGTCTGCTACAGTCTGTAATAACGAAGAGTACACGAGTGGATCAAAGATTTAGTTCTGGTGTCATACTGTGGATGACAGCAGCAGAAGTTCAGCAGAGAGACGTCCGTCTGCAGGGCCGACATTTCTAACATCCTCACCTTTTTAACATGAATACACGACCATGCTGCAGGGACATTTAACGGTTCTGCCTCGTCACACCTGGATTCTAAATCGCGATCGCCTTCAGCGTTTCAAATTAAAATAAAACTGTTCTTCTGTCAGGTATTTAGACAACAATAAATAAATAAATAAAAACTACAAAATAAAGGAGCACTTACTTTCCACAGCGTGCACTGCAGAAAGAAGAGAGAAGAGTCACTGTGATGATGCAGGTAAGACAACAGACCATGTGATGTTGATGTGTGTGGAGGGGGGGTGGGGGGGGGGGTGCCAACAGGGGGCTGCACAACACTGACAAAATGTTTCGTGAAGAGGACTTGAGGCGTTTGTGCTCACGATTAAAAAGTCTTAAAAGGTTCGACTCAAATATTCAGATTAGGGGTGGGTAAGAAAATCGATATGGCTATATATCGCGATACTTTGCCGGCCGATAAAATATCGATTTTTTTTCAACTCCAAATATCGATACTTTGTTAAAATAATGATTGATTGGTGTGAATACAGTTGGGTTTCTTTGCCTCCAGTCCGGTAGATGACGCCGCCAAAGCCTCAACCGAGCCAGACGACGCTGCACAACTTTTAGCGCATACCAGAGACGATTCACCTGTCAGGATTAATGCCCTTATCGCATCAGTGATAAACATTTCAGAATGTTTATTTTTACTTTTTATTTATTTTGATTAACGGAACAAAAAGGACTATTCTTCACTTTATTTTCTTATACTTTTTTTACTGCATGCGTGCACATAGGTATTTTATTTTCATTTAAACTTCAGTTCAGATTTCAAACTGTGAAAATTTTGTTTACAACACTATTGTGCACTTTATTTCAGTTTTCAGCTGTAAGAAATAAAACAAATATTGTTAATGTTCATTGAAATAAAAAAATAGTTTTGACTCCATTTGTCCTCTGATCAATATCATCTGATGTACATAAACTCTTTAAATCGTAATATTGTGATACGTATCGTATCATGACCCAAGTATCGGGATACGTATCGTATCATGACCCAAGTATCGGGATGTGTATCGTATCATGACCCAAGTATCGGGATACGTATCGTATCATGACCCAAGTATCGGGATACGTATCGTATCAAGACCCATGTATCGGGATACGTATCGTATCATGACCCAAGTATCGGGATACGTAATCGTATCATGACCCATGTATCGGGAAACGTATCGTATCATGACCCAAGTATCGGGATACGTGTCGTATCATGACCCAAGTATCGGGTATCGGGATACGTATCGTATCATGACCCATGTATCGGGATACGTATCGTATCATGACCCATGTATCGGGATACGTATCGTATCATGACCCATGTATCGGGATACGTATCGTATCATGACCCAAGTATCGGGATGTGTATCGTATCATGACCCAAGTATCGGGATACGTATCGTATCATGACCCATGTATCGGGATACGTATCGTATCATGACCCAAGTATCGGGATACGTATCGTATCATGACCCATGTATCGGGATACGTATCGTATCATGACCCAAGTATCGGGATACGTATCGTATCAAGACCCATGTATCGGGATACGTATCGTATCATGACCCAAGTATCGGGATACGTAATCGTATCATGACCCATGTATCGGGAAACGTATCGTATCATGACCCAAGTATCGGGATACGTATCGTATCGTGAGGTTCATGCCGATATCGACCCCTAATTCAGATTGAATCTGTCAGTGTGATCGTGCAGCCCCGAACACACGACGCAGAGTTGAACTCGGAATGAGGATGGAGCTGCTTTCGTTCAGCCGCAGCCTCATTTACAGTAAAACAAAAAGAAGTGATTCTTGTCTCTTGTTTCTGCTGCTGATCGTTCAAATGTAACAAAACAAATGACTCCATTTGTCTGTCTTCACAGAGCCAGAGACCAGAGGACGCCGGGAACTGACAGCAGCCCTGAACGCAGCTCACAGTGATTTCACTTACCGGCCACGTTCTCCGCTTTAGTAGCAGACGTATGTTTTGTCCAGATTAGAAGCGGCCCGATAAATCGTGGCACTTTTCCTTCTGTTAGAGCAGATTTATCTGAGCTTTGTTTGGCTGGCTGCGGTTCATTTCCAGCTCCGGTTTAAACGAATACACAAGGACTTTGAGCAGGCAAGTGAAGATAAATGAAGAGGAAATGTTAGAGGAGCAGCAGTAAGAGAAATGAAGAGAAGTGCAGACAAACGCAGAGAGAGGCTGAAGATGTGAGGTGTTAACGAATCAAACAGTCCGAGCAGACGCAGTGAAGTGATGTTCATCAGTTTGGTTTCAGAGCTGCAGCACGAGCGTCACATCCAGCAGGCGGCAGTCAAACTGCTCACTCGTCTGTTGGTTACAGATGTCGAGTTTCATGCACAACACGTGGAAGCATTTCAAAAATCAAAGATCAAGGCTTCTGCAACAAACATTTCAAATCCAGAGAAATGTCAGATTTAGGATTAAACTGTAAATAAAAGTTCATTCGAACACGTTTAAATCCAAAACACGCTGATCAACAGTTGCAGTGACTGTGCAGCCTTGAGCTGTGATGGATGGATGGATGGATGTTCACTTCGGTCTGTGTGAGTTAGAAACGTGGCGGTGGGACGATGAGACACTGAAGAGTCAAATGTTTCTGAACACCCTGTAAGTCAGTGACTGTCAGTGACTCCTCGTGTTAAGATTTGAGTCTCACTCAAAGACAGCGGGACTGTCCTGGACTGTCCTGGACCGTCCCTGACTTCAGCGTTTTTATTCTTGGACGTCTCTAAATCTGAAGCTCTGCAGGGTGTTCAAAAACATCTGAGCGCTCCTGTGTGTGCGTGTGTGAGCAGGGAGAACACACAGCACGTCTTACCGTGGACGTGAGACTGCTGGAAACTTTTTCCTGGAGCGAAGTGGAAATTTCCTGCCACCTGAGACACAAAGAGGAAGAGGAAGAGGAGGGTCAAACAAGATGCAGTCAATACAGTTTAAAAACAACACGGATGTCCATAAATACTGAAGAGCTGCAGAAGACATGATTTTTACAACATCCTCATTTCATTATCAGCTTATTTTCAGAAGAATTTTCAGGGTTCCCACACCTTTTTCATGAACAAATTCAAGCACTTTTCAAGCACCTTCAAGCACCAGTTTTTCCATTTTTCCAGCACCTTTAAATAGGTAGCCTACTAGTTGTGTTTGCCATGATGGTCATGGGAAGCGCAGCGGTGCCACTGTATGGCATAATAATATGGGTCTAATTAGCATTATTTCATATGGTGGTAGATTGACTGTTTTGATTTTTAACTAATTGTGAAATTTCAAGCACTTTCAAGCACTTCACAAAAAATTCAAGCATTTTCAAGGAATTCAAGCACCCGTGGGAACCCTGAATTTTGACCCTTTTTTCTATAAATTACAATTTTTTTTCTCATATTGTCTCTTTTCTTACAATATTTCAACTTTACTCTCAGAATTTGAAGACAGAGGTCGTCATACTCGCTACAATACACCCAGTTATGCTTGAAAAGAAAAACTTTGTTTTCTACAAGATGTGTTATTATGTTCCAAACACTAAACCTTGAGTTTTTGAAACTAAAATCTCAACATAAACTTTGCAGATGTCACATCAGAAAAAGTTTTTTCTTTTACCTTGTTGACTTCCAGGAAGCCGTACACCTGGCAGCCTTCGTTCTTCTGCTCCTGCATCTTCTGCGAGAAGCCCTCCCTCTTGCACTGCTCGATGGTGTCGGCGCTCTTGAACGCCCAGCCTCGCCGCCGGTACGCCTCGCGCACGTCGTCGCAGGTGTTACAGCACCTGAGCGAGCAGAGGTGAGGTGAGGTTAACGCAGCGTGACGCAGAAAGACACAAAGGAAGACAGAGCTGAACCTGTGTGTGTGTGTGTGTGTGTGTGTGTGTGTGTGTGTGTGTGTGTGTGTGTGCCTCTGGCGTCTCACTTGAGGTCTTCGGTCTCGGCTCCGTAGCAGCTCTCGCACCTGTTCGGGTCGAGCGTGCTCGGGTCGAACACTTCTCCGTCGTCAGCCATGCCGAGCTCTACAAACACAGACTCTGTCGTGTTTATCAACCAACAAAAATGATTTAGTTTGACAGGGACCTTTTACACATCTCAAAAGGTTCCCATAGCAACCTGACTGCATCAACGTGCGCTGGTGTGTTTCTTTGTTTTGCAGAGTGACAGTGTCAGCGCTTACCGTGTTTCTCTGCCTCCACAGTGACAGGTTTGAGGTCTTTGTCCAGCCGCTGCTTGAACAGATTATGTTCCACGTCCAGCTGCTGCTCGCCGGCCACGTCCATCGCATCTATACTGAGATCTGAGTGCACAAAGGGGAGGAGGAGGAGGAGGAGGAAGGCAGGAAGGGTGGAGGTGTTTATCGGTTCTTAATCGACGCGTGTGTGATCATTTCTCCGTCAGCCTGATGTGCAGCGTTACTCACAGGCGCAGGGCATGTGAGGGAAGATGACGTCAATGTTGATCTTCAGCTTGTCTCCTCGCGACGTGTCCACATAGAGCTCGGGGTGAACCTGCAAACACAAACATACACACGGCTTTACAGTAACAGAAGATCGATATTGCGCCTTTTATTTTGTAAAAACATTCACGATATATATTTTTTTGGCCTTTTATGTCTTTATTGATAGGACAGCTAAAGATAGACAGGAAGCAGAGAGAGGGGGAGTGACCCGGATTCGAACCGGGGCCAGCTGCAGCGAGGACTACAGCCTCCACACACGGGGCGGCCGCCTCACCCACTACGCTACCGACCCACCCACGTTCATGAGATCTTTACAGGAAACAAAAATTTCAGAAATAATTCAATCAACATAATAAACGTGAATCTTTGTGAGTTTAAAGGAGAAACAACCCGTTCAGCTCGAGTCTTTGTGTGAGCAGACTGGTCCGACCGGTCCGACAGGAAGTCTTAAACCGCTTCATGTTTACTAATTAATATTATTTCATGTTAACGTTGGATACCTTCTAGTCCTCACGTTCAATTTGAGACCTTTGACGTTTACATTCATGTCAGCATTTTGCAGCCATAAATCAATAATTTCACATAATATAATAAACTAACGTGACCAGAAAACGGATCGATGGATAGAGTCACTAATTACCAAATGATTTAAAGTAGATAAAGTAATAATTAATTAATTCAAGTTGGCCAAGACTGAGGCTTGTCTGCTGGGTTCAGTGTGTGACGCGTCAGTCGTGGATGTTAGGTGGAGTTGGACGCTGAGTGACGGAGGAGCAGAGCAAACAGCAGTCAGTCTGTCTCAGCCTTTACTTAGTCAAAGCTCGCGCCCTCGTTAATTAACAACCGCGTGCTGTGTGTCAGAGCAGAGGAAAGGTTCATGTCTGTAGTTAACGTGAAGGCGCCGAGCCGTGCGTCAAACGATGTTCAACAGCTTCATATCTTCATCACCTGCTTCTGCGTCATTTGCATAATTAATAACAGACGAGGCAGCGTGAGGACACGTTGCTGTGGCCGGTGTTGTCGAGCGTGAACTCACCTCTTTGGTGAGATAGTACTGCAGCTCGGAGACGAACAGGATCAACATGATGACGCCGCTGATGATGGTCACTGCGGAGACACAGAGAGAGAGTGTGTGTGTGTGTGTGTGTGTGTTAGTCATTAGTGTGTTTAACATCCCGGTCAACACTGAATGAATCTGAAGTTCTGGAGTCAGAAAATCAAACTTTAAAAAGATGAATATTTAGGATTATGATCATGTGAGTGATTTTCTGACAAAGTGTTTGACGTGGTCTAAAAAGAAAAGACTGCAGTCCAACCTGAAGCTCGCTCTGTTATTATGAGAGTAAATTATCTGTGATGTTATGTCACACACACACACACACACACACACACACACACACACACACACACACACACACACACACACACAAGAGTCAGATTGTCAGGACTCTTTACTTGTAAAAGTGAATGAAATTAAATTCAGGTAACATCTCTGACTTCATTACACACACACACACACACACACACACACACACACACACACACACACACACACACACACTAGCTTCCTCTGCAGTGTGTGTGTGTTTGACTCTTTAACCTTCACATTGTGTATTGTGTCGTCCTTTCTGCTGTCTGCTGCTGTTTGACTGTTTTTACTTCGCTTTTGTCCTGTGTGTGTGTGTGTGTGTGTGTGTGTGTGTGTGTCTCTTTGTGCTGTGCCTGTGAAACAATCGCCCTCTCTGGGATGAATTTTGAACTTTAGCTTTAGCTGTAACTTTGATTTTTCCAGATTTATCGATGGACACGGTGAAAAACATCGATCATGATCTCTGACGTCCTCAAATCTCAACGTTCAGTTCAGCGTCATGGAAGAAACATTCACGAGGGAGAACTGACTGACTTCGAGTTTTGACTTGAGTTTATCTCGTCTAATAATCCACTAATCACTGCATCTCTGTTTTATATTCACTGTGTGCACATTAAACACACCATATACAACATTATACACTTCAGGGGTCTTCAACTGTCCGTGTCCCCTAGGGGGTCCACACAGGTTTTGTAAAAGGGGTCCGCCAATTTTCACCAAAATAATTTGTGAGAATTTAAAAATAACTCAACACTCGTTATGTGCTGATGGACGGACACATCAGTCACAGGTAACGAGGTGAAATTAAAGGTGAATACAGTAAATATGAAAGTTATTATAACTGTGACACACAGAGTTTATTGTGAATGTAAAAACATCACAGCTGGTGGCATCAGTGGACTTTAATTTATCCACACAGGTCACCAGATATTACAATGTGACATCTCATTGTATCTGCAGCTGAGCAGCCTGACGTGTAAGATGAATATGTAATTAACAGGTACACTCTGATATAATAAATACAGATATAATGTATATTTGTATCCTGGTTCACGCACAGTGGGTGTTGAACCTGTCTCTGTGCCTCTGCTCAGACTCTCTGGGCTTCACGTTGAAGCTGTGACTGTGTGTGTTTTTTAATATTTCACTATTTAAAATTATTTAAATTATTTAAATGTCAGTTAGCTTTGTTGTTAGCCGCGGCGGCTCACACACACACACACACACACACTGTGTCCGATAATGGAAGCCTCTCACCGGTCGCTCCGCCCCACGTCTTCACGCGGAAGTCTTCCAGAGTTTTCGGGTACGCGTCGAACTGCTTCAGCTTGTTTAACGTGTCCATGTTTCAGCGGGAGACACCGAGACACCGAGACACACCGGGAGACACCGAGACACACACACCGACTGCTACCGACACACCGAGAAACACACACACATCGGGGCTACGCTTTCACTTCCGGGACACGCACAACGACGGGGCACGGCTCGACCAATCAGCGCCGGCCGCGTAATTCTCTTTCTTTTTTTGTCTTGTTTTTTTTGTTTAAATAAAAAATAAAGTTAAACAAAAAAACAAACACTTACCACCACTAGTACCAACACTACTACTACTAATACTACTACTACTAATACTACTACTACTACTACTACTACTACTAATACTACTACTACTACTAATACTACTACTACTAATACTAATACTAATACCACCACTACTATCATTACTACTACTATTAATACTAATACCACCACTACTATCATTACTGCTACTACTACTCCTACTAGTACTAATACCACCAGTACTACCAATACTACTACTAATAATAATACCACCACTACTATCATTACTACTACTACTACTATTAATACTGATACCACCACTACTACCACTACTACTAATACCACCACTACTATCATTACTACTACTACTATTAATACTAATACCACCACTACTGCCAATACTACTACTACTACTATTAATACTAATACCACCACTACTATCATTACTACTACTACTATTAATACTAATACCACCACTACTACCACTACTACTACTACTATTAATACTAATACCACCACTACTGCCAATACTACTACTACTACTATTAATACTAATACCACCACTAGTACCATTACATCTGCTACTACTACTACTAATAATAATTCTAATACCACCACTACTACTACTACTGATACCACTACTACTACTACTACTACTAATATTAATACTAATACGACCACTACTATCATTACCTAAAATAAAATAAAATAAAATAAAATATTGGTATGTATTTACATTCAGGTCACCTTGAATTAAAAAAAATAAATAAATAAATAAATAAAAATAAAATGTCGGTATGTATTCAGGTCACTTTGAAAACAACTTGAGAAAAAATAAGAAAATTAAAATAAAATAAAATAAATATTGATACGTGTTTACTTTCATATTGATGCTTTCAGACGCTGTTGTGTGACTCTTTTATTTTCTCTTTGTCATAAACCTGACTCATGTTTGCAACAGCCATCAAACTGATGAATCCTAATGACTAATGTATTGTGATGGAGTCATGCATGGGACAGACAAAAGATTCAAATATTTTAATAAGTTTTAATTAGACTTTGTACAATTAAAAAAATCTGAAATCAGAAATTAATATTAAGTTGAACCTGTGGCTGTGAATTCTCCACAGCTGAGCTTCTCATGACGTTTAGAGGGAAGCAGAAAGAAACCAGCTGACAGAAAGAGAACAATAAATGTACAGTTCATCATCTTCGTCGTCACTCCTCCCCTTCGTCCACCTCGAGCTGGAGTCGGGAGGCGAGTCGCTGGGCGAGCTCCTGCTCACCTCGTGCATGTCTGACCCCGAGGTCAGCGACGGCTGACTGGACCAGCTGCAGACGGGTTTCTCTGAGGGAACGCCGTAGCTTGGCCCGCCGGTTCTGAAACCAGATCTGAGGGAGAGAAGAATATTAATATTAATGTGAGCAGAGGAGGCAGGAGAAGAGTCAATAAGGACAAACTAAAGACCGGCTGGGACCTTCACGTCCTCATGCCACCCTGTCACTACATCCTACACACTGCTTCTTCTGTATTCATTTGCTTATTGCAAATATTTAATGAGATATATTAATAAGTCTGTTGACTGGTGGAGTTCTGCACATCACCGTCTATTGATTATTCTGTCTGTCCGAACCTGTATTCTGTCCTCGTCCAGGTCCAGTCTCCCTGCCAGCTGCTCCCTCAGCTGGATACCTGGATAACAGTTCACCTGAAACACTGTCTCCAGTACGCTCACCTGCACACACACACACACACACACACACACACACACACACATAGAGATTAACACACTATAGACTTCATCTTTGATTCATTGACAGATTGACAGACTGATTGATTGTTTACCTGTCTGTTGGTGAAGGCAGTGCGTGGTCTGCGTCCGATGTACCAGTTTGATGTCGGCCTGGACGACTTCAGCTGCTGCTGCTGATGATGATGAGGATGATGATGAGGATGATGATGATGATGATGATTAAAGCACACGCTGTTTCCTGCGTTCTCTTTCTCTGCTCCGATCTCTGGATACATAAAAATATAAGAATAATTCTCACAAACATTAAAGCAAATATTAACTTTTAGATCCTGAACGCAACAGATTACACATGTATTAAAACATATTCAATATTTAGATTAGATATTTTCCATTATTACCTGTTGTGTGCTTCATCCCTCAGATTCATAAAACACTCACTCATTCATGGAATTTTGTTTATTTTTCAGTTCAGTTGAGATCAATGGAACAATAAACCCGATCAATCATGCACTGACGAGAGAAACTCTCTGAGACAACAGTGAATTTCTAAACATTTCTAAAATTAATTAGTGACTTTCCAAAACTAAGAAAACGACCTGAAAATGACTGAGTGGAGGATAATTTGGGGATGATATCAATAAAAATCCTGAACTCAGAAGTCATAGATTTACTAAAAAAAATACCCATGAAATTCAATCCCATTTCAAAAAGCAACTTTTAATTAATCGAGTAAAGTTTAACATAATTTACAAACACAGTGTTAAATAATGTGTCGGCTTCCATCAGCTGTGATTTTCCATTTTATTGTCTTCTCGGCTGCAGTGCACTGAATTAAAAATGCCACGTTAATGATACGTTTAAATATCACTGTCTTCATTTATATGAGGCGGTCGGTGCTTCACTCTTTGCTTTTACTTTGCACGGAAATTTTGCTCCTCACCTGTCCATGGTCGGTGGAGTTTCAGACAGTTTCCGGGACTCTCCAGCTCCAAACCCAGAATCCGCTCGATGGAAAACGCCGGCCTGTCTCCTCCTAATGTCATAGGAGCCAGAGTGGACGCCATAACGATGGATAGAGATCGACTGAAACTACTGATGACGACGACCAGAAGAAGACAACAACAGTTCCATGGGTTCAGGCGGTGCTGTTGGTTCTTCGCTGTGGAGCTGTGGTCTGAAATCCACTGAGCAGGTGAATGGATGCTGGAGTGTGAGGCACGTGTGAAGCAGCAGGAGTAACAAACTGCTGACTGCTGCTTTAAATGGGAGTGGAGGATTTACAACTGGCCACCAATTAGAATTAAGAAGTGGGTTTTTTCCATGTGAATGAGATTCCCTGAGGTTCCATACAGCAGCTAATCTCTGCCCTGTGTGTGTCAGTGTGTGTGTGTGTGTGTGTGTGTTACTGAGGGACAGCACATTTAAATTTCTAGTTTACTTAGTTTCACAATCAAATGCCACAACTCTGCAAAAACAGAGTATTTGTAAAGTTTGCAGCTTGTGTGTGTGTGTGTGTGTGTGTGTGTGTGTGTGTGTGTGTGTTCTCCCTCATGTGATGAGTGCATGTCTGAGATTAGGACGAGGTGTCACACAAACACAAAGCATCGCCGCCGCCTTTTCTTCTGAATTACCAAAGTAGAAAATCAGTTTAGTTTTTCACACTGCGTCCGTCCTTCTGCTGCAAGTCAATCTAATAACAATAATAATAACAATAATAATAATAATAATAATAATGATAATGATGGCAATAGTAATGATCCGCTGAGATCCACTAATGCCATTAGCCTAATCTGTGTTGTTGTGATGCAGATGAAGCTGGAAGCAGCGGGGAGGAAAAAGCTTTTCAGGAGCAGATTAGTTCTTAATGAGCGCCTGAAGCAGCGTTAAACTAACAGCACACTTGTTTATTTAACCCTCGGTGAAAGGCAGGGTGGATGTGAGGGTGGAGAAAGGAAGCACTCCTCCACTCCGAGTCTGTGAAGGAATATATCTTCAAACTTTGGGAAGTGCCAGGAGCCGGAGCTAATTAACCTGCTGTGCAGCTTTAACCTGCAGATTTACAGAGATGTAAACACAGCAGTTCCTAACACTTTATCATCCACCTTGTAAGACTAACTCTCTACTTCTCTTTGGACAAATATGAAAGTTTCAGATGTTTCACTTTAGAAAGAGCCGAAATTTTCCTCCATTTCACACTGATTTCACAGCCTTTGTGACACACTGTATAAGTATATGTTGCTGTATGTTAGCTCATGGTAAGTATTATAACAAGTAGCAGAGCAGTTCTGCCTTATAATGTTCCAACTGTCCCCTGGAATATGACTTTATTTAACCAGGAAAGGTCCCATTGAGATTAAAAACTCATTTTTAACGGGACAAAACAACGACATGCCAGTGATTCCTTTCTTTCTTTCTTTCTTTCTTTCAACCTTTCTTTTCACTGTTATGCAGACGACATACAAATCTATCTGCCAGTGAAGCCAAACAGCAATGGTCAATGTTCTTTGTTTGCCTGTATTGCCGATATTAAGCAGTGGTTGGCTCAAAACTTTGTATTGTATTTGGGAATACTGTGAAGGCCTCGGCACCCTGTCCTCTAAGCTGAATTCAACCGTCAGAAACCTGGGAGTGACGAGTTTCTTTCAGTTGCGTCTCCTGGTCAAAGTCAAAATGTTTTTAAGCCGTCACGACCTTGAGAAAGCATCCATGCTTTAATAAGCTCAAGGTTAGACTGTTGTAATGCACTTTATGTCTGCGTCTCCCAGTCGTCCCTAAGTCGACTTCAACTTGTGCAAAACGCTGCTGCGTCTTTTAACTGACACCAGCAAACATGTGCACATCACTCCTGTTCTTAACTCCCTTCACTGGCTTCCTGTCCTTTATAGAAATAATTTTAAACTTTTAACATTTGTTTTTAAAGCTCTTAACGGCCTCGCCCCTTCGTATTTATCTGAGCTTTTAACTGTTCGCAATCCTGGCAGAGCTCTGAGGTCTAAAGATCAACTGTTGCTGTTAGTGCCCAGGTCAAAATATAAAATACAAACACTGGGGTGACAGAGCGTTTTCCGTCGCCACCCTCAGACTCTGGAATCAGCTCCCCTTGAAAACACTTTGGTACACCGAAAGGACTGTTGTAAAGGGCTGTATAAATAAAGTACATTTACATTTTACATTTACATTCATTGTCTTGGTCTTTCAATGTGGATTTAAAAGCAGATCTTTAAGTTTTGAAGCGTTGTGTAAAACATTCAGAGGGTGCAGAGTATCCAGACCTCTTTCCAGGTTCAGACAGCATGTAAACGTCCCTTGATCGCAAACTTGTAATTAACTTTTCTTATCACCGGACAAAGCTGCACTCAGACTGTCCGTTTGCTTGAATTACAGCAGATTCTGAGAATATTTCCAAACTTTAACAGCGTGTGCACGCTGGAGATCAAACCAGCAAAGGCCAGAGTTCAGACAGACATCAGCAGAGAGCTCAAGAGAAAACTACAAACCTTCACTCTTGAGTTGGTCAGATAAGCCGTGACTGGTTTGTGGCATGACATGAGTTCCCCTCGTTTCCACCGTCACTATCCAAGAAAACATATTTCCAGAGATTTCATGTGCAGTGAAGTACTCGCTGGGGCTCGAGGAGCTTCAGAGAACTGATTCATGTGTTCTCCAACAGGTTTTTGATGCGGGTGGAGATCAGCAACATGTGACAGCAACATGAACTTCGATCTAATGAATTACTGAGCATCGTTCCTGACCATAGAATAATAGTAAACAAGACCTAGAGTCAGGGTTCCCACACCTTTTTCATGAACAAATTCAAGCACTTTTCAAGCACCTTCAAGCACCAGTTTTTCCATTTTTCCAGCACCTTTAAATAGGTAGCCTACTAGTTGTGTTTGCCATGATGGTCATGGGAAGTGCAGCGGTGCCACTGTATGGCATAATAATATGGGTCTAATTAGCATTATTTCATATGGTGGTAGATTGACTGTTTTGATTTTTAACTAATTGTGAAATTTCAAGCATTTTCAAGCACTTAACAAAAAATTCAAGCAAAACACTGAATTGAAATTCAAGCATTTTCAAGGAATTCAAGCACCCGTGGGAACCCTGTAGAGTGCACGGCAGCAGCCGTGTGAGGGTTTAAGCTAAATACTACTGACAATACAAACATGATAATCAGCGAGCTCTCCGTGTTCATCATCTTCTGAGGCTGGTGTTTGGTTTCATCGTGAACGCTGTGTTAGTTTATTAGTGACGTTCTTCTTTGGTAGTAGAAGTGTGTGTAACATCTACAGCTGCGTACAATAAAACAGACCAGCACAGTTTCCTTTAAGATAATTTATTTTTCATTTTGTACAGTAAAACAGGTTCAGAGGCTGCGTTTGATCCACGGACAGGGGACGATGGATTTACACACCCAGGATGTTTGAAACTTTGAGGTCGACCATTTCTCAGGGCTCGTGTGGTTATTGAGTATCTTACAAAGATGGACAAATCAATCAACTCTGCCGATCGTGACAAAGTGTCCGATACGTGATGTCGTACAACAAACATAAACTTTGCTGAGGGGGGGGTTCAAGGACGCCGCAACTCTCTGACACAAACTCGCACCACAAGATTCCGGATGGAGGGAAAGCTGTCACATATACACACACTCTACACCCCGTCCTCAGAAAGGCATGTGTGTGTTTCATTTGTTCCGTGTCCACGTTGATCGTTGTGACGAGAGCGTTGCGGGGTCGTTGAACGCGGCCCCTCTTTTGGTAGGTGTTAAGCCCGGGGTAGGGGTGCGCTTGTTTACTTGGGAGGCCTGTAGGCGATCTTCCTGCTCTTCAGCACCGACCACCGGTGTCTCTTCAAGTAGTAGAGCAGAGGGACGAGGATGGCCGAGCCCATCAGCAACTGAAAGGAGAGCGCAGATTATTAAATTAAGATTATTCACACCACAAGCTCGAGTGGTTCACGTCTTTCTCCCCGTGTTTTACTTTTCACAAGAATCTAACTGCAGCTTTGGAGACACCGTGTGGAGACTGACAGAACTGCGAGTGGTCACCTCAGTTTCTGCATTCTTAAGTAAAGGATGAAGCAAACATTTAATCTTGTTACCTTGTTTTTATGTACTAAGATGTCACCAAATATCACCTCAGATTTGTTATTTTATTTACATTTTTTATGTATTAAGTATTAAATCTGTGTGTGTGTGTGTGTGTGTCGTACCTTAAGTCCCATGCGTTTGCGTTGGTCGTGCTCCGGCTCGGCAGCCCACCTCAAGAACGTACACACATCTTTAGCCACCTGGCTCATGGTGGCAGGGGTTCCTATGGCAACAGACACATAATAACCATGAGCACAATTATTAGTGACGACGACACGAGTCACCTATTGTTCCTCTGCGTGTTTCATCTTCCGCCCTTTTTCGAACATTAATGCGGCCCACAGCGGTGAGAGACAACAAATTATCTATCATATTTAGGGGTGGAGCGATTGCGTACTTTCTGTATCAAGTGAGGAGAGAAGTGGAGAGCGAGTTAATCAAAGATGGAGACGGACGACTTGGTTCAGAAGAAAAACAGCTGCGGTCACGCCGTCTCTCGTTTTCGCGTGGTCACGTCAGCTGCTCCAATACTTTCAAGTGCGCCCTTATTGCCGACTTTATGTCAAATACTTTGAGAAAACTGTGAAAGTCAGCGCTCGCTTACTGCAGCGTGTGGACACTTCCGGTTTTCAAAATAAGACGTGGGTGTTAAATGTATTAAACGTTTATTTATAAAATATGAGAATGGTTAAAATTTGATTTAAAAAGTGTCTCATAAGCCAAGTATTTCATCTTGTTACTTTTGAAACAAAGGTTTTTTTTTGTGTTTGTGTTTTTGTGTTTGAATAAAATCTTGAAATATTAAGAAGACATGCTTTTGCTTTTTATTCAGGTAAATTCGTTGTCATTAATCAAGTAATTAAAAATCATTGTTAGAATAATTGATAAAAAAATCGTTAGATTAATCGATAGAAAAATAATAGTTAGATGCAGCCCTAATTATATTATATATATATATATATATTTCTTTTTTTACTACAGTAAACTGACACACGCTCCTGTGTGTGTGTGTGTGATACGAAGGTTGCAGTATTTTAAAGAAGCAACTGATATATTTGAATTTATATAGCGACCTAGAAAGTAATTTTTTGGTAAATCTGGTGATTTAAATACCAGAATTTTTTTACTTTACATATTACTTGACACAGTATTGAGTATTGTAGAAAAACGTAGCCTCGCTTCAACGTGCCAAAAAAATCATGTGACCATGACGACTGAGGCCTTGATATGTTGTCAATGTCAGGTGGGTTCTTTCTAATTTTTTGAGTTTTGGAAAAACGCCGCTTATTCTCACATGGACGTGCGCTCTGGATAAAACGCGTCTTTTCTCACCGTCATCAAACTCCAGCACCTCGTTGTAGATGGGCGGGGCCATGCCGATGGCCTGTCCGGGGAAGTATGGGTTGTAGTAGAGTCCCTCTCTCACGGACACTCCCGCTGGAGGTTCGCAGTATCCTGTTAGCAGGCTGAACACGTAGTCCTCTCCTCCGTGCCTGCGGGCAGCAGGCGGACACGAGTTAACACCACAGACATGCAAACATGTGTCGTGTTTAATCGTAGAGGCGGTCTGTGTTTCAGGACGTACCTGGCGTTGACGATGTAGCTGAGATCTGGAGGCATGGCTCCGTTGTTGGCCGCCCGGGCTGCCTCAGCGTTGGGGTAGGGCTTTGGGAAGTAGTCGGAGAGCTTTCCTGGCCGAGTGAACATCTCTCCGCTCTCATCGGGTCCGTCCACGACCTCGATCTAAACACCACACACAAGAAACCTTTAAAAAAGGTACGTCCTGAAACAGGAAGTCACCGACTGAGAGAACTCTTATGCGCACACACAAAAACTCACCTCCTCAGCGATGGCCTTGACCTCGGCTTCTGTGTGCGACACTCCCACCAGATTTCTGAAGGCCAGGTACTCCATACTGTGGCAGGCTGAACACACCTGCTTATACACCTGGTACCCCCGACGAACACTGCGGGGCGACAGAAAGAAAATGTTGTCGTCCTGTACAAAGTGTAACTTTAAAAATGTGCCACACATTTTCTTTCTAATAGAAACCCGTCATACCTAGCGTGGTCCAAAGAGGACAGAGGTCCGCCGTGGCTCCAGGGGTATTGAGGCGGGTGGAGCTCCAGGTCGGAGGCTTTAACTGACTGGTGCAGCATCAGAGCGAGCCCCGCACCGCCGGCCGCGACCACACCTAATGTCGTCAGGGCGACCTTCTTGTTTCGTGGCAGGCTGGCGAAGGACATGTTTGCCTGCGGAGGGGTGAGAAGAAGACGACACCGGTCAGCGATCACAGGACAACACGCAGGACGAGGAAAATGATGTCAAACTTGGTGCTGATGAATTCCTGATTTCTGGAAGCAACGGTCAGGCGTCAAAAGACGTTCTGATTACTATCACGCAAGACAGCGGCAGCAAACTCTCACATTTGAGAGTGCACGTCATCATAACAGCGTTCTCTGCTCAGCTGGTCGTCCTCATGAAATCGCCCTTCACAGGGTCACATGACAACATCCCTGGATCACTATATACACAAACCTCCATCTCCCAACCTGAGAGCAAGCTACACTAGACAGGAAGGAGGAAGCAGAGAGAGGGGGAGTGACACGCAGTAAAGGTCCGATGCGGGATTCAAACCGGGACCAGCTGCAGCGAGGACTGTAGCCTCAACACACGGGGCTGTATTCAAAAACGAAAATTCGTCCCCCAAAGTCGGGTGTAAAATTGCGCATTTTGGGGGTCTCGCACATGGATGTGCAAAAATGGTTCAACAGCGCCACCTACATGTGTTTTCAAAGGGGCCCCTCGCCACGGTTTCATCCACGTGTACGAAATTTGGTGGGAGTATGTAACATGCCGAGACAGAAAAAAGTCTCTTGGTGCTACAGTGAAGCGTACGGCGTCCAATTTCTGTCAAGCTTTTCGTGTTTTTGGGGTAATTTCCAGGGGTCGCATTTGAACGAACTCCTCCTAGGGATTTTACCCGATGTGCTTGAAACTTGCCGTGTGTGTCCTTAAGGACTCGACAATGAAAACTTATCAAAATCACAACTTTTCATCAGAGGGCGTGGACGTGATGGCGAGTCAAAATCAACTGTGCCGATTTTTTGGGGAAAAAAAACGAGACTATCGCTATCATATACTTTCTCAGAGCTGTCTGAAACTTCTTGTCCGATGTTATGCACATTCCGACATGCACATGTGTGAGGGCCCGACCATCGCTGCTTGCAGCTTTAATTTATAACTGTCTCTCCCTGCCAGCCTCAGTAAACACAGGCCAACTAAGGGAAGTGTGCGAGACATGGTAAAGACACGACACATACACACCATCTAAATAAGTTCAAACATCTGCACCCCAGTATAATCCTGATTTTCTTTAACAATTTACAGGGAGCAATCTGGGGTTTACTATCTTGCCCAAGGACACTTCGACATACAGACTGGGCATCGAACCACCGACCATCTGATTAGTGGACAACCCGCTCTATCTATTGCACCGTCATATCATTCCATAACCTTGCCACTGCACCTCATCCACCTTTGTACCTGAGTTTTTTTTATTCTGTTGTATTTTTTATCAGCAGTGATGCTACATGTTAGATCCAAACCACGGGTCACCTTGTGCACAGGTGATGGAGGTTTTGGTTCAGTGTGAACCACATGGAGAAGCTGCTACACCTCCAGGTGAGTCTGTCCCTGCAGCAGGTCACAGCTGATGTCACTCTGAGAATAGCACGAGGACATTTAACCTCAGGTGTTCCTCACACACACACACACACACACACACACACACGTGTTAGCAGGTGTGTGTGTGTCTCACAGCTGTGAACGGCTTTCATCACCGGAAGTCCTCGCAGTCCTTGAAATGCTAACTCGTTAGCTCGGCTAGCCGTCGTTAGCCGTTTGACTTTATAGACCAAACGTGACGTCACCGTGCCTGACACACCGAGCACACATTTAGGTGTGTGTGTGTGTGTGTTTGTGTGTTATCACCTCAGTGACCTTTAATAACGGACAGGTTCAGTTTTCGGTCAGCGTGTCCGTTTACCGGGCGGTCATGAGTGAGCTAACCGAGTTAGCATGTCACACACAGCGGCATCTCCCGAGCTTCAGAGTCCCGGTAAACGGTGTTTTAACGGTAACCGACGCCGTGTCTGTCTCTGTGTGTCCCCACTGACAAAAACACCTGAAGACCCGGCGGCACCGCGGAGGACACGTCCTGAAAACACGCGGCGAACACGAGTGACCTTGTCTCACCCCATTGACAGCAGCCAGGCTAGCATTAGCTCAGCTCTTTCTGTTTCTTTCTATTAAACCCGTCCCGGACTCGCTCCGACCCGGGTCAGGGAGCCGCCGCTCGTTGGTCCACCTACCTTCGGGGTGTGGATAGTTCTCGGCGTGCTCAGCAGAGCTCTACCGCTCCCCGACAGCACCGCGACTCGTAGCGCCGCCATCTTCTCTGCGCTTCTTCTCCGAGCTGAGAGGAGCTCGAGACCAGCGCCGCGAGCCGGGCACCAACTGCTTCCGGTGTGGATTTTCACAATAAAAAAAACAGCGTTAAATAGACGGATGGATGGATGGATAGATGGATAGATAGATAGATAGATAGATAGATAGATAGATAGATAGATAGATAGATAGATAGATAGATAGATAGATAGATAGATAGATAGATAGATAGATAGATAGATAGATAGATAGATAGATAGATAGATTTTATTTATCCCAAGCTGGGAAATTAAACAATGATGATAGACAACATAATAATACAAATATAAAGAACAAACTATACATAATAAAATAGCAATAGTAAATAATATATTGTAATATATGTATATTATATATATTATATTCACACGAGACGAGGCCACACAGATGTCTTTAGCTTCTATATATTTTAGATTTGTATATTTTATATATATATATATATATATATATATATATATATATATATATATATATATTCAATGCCTCAGTGCAGTGATGTGATTCAGGTCACTGGTTTTTAATGCCATGTTATTTATTTCGTATAACATTTTATCATTGTATGGCCAAATGTTTTTTGTATTCATTTATTTTTGTCTGCTCCTGTTTTTACTTTTTGTTTTCTGAAGCACTTCCGACTGCATGTTTACACTAAATTCAAGCTGCTATATAAATACATCAAGTTTATTATTACAGCTTTGTTTATAACTTATTTATCATCACACTCAATTGTGAAATAATCCTCATGTTAAAATATATGTTATAAACAAGTTTATAAGCATCTGTCAAAGTACAAAATACTTCAAACAGGAAAGAAAACATAAATATAAAAATAGAAACATCGCCTTCTGTATTTTCCCTTTGTCATACAGTGTCCAGTCTGATGCTCTTATTTTGAAGGTAGTCCTCATCCACTGACCGGAACTACATCTCCGAGCTGATTTGATCGAAGTTGAATTTACTCGTTTTGTTATTTATTACAAGACAAAGTGTGAATATTTAAATTCGCGTGTATTTGTTGTATTAAATCTCTTCAGCTCTCATCAGTTTGTTTGTCATAAATCAGATTTGAAGGTGATTTTGCCGTTTTATGACACTTCACAACGTTTGACCTACACGAAACCCTTTTATACACTATTATTTACAATTACATACTGTTATAAATGATCATATACTGCCACACCGTGGGTATTATAATGCTTCTATTTAAAGCTGTGTCTTCATGTTGTAACATCTGAGGACACGAGCGTCTCCACACTCACCTCGAAAAACCTTTGAAGGAGAAAACTTTATTAAAACACCGACAGATGACAACGTGCACTTCACCCAGTGAGTTCATCTCCATAGTTAACAGAAAACACTTAATTAACCCTTTAGAAAAAAACTGATTAATCAGTAGGCTATGATGTAAAGAGCAGTCCTTCTAGTCGTTAATCTGCCTATTAGATTTGATTTAATTTAATTGAAGTGTTTATTTAGAATATGCAAAAAATAAAAAAAATATGGCAAAACATTTAAACATAGAAATACATATTGGAAAAGGAGTGAGAAGAAGAATAACTTCTGCCAATTAGGACAATTTCAAGGCTGAAATTTCACCCTTGTGGAAATCAAATTCGTTATGTGAGGGTAATGGCAGAGAGACAATGAGCAGAACATCCAAACAAGAACAATGCTGTCAAATTTATTTCAATCACTTTCAATGCTAGGACACAGGAATACATTAACATACTGTATATTAAGATAGTAATACAGAAGAACTACACATTTATCACAACAACAATATAAGCTTATGCAGAACCAATGAGATTTCATGTGAACACCGGTAAAGACAAATGATTCCATACAACAAACTTCAAAGTGGAGAGGATAACATGACAATCACTTAAAATCTAATTCTAAATCCAAAATGAACTGGAACAGGAACACCGAAATCTATCTGGTAACATCAACGTGTAACTGATCCACAGCAATACTTTCCATGCATGTTAGGAAATAAATGTGCCTCTTGCTAACACAATTATTGTCTATTTGATTCCTAACCGTATGACGAACATTGGAACATGGGCACCTAAAACTGTAACAGCACCGTTTATGCAAAGATCTTCTCAATTGTCTTCTTTTTTTTCTTGTCACAGCCAATCACAGCAGTCCAACCAGCATCTCTCATCCTTTTTATTGCAGCTAGCTTCAAAGAGTTCCCTGGGGATTTGTGAGTGTGAGGGAACTTGACCTGAAAAAGATGTTGACCCGTGTTTTTAACGAATTAATGGTTTCATTCTTCTTAGTCTAAGCAAAAAAATGCATAAATATAATTTTCAAAGAGCATCACGGGACAAGAAATTGCACTGCACCTTCCTTGCTTTAAAAAAGGGATTTCTTGTCTAGACCAAACAAAGTTTCTTAAGATCTAAAATATCGGGAGGGAGAGGTGCCAACTTGAGAACCAGTTGTATTTACTGTACAGTATTCACTGTGCTTTGATCTGCCAGGATTTTAGCTTTGTAGCCTACGTCCTTCCTCATTGTGATGTTTTGGTCATTTCAGTCATTGCACAGATTGATGCATTACATTACATTACATTGCATTTAGCAGACGCTTTTATCCAAAGCGACTTACAGAGAAGGACATAAGCTGAAAAGGTGTACCGTATTTTTCGGATTATAAGTTTTCATAGTTTGGCCGGGGGTGACTTATGTGTGAAATTATTATTAGCACATTATTATAATATTTCACATGTTATTTTCACACTAAACCACAAGAGGGCGCTCTAGGCCTGTGTTAATAGTTTCGACATTGGTGGTAACTTATAAAAACAACTGAGAAGGGCTGAACAAAAATGGCACTGAAAAGAAAATCATATTCTGTAGATTACAAGCTGCAAGTAGTGAAATATGCAGCCGAAAACGGTAATCGAGCAGTAGAAAGAAAGTTTGGAGTTAGAGGAGGAAGCGACGTAGAAGAGGAAGCGGCGCATCGTCTACCTCCAGAGTTGGGGGAGTTGTTTAAAAGTGACAGAGGATGAAGATGTCATGGGCTTTAGTGATTTGGAGTGACACCGATGCTTTGGTAAACTTGTTAACATGTTCTTTATATAGTTATCTGAATAACTCTTAATATGTTACGTTAACATACCAGACACGTTCTCAGTTCGTTGTTTATGTATGTTATGTAACGTTAGTATATCGTACACTTATTCAGCCTGTTGTTCCTCTATTCTATTTTTATTTTAAATTGCCTTTCAAGATGACATGTCTGTTCTTGGTGTTGGATTTTTTTAAATAAATTTTCCCCCAAAAATGCGACTTATACTCCAGTGCGACTTATATATGTTTTTTCCTTCTTTATTATGCATTTTTTGGCTGGTGCGACTTATACTCCGAAAAATACGGTACTTTTATTCTGCAAACTATCAAATTGTTTGTTTTCTTTTGTTGTACTTTGTCATGTTTGTTTTTTGTGTTGTAAAAAAAGGAAAAACAATCATAAATAAAGTCTATGAGAAGGCAAATGATCAAAAGAACAAAACTAACACAGATCGTGATGCTGTATATAAACATTAAGCAGTAAAAATACTCACAAAGAGATCGGCTTGATCGGAGCTGTCAGACTTCGGGTCGAGCTCTATGACACTCTTCTCCCAGTGTGCTGTCTGAGAAGAAGGGGGGGGTGTCTTGATCCTATAGGACTGTGACGGATTTCAAAAAGTAAATGTCAGCAAAAGTCATTAATACTTTTTATTCATTTTGGAAAATGTCACAATGATGCAGTGTATTACTTTGATCTTTGATGCTCCTTCCACCCTGATTTTTTTGTTTTTTGCGATTTTCAGGTCTTCAATGTGAATTTCCTATGATGAAAGTCACTGTCAGTTTAGAGTTTATATGAAAGACACAATAGTACATAGACTAACATACACGAGTGAACTCTTATGGTATACTCATTTCTATAACTGCTAGTCAACATTTACATTTTTCCCACCTTGATCTTTGGTGATATTCCACCTCTTTTGGATTCAGAATCAAATTCTTTAACCTTAAAAGACATAAAATGTTATCACAGTTACATTTTTCAGTATGACTCAGCAACAGTCTATAGTGCCATGTTCATACAGCATTCACTAACTGCTGACACACAGTGTACGTTAAGAATGACATTACACAAGACATGAACTTTACCTTCATTTCCATCTCACCTCAACAATAACTAGAATCTCCACCATCTCCAGCTTAATCTGTCAAAAACCGAACTCCTGGTCATCCCTGCCCATGAGTCAATCCGCCATGACATCAACTTGAAAATTGGCACCGTCACTATTACCCCTAACCATGCTGCTAAAAACCTGGGCGTGGTACTAGATGATCGTCTTTCTTTCTCTGAGCACATTTCCTCCGTAGCGAGGTCATGTCGCTATGCATTGTATGATATTAGAAAAATCAGACCGTACCTGACCCAATATGCCGCTCAGCTCCTGATACAGGCTACAGTCACCTCCCGCCTCGATTACTGCAACTCCCTCCTGTCCGGCCTACCTGCCTGTGCGATCAAACCTTTGCAAATGGTCCAGAATGCTGCAGCGTGACTGGTTTTCAACCAACCTAAAAGGTCACATGTCACCCCACTCTTCAGCGACCTGCACTGGCTGCCTGTAGCTGCCAGAGTTAAACACAAACCACCACAGGATCTGCCCCTGTCTATCTCAGCGTCTTACTAAAGGCTCACGTCCCGACCAGGGCGTTACGCTCCGCTCATACAAACCGTCTAGTCGTACCCTCGCCTCTCGCAAAGCGAGGTCACTGTAAACTCTTCTCTGTTGTTGTCCCCAAATGGTGGAATGACCGACCAACGGCTGCATTAACAGCAACATCCCTTTCTACCTTTAAAAAACTTGTAAAAACCTTTCTCTGTCGAGAATGCTTCCCTGCCTAACAAAACTAACAAAACTAACAACTACTCTGTGCTCCTTTACACCATTCTCAGCTTATGTCCTCCTCTGTAAGTCGCTTTGGATAAAAGCGTCTGCTAAACGCAATGTAATGTAATGTAATGTAATGTAATGTGGAATATGCCTCACATGAGGAAATCTGTCTACAAACTCTTGGATTAAACTCACAGACTTCTTCATAAATGCTGCACTTCCATCTTGGCTGCAGGGCAGAGTTTCCCTGCTCTTGGAGAAGTCAAACACCTTTGAGGAACTCTCTTTTGGGGTCCTTGAACATCTCACTTGTTTACTGTTCACAGCAGGTGACTAGAATGTTGAAAATGAATTATTGGTTAAGAACAAGTCATGAAGCCATCAGTGGTGACCAGTTATGTAATGTACAGACGTTGTACCTGCTTGTTTTTTACTGCTGACAGCTGAGTCATTTTCAGTGATGTCATTTCTTTCTTCAGATCAGTTAGCTCCTTCTGCAGGTTTTCCTAAGTGTTCAAAGAACTTCCTGTCTCAGCCTGCGTCAGTACAAAGCCTGATATAAACAGATTCAAACCAGGACATACCTTCTCTGTCACTTCTGTCTTCAGCTGCTCCTTCAGCTGATCATTATCCACCCTCTGCTTCAAGAGATCCAACTCCTGGAATTAAGAATTTAATTTTGGCAATGTTATAATATATAACCTGATATGTTGTAACATCTGTATAATATAAAATAAATTCATGATTTTTTCCACATCATACCAGTGATTTCTGACAAGCAATAGCCTCCATCACTTTCTTCTTGTTCTCATCATGTTCTGCATCCTTCTCTTCAGCCATCCGGTCATACTGGCTCTAATAATAACAAGTCAAATGTCTCATGGGTTTGGGATTGACAGTCATAAAAAAAAACTTTCACAGCAGCAAAACCTACTCCATGACCTTACCTTGTATTTTTCCATCAGGGCCATCATATCTGCTATCTTGCGTTGACACTTCAGTTCTGTGTCTTCTTTGTTCTTGATGGCATCTGCTGCTGTTAATTTGAGCTTCTGTACCTGTGAGACAAAGTGGATTTATTATGTTTTTTGCTTTTTTTAATTCTGAGGAGCTTAAAATATGGAAAAGAATATAACGTTATATAAGAGACCTCATTCTCAAGCTCTGCTGCAATGACCGATTTGGACTTGAACTGTTCCTGCAGCTCATGCACTTTGATCTGAGGAAATATAAAAAAATAAAATGCAATGCAGTGAAGCTATGTATATATATATGCTGATTATAAAAACAATTTCCCTAAAAAAGGGTAAGAAATGAATGCAAGAAAAAAACAAAACCAAAAAAATTACCAGTTCATCTTCAAGGATTTTGATCTGCCCATCTTTCTTTGCACTCTGCTCCACGGTCTCTCCTGTTGATTAAAACGTTTTTTTCCAGCCTGACATAGAAACAAATTAAAATATCTCCATACTCAACTCAGTGAGGCTTACCTAAAAGTGTGTTTGTCCGTTCAAGTTCCTGGTTGTTTGACATGAGTTTATCTTCAAGTTCACTGGCTCTTGAAAATGAGTCACAACATGAACAGCATGAGGAAAGATTGCATTCGCTGAGGACGGTGCTGTGAATTTTCAGGAGTTAATTATACCTCTGTATCTCTACGGCAAGTGATTTCTGTAGCTCCTGATTAGTTGTCTGGATCTCCTCCATCTTCTCTGCTTGCTGATGTTTAACTCTGGTGAGCTCCTCCAAGTTTAAGTCTCTGCTTTGAATCGTCTCTGCATACTCTTCTTTATTCTGTTCCAGCTTTGTCGCAATAGCTTCACATTTTTTCTAAGGTAAGGAAAACATTTAAATCAAAGTGGACAGAGTATGACATAGCCCGGTGTCACTAAAAATGATCTCAACACACTGACCTCAGCTTCTTCATAGCGCTGCTCTGCGTTGAGCAGTTGTTGAAGAAGAGACTCCTGTTCGGTTTTTGAGCTTTTGAGAAGTTCCTGTTGCTCACCTGAAAAAAAAACATTTAATGATATCATCTCTGCTAATGTTCTCCAGTCTTGCTTCAAATTACAAAGGCACCTAATACCGCTCACTGAACAACAGAACAATGTTTTCTAAACAAATTATTAATTATCACAATGCTCTTTGCTCAGTCAAATCTAAAAATCTCTAAAATCTGATCATGATCTTACTTGTTGCCTCTCGAAGCTGTTTGCACTGCGTCTGGGCTTCATGGAAGTCGAGCAGGATTTTTTGCAGTTCATCCTCAGTGTCCTTGAGTTTTGTTTGAAGCACAGAAACCTGTGAATGCAATACACGTACTTTAAGACTTTAAGCTTCTGGTTACATTATGTTCTCGAATAAAGTCATCTGAAGAGAGCTGTACTTGACTAACCTCTTTTTCTTTCAGGTTATATTCCTGATGGCATTTCTCTTTTAGATCTTCAAATTGCAGCAAGGCCTCTTTGACTGGAAGAAGATTAAATAGTTAATTATCTATTTATAATTCATCCTATACTGTCAATGCTTGTGTTATTTTCAGATTTGAAATTTCTGTAGAAATAGTCATCCGAAAAACGAAAACCAAAAACCTTTCTGCATCTCTTGTTGATCAGCTTCTGCTTGAATACGAAGGCTTTCGAATGCTGCAATTAGTTTCTACAGAAAAAAAAGTGAGTTATTTACTCAACATCAAACTTTCTGTCCAGTTTGACTCACTCCCGAACAACAACAACTTACCTGGACATTTTCACTGTTATCCATAAAGAGTTGATGTGTTTCTTCTCTTTCAGATTCAACTAGATTGTAAAGATTTGATATTAAACATTCATCAATCTGTAATTATTTTCTACACATTCATAAAATAACTGACTTACATAAATGTATGTTCGCAGCTGTCCGCTGAAATGTATCGTTGAGGAGATTACACAAGTTCCTTGTTGCGTTGTTCCTGTATTTCAAATATGGACACAAAATATTTTATATATATAGATGTTATTTGTCATGTTTATCTGGTGTTAATATAACACATCTAATGTGTCCATACTTGTTCCTCAAATCCTGATTTTCACTGATCTGTTCCTCCAGCTTCACACTGAGACTTTCGTTTTCAAACTGTAAAGACAGCACACACACACACACACACACACACACACACACACACACACACACACACACACAATAGATACCACTATAGCTATCAGTGTGTCAGAGTATGCTGTTCCTCTATTATCAATCAGAAGATTACTGTGTTTAGAGAGAGAGCGAGAGAGAGAGTTACACTCGTTACTGTGGCACACACCTGTATTTCATGAATGGCGTTGCGCTGAGTCTCAATTGTTTTTTTGTTTTCTTGGAGTCTCCTTTCCTTTTGCGCGGTGTCAGCGTCAGCTTTGATCTTCCAACACTTAATTTTCTCAACTTCATCTAACAGCTTGGAATAAAGCTGTCCAGGATTGCAATTATTCTGGGGGGAAAGTCACAGTGGTGGGAAGTAAACCGATATGCTTTAGAATAACCACATTTCCTATTCATGCTTCATGGTTCTGTACAATGGAAATATTACCTCGTCTTGTTCCATTGGTGGCACGACTTTCATCTTGGGGAAGTCTGTAAAGGGAAGACAATCATAAATTAATCATAAGGTCCATGAGATTTGTTTTTTGCTGAAACTATGTGGCCAGTGTCGTTTAATAGAAAATACCTTGTCTGGTTGGTTTAGTTGGTGCGACCATGCTTATATTGGGGGAAGGTATGCGCTGCTCTTTGTCAGAACATTTACTGTAACCCTGGGGGAAAACAGCAATTATGCCAGTTATCATATGTAATAATGAATACTGTTCATGAATGCTTTCAGCTTATAGCACATAGTAAAAGACTTTGTTTGTGTCTTTTCCTTTACTTTATTCAGTACTGTTGTTTAACTACTGGATAATTTAATGCACTCCTGAACAAGGACGCTGGAAGTGGCTGGGGGGGCTGCAGCCCCCTCTGGTGGCGAGAGGCTGAATGGAAATGCAAAAAAACCTGTTGAAATAAATAAAAAAATAAATATCACACTATTATTATACTATTGTCATTTTATTTACATAACTCAAACAACATATTTGACTATAAATGTCAGAAGCATGATTTGATTCACAAAATTCAGTACCGCAAACACGTAACGACGGTTTAAAGCGTCTACTCTGGACGTCAACAACTAGACTAGCACCAGCACTTTGAACAGGTCTTTCAAGGCAGGGTGGTTTAAAACCACCAGACTCTCAGAGAGAGAGAGATGGACTTTAAATAAGGCTTTGGAGTTCGGAGGAAGGAGTTTTTTTTCTTCTTAACGTTTGTAAAAACTATAAAATCAGTTAGCCTTATCTAGGCTATTGTTACCGGCCAGCCCTGTCACTTTAAGACGGTGGCCCGGTGCGTGTGTGTGACGTACAGGTGCAAACAGGTAAACACAGGATCCAGTGTGTTAGTTGTACACAGCAGAGTTAGCTCATGTGAACGCCCGAGTGTTTTAGCCCGCAGCAGTGTCCAGTCAGGTTTTGACTCGGCCCAGTGTGTGTGTTCTGCTTTTTGATAAAAAGAGGAATTAAATGTGTGGTTGTCAAGGTTCCCACACCTTTTTCATGAACAAATTCAAGCACTTTTCAAGCACCTTCAAGCACCAGTTTTTCCATTTTTCCAGCACCTTTAAATAGGTAGCCTACTAGTTGTGTTTGCCATGATGATCATGGGAAGCGCAGCGGTGCCACTGTATGGCATAATAATATGGGTCTAATTAGCATTATTTCATATGGTGGTAGATTGACTGTTTTGATTTTTAACTAATTGTGAATTGGCTTGTATTCTCAGCTTGTGAGCTGTGTATTGTGTAACTACCATAGCGCAATAACAGTGACCAACAGGTGTGGATAGTAGTCTACTGTTATTTCTCTGCAGAACACCAAGCGAGTATGATAACTGAGTTCTGCATGTAAAGGCATCGGATCAAGCGCGTAGCCGCTTAGGAAACATTTTTGTTTTCTTTTGGTTTATTGAGATAGACATCACACAAATTTCAAGCATTTTCAAGCAGTTCACAAAAAATTCAAGCATTTTTACAACCTTGAAAGCACTGGATTGAAATTCAAGCATTTTTAAGGAATCCAAGCACCCGTGGGAACCCTGGGTTGTGTGCGAAAGCCACTTCTTCGTCCTTCCTTTCTTCCCACACTTTTGCCCGGACTCTCCGACGGCAGTTACCAGCAACGAGCCAAAACTTAAAATCAGTTCCCAACTACGGTTCGGAGCGAGAGAAGGTTTAAAAAGTCAACACTATGTTACTTGTTTATAACGCTGTCTCGTGCCTTATCTCAGTACCTTGTGCGTGAAATTAGATATATGAGGTCTTAATTAAAGACATATTCTGAGAAATACATTTCATGTGTGATTCAATTAAGCACATTCACATTCATGAGTTGAGCATTACGTAGCATTAAGTTGGCCTTGTGATGTATTTCTAAAACCTGTGTAGGTCTAATACAGGTTGGTTGTGATGACATCTCATTGTATTATAGCCTGTATCACATGATTACTAGGCATATAAATAACAAAGTGTAACACCCTATCGAGAACTTTATTTATTTATGTTTCCTTTTCATCTGAAGTTTTCTCAGCCCCTCACTTGTGAATTACTTCCAGCGTCCCTGCTCCTAAAATCACTAGTGCTCAATGATATCACGAGTATGAACAGTAGATACCTGTCCGTTACTTACTCTCGGAGGTACCCACAGTTTGAAGTTAAAACTCCTGTCTCTCTCCATCCTGAAATGACCACAGAGATACTATATTAGTGCAAAGTACAGTCAAAACTAATAATATCACACGCTGGAAATACTGCACTCCGGAGTAGATGTAGTAATCACATGTAAGGGACTCAAAAAGCAACATTTTCTCAAAGTATCAAAAGTATTACATGATGCAGGAAAAACTGCCCCTGTCAGTGCTCTGCTATATTATTGTATGTGTTTTTTTAGTGCTGGCAGCTGGTGACAGAAGTTCATCATCATTTTGTCTGTAGCTTTGCTGTCCTGTAAAAAACAATCCTTTTCCAGTCAGTAGTTTATCTTAAAAAAGTAACTTTAAGGAGTACTCTCACCTCATAAAACAAAACTTAATCCTTCAGTTTATCAGAAAAAAATAAAATTGTAGCTGTATGTAGGTCAGTGAAAAAGGCTAATAAGCTCAGAGATGTAATAGTAGTAGTATGACGTTGCATTGAATGGAAATATTCAAGTACATTTGCTTCAGTACCTGTGTAGTTGAAAGTAACTTCCAGCACTGAGTAACGCTACAAACTTATTTAATGTTACCCGGTGACCAAACGTTACTGTCCGGCTCGGTTAGCCAATTAGCATGCTAATGAAAGTTCAGGTTAACTAGCTAACTTAAATTCAACAGCGAAGCAGTAACAACACGGAAAGGGCCAAAACAGTATTTATCACTTCACTCGCAATAGTCGGGTAGTTACTCACCTTTTATTGGTAACGTTAACGAGCCGTTTACTACCGTTTGTTACCGTTAAAACGTTAACGGTTTAAATCCAAACCGCCATACGGGGGCGCGAGCAGGAATTCGCCTGTTCTACGTCTCGAGACGCTAACGGTCAGTTTCAAACTTTGTGTAACGGTCACCAGGACATTAAACTAAACATCCAGTATATGACAACAGGCAGCATACAAATAATATATATATATATGCATATGTATATATTAGTGCTGTCAACATTAACGCGTTAATTTTGTCGATTAATTTTAAACAATTAACGCGTTTAAAAAAATTAACGCGGTTTTGTTTACTTCCGGTGGCGGCCGCCATTTTGGTTGTGGCAAAGTAGAAGCTTTGTTTCCCAGATATATTAGTGTGTGTGTGAATGGGAGTATAAGAGGCATTAACTTAAAGCCCTCTCGGAGACTGCGCCCTGGGCGGTCGCCCACATTGCCACAGGTAAAACCGGCCCTGCTTGTTTTAGTTTACGGGCAGATCTGCCACATCCAGTATGGCGGACGCGTTAATGTATCTTAGCAACGGACACAACCTGCTCAATGAGGCGTTTATGTATATCTGTCTATAATCTATCAGAACTAAAGGAGAATCTATGTGTATATGTCTATGATCTATCCTAACTAAAGGAGAGTCTATGTACATATGTCTATGATCTATCCTAACTAAAGGAGAGTCTATGTATATATGTCTATGATCTATCCTAACTAAAGGAGAGTCTATGTATATATGTCTATGATCTATCCTAACTAAAGGAGAGTCTATGTATATATGTCTATGATCTATCCTAACTAAAGGAGAGTCTATGTATATATGTCTATGATCTATCCTAACTAAAGGAGAGTCTATGTATATATGTCTATGATCTATCCTAACTAAAGGAGAGTCTATGTATATATGTCTATGATCTATCCTAACTAAAGGAGAGTCTATGCATATATGTCTATGATCTATGATCTAATTTGCACAGTTTGCAAAGCCGAATTTAAATTCCACAGAAGTAACACGACTTTAACATCTCACCTCAAAGCAAAACACCTGCTGAAATTACCTGCACGGGACCTCGCCAGTCTACACTACAGGAGAGTATGTGCACCTTAAGCCAATAAAATGAATTAATTTAAATATACTTTCTCTGTCTTTATTCTACATTAATTTGATCATTTCACATAAATAAATATTCATTATAAGCTTCAGTCTCAGAAAAATGCAATTAATTTATTGATAAATTTATTGATAGATTAAACGCGATTAATTACAGACATTTTTGCGATTAATTAGTTAATTTTTTTAAATCGATTGACAGCCCTAATATATATATATATATATATCCCTGACTTCGTATTACAAAAACAAAACAAAATAATACCTGCATATACACTTAATACAATACACACATTCACACACAAATACACCCATGCACGAGAAACAATAACCCCCTCAAAAAACAAACAAACAAAAAAAAAACAACTAATTACAACAATTCTGCTAATAAGACTTGATTATTGTTTAAATAATTTATTTACAGTCAAAATAAAGCACTTTCAGTATTTCTGACCCTATAAATAAAATACATTTAATATTTCTGGATTCTGGACTCGTGCTTAGACACAAAAACACATTTCAAGATTTTCAGATTTGGGACTATGTGATGTTTTTTTCACTGTTTCATGGCCAAATAATAATAATAATAAATAACAAATATCTAATATTTTCTTTGTTTCTTTCTCGCTCAAAGAAGTCAACATTTCTCTAAATTACTAAATGAACCCTGTTAGCCAGCAGGCTATAATAAAACTAAAACATAGCTCTCTTTTTTATTAATGAATCTGTCCATGACAGTGACAGTTGGGGCGTGCTGGCAGCATTTCTCCCATTATAACTCATTTGATATTCTGGGTTCAAATAACTCCAATAAATTTCCGATCAGTTCTTTCTTTCTTGGTCAAATAAGTCAACATTTCAATAAAAACATAAAAACGTCAGTAATTAATGAGTTCAGACAGCTCTTGCTCATACTTTCAGCAGATCACATGCCTCCCTTTAGAAATTTGTCAACACTCTTAAGCAAGAGTGTTATTTTTAGTTGGGAAATGATCAAGCGCAGTGTTTCCATGCCGAGCTGTGCTGACGCTTCAGATGAAACTCAGAGTGGATTTGTTTCACGTCTGCACCTGACTATTAATTTAAGTCACACTTGAACTTTTCCTTTAACAGTTTAACTCCTGCAGGAGTGTTGTACATGAGACCTCCAGAAGATGGAAGCACAGCATAAGAAATTGCAGCCCATCACTCGTCAACACTGCTCAAACGAACATTTCCGTCAGTTTTGATCCAAATGTATGTATTTTAATATTTTCTATCCTGTTTTTAAAATGCATGTGTTGAACGCACTAATGTTAAAGATGCAGAATGGCAGTGCATCTAAAATATAATCCAAACAGAGACAAAAGGTGATATTACTCTGAACAACTGAAGTATGTTTGTAGTCATGTGGGTATCTTTGACTGACAACAGCAGGAATTAATCACTGGAATCATGTATTTAAATATTTAAATGGAGTGACAAATACTTCATAAAGTATCTCCAAAACTTTTCAGACAGATGCAGAACCCCTAGACTTCAGGTGGAGACTGAAAATCAAATCTAAATTATGAAAGAACAAAAAATGCATAAAAAGACTTATCTTGTTTGAATGACCTTAAGTTGGTTTTGAGTGTAACTGCAGATGGATGTTTCCTGTTTGACACCGGGTCGGTAATAAACTATTCATCAGCCTCGGCAGTGACTGTCTTTGCCTGTCATGATTGCTTCTTCTTTGTGTCAGCTTTCCAAGCATACCGCTGGATGACCTCAAATTAGATCGAAACACTCAAACCGAAGCTCGTCAGAAATGAGGAAATAAACCTCATTTCTTATTCCAAGTGGATCATTACGTTAACTTTCACAGCTTTTCTTACAGTGTATCAAAGTTAAAGGCACCCCATGGAGCAGCGCTTGGATGAGTCGGCCCATTATTCTTTGTTCTATGAGCAAGTTCTATGTTCTATGAAGTCACACAGCACCAACTATTTCACTGATTCTGGTGAAACTGGATCATATTTTATGGAGGAAATGTTTTCTGAGTTTCCCTCGGATGTCCTCCGGCTGCTCCAAAACGCCTGTGGTACAAACACTAACACTCCCCCCGGTGCAGGGCCGCTGTACAGGGGGGAACACGACTGACAGGGGCCCCCAAAAATAGGTAAACACCAATATAAAATAATTAAACCATCATCATTGAGTATATATATTTAAAATATAATAATGAAATTAATTATCTCTTTGTTTTTATGTGTTTTGGGCAGTAAAAGTTAAATAAAAATGAACTTTAGCACATTTTTTAATCTTCATCAAACAGTGAACTGCACTGCAGACTGTATGTAGACTGTATGCAGACTGTATGCAGACTGTATGCAGACTGTATGCAGACTGTATGCAGACTGTATGCAGACTGTAAGCAGACTGTATGCAGACTGTATGCAGACTATATGCAGACTGTATGCAGACTGTATGCAGACTGTAAGCAGACTGTAAGCAGACTGTATGCAGACTGTAAGCAGACTGTATGCAGACTGTATGCAGACTGTAAGCAGACTGTATGCATGTACAAATCAGCAGCAGTAAATATTGTGTTCGTACTAGTATTGAACTACAAGACGCTAAACAGCTGCAAGCCTCTGATTAGAGTTCTGTAAAGCTTCGGATGGGATAGTTCAGTCCTAGAGATGTGGGGACAACAGCTGCACAGGGGGGCCCAATTTGACTTTTTTAGTCATGGGGCCCAAAATTCCTGGTGGCGCTCCTACCCTGGTGTTCTGAGCTCACAGTCTGGACAGTCTCTCTAATGAGCTGAGCTAACAGCAGCTACAGTTGGCAGCAGTTTACTTCACTGTCCATCAGGAAAGAGGAGCTTTACAGGGAATGTTGATGGGGAGTGGACCCCAAGTTCAAGTTCAAGAGTTCAAGGTTCAATGACAGATGCAAAAAGAGAGTGAGCGAGCGAGAAGCCGCCGGACAAGAGTAAATCTGGGACTGACTTTTAGTGGTTAGTGAGAGCTTGGTGAAATAAAAGGCTGAAAGACAGACGCCGAGCTGGACTTCTTTTTAATCATAATTAACAAAAACAAATACACGTGCACAGCTGTGTGTTAACTATCGTATTTCACTCTGAAACAGGACGCTAAATCACAAGTGAAGTCATTTCTATGTAATGTTGCTTTAATTTAATTTAAAGTTACGACTCAGTAGTTATAATTATGAATACATCCTGAAACACATTGCATTTATCTTCGTGGGTGCTCGGTGAATCGGGTTTCTAGT
Source organism: Collichthys lucidus (assembly GCA_004119915.2). Classification (NCBI taxonomy): domain Eukaryota; kingdom Metazoa; phylum Chordata; class Actinopteri; family Sciaenidae; genus Collichthys; species Collichthys lucidus. The sequence continues at coordinate 36,999,827 of CM014082.1, read as the reverse complement.
GGGATTCTGCTCACAAAGGCTGATGGATGAGAATGTTGTACTGTTGTTGAACCCTGCGGATTCATCACCGCTGCATTCGGCCGCTTTCATACTTTTTTTTTTCCTTTTATTGCTGTTGTACAAGTTCAACGGGACAAAACAGAGAAAGAGGAGGAAGTCTTTACACTTCAGCCACCGAGCTGCACTCTGGGGCAGATTGTAAAAAGTTGAACAGACACCAAACACTTTAATATTAGAAACAAAAAAAGAGCTAACGTCGAGAACCCTGAAACCCTAAAACAATGTGATGAACGAAAAAAAGAGGAAAAGAAAAAGAGAACAAACACAAAGTTCAAGACGACGAGAGAGTTTGTTTTTTCTCACTCAGCATGCAGGTGAAACATTTTCGGATGTCAGTAAATTGAAATATTGCTTTTGGACTCTTGCTCTTATATATCAACAATAAAAAACAATCTTGTATGTGTAGTGTTCCCTTGTTTGTGGAAAGCCAGCCAGAGATCAAATTCTAGTCACTTATGGGTGGTGGCTTTGGTGCTGCCTCTGCCACCAAGGCCGCGCTCTTTGAGCCTTTTTTTTTCTACATCTTTGTTTACTTGCCTGCACTCTTCTTCTCTGCCCTTTGCACACACACACTGCAGCATCCTGGTTCATTACTTCCACTTTCAGGCTGCGTCACATTTCTAGAGAACAGAAGCTCTACAGGGAACCTTTGATGCACTACGTACTTCCACTGGTTGGTCCGGGTGCCAGCATAGTTGAGAAAGTGGACCCAGGGCCGCTGGTGGGGTGGCATGAATTTCAAGTTACGACCTCCAAGCGAAGCTCGTTGCTGGTGGGTATAAAAAAGCAACTGTAGACGCTGTGGAGGGTTATTACTCTGTTTGCATCTGACTCTCTGCCCCTGAGCGTGTCTGATAAAACAGTACAGCAGATTTTATACCTGTCTTTCCCAACACATTTAAGAAGAGCTCTCGGTTAAATAAATCAGTAAATAAATTTCCATTCCCTCCTCTCATATTTTGCCGATCTTAATAGAAACGCCCTAAAATGCATACTGAATGAGTCAAACACAGTTTTATCAGTGCATGCTCTCATATGTACCTGTGCACACAGAAAAATAAAAGTGACGGTGATATCAAGAATGCAAATAGAGATAGACCATGGCTGTCAGCAGCAACTCAGAACTAACCTTAAAAGCTCTATTTGAACACCTGGTGCTCATCTGTGATTCGTGACACAAGAACTAACCCTCCGGGTTGGGAGAAAGTCAAAGCCCCAAGCGAAGGAGCGGTATCTTGTTCCCGGGTGATGGGAAAATGTAGCCTGAGGTGCAGGTCTGGTGCATGCGGAAGAAGGATCTCAATTTTCCAGTCCATTTACATTCCAACCCTACCTACGTATAGCCATGAGCTTTGAGTAGCAACTGAAAGAACAAGGTCGTGGATACAAGCGGCCGAAATGAGCTTCCTCTGGGCTCAGCCGTAGAGATATATCGGCCATCCGGGAATAGCTCGGAGTAGTAGTGGTCAAAAGCCGATGTAGTTCGGGCATCTGATTAGGATGCAAGCAGGGTGCTTTTCCTTTGGAGGCGTGACTTTCTGTATTTGTTGCTTTCCAGTTCCAGGCAGAGCCCAAATCAGCATCACTGCTGTGGTGATTGAGCCCATGGAGCCTGTCGCGCTCATGCTTTTGTGTGCATCTATAGTCCAGAGAGACTGAAGCTGAGCCTTTCAATCAGCATTAAAATAATTATGGTAATGTTAAAAAGAGATGAGAAGTCATTTAAATACTTACTCACATTTTATGGTTTTATGTTGAAATTTTAATGCTGACTGAAAAGCCAAACATATTCCAGCATGTCTTCGTGTGTACACAGAGGAGTGTGACTGAATAGATTTATCACGATTGAGTCATAAAGAGAAAAATCTGCATGGAGCAGATGAACATTCACACAGTGGTGAGCCGAGCTGACAGCTGAAGTAATTGTCTCAGATCTTTTAATGGTCGCCGCGGATACATGCTGCGTAATCATAGACATGTTAGCTGTCATGAAGATTACGGGCTGCACATCAGTCTGAGTCTGAGTGCGCGTCCATGGCTGTGACAGCGAGTGTGAATGTGCAGAGAGCCATGCACGGGTGTGTGTGTATCTGACTTTTTAAATCACAGCGAGCGGCTCTTTGACAGCCAAATGTTTCTGCGTTCCAAGTCCGTGACATCTGATGCATTAATTATACTGATGTGTGCAGATAAACAAGCCGCAAGAATGACATGTATGAACAGAGCAGGTGGATGATTTAACAGGCTGCTCCTCACAAGTAGCAATCATTACTCCTCTTGGCCTCCCTTGCCAAGATGAGACTCCTCACCGCCTGGTTAGAAGGTGAGAAATGTTACACCTTTATTTGGCGATAACCCAACTGGTTTGAAGAAAGCAAAATCAAACCAGATGCACTTGGTAAAATGAAGTTATTGATTGACAGAATACAAAACAAAAGAGGCAAGGCAAACTCATGGATGGTATAAAACATGGACGTAGTACCCTTGACATCACCCACAGGTTTCGGAAGAGTCGTTGGCCCATGGCCAAAGATGTGGATGATGCAGGCTGAATGAAGCCTGGTTGCTCCATCACTGCAGTTTTTGGTGTTGGCTTCATTTCACAGCAACATAAGTGACCGCTTGGGCAGACTACGAGTAAGGGGAGAAGGCTTAGTGGATGCTGCTCGAACCAACGAAACAAATATAACCACAAGAGAACCAGAACCTCACTATCAATCTAACTTTGACTTTACCGAAAAACAGGAAAGCAGCTAAACCCTCTCTGTAGTTAAACTATTACTAATACTAACAGGGGACCAAACAACTAATTCAGGATATGACACAATAACAGTTTAAATGTTCATAATTTTATAACCCAATAGTGCAAATATTTGTATATTGCACCTGCATGTTTGCTTCTGTCACTTTCCATCTGAAATGTTTCCCTCTGGCTCCTGGAGTCAAACCTAAAAGGAAATTCAGAGCAACTTTCATAAATTTACATGTAATCACGACGTACGAGCGCCAAATGTGTTGTATTCCTCTGAGGTTCGGTAAATACCTGCCATTGAATCCTCAGTGGTGTCCTTTGTTTGAAGCTGTGTTCTTCTTTTATACACAGTCTCTGTGATCTAGATCAAAGACCAAAATTACCAAACAGCATTATCGCCATTGTCCTGATGCATCACATCTTATGTATAATTTTCCTTTCGTATCTTTGTACATTCACTCACAGGCTCTTTTCCAGTTCAGTGCCAGCTCGGATTGTATGTATGTTCACATTTTTTTTACTCAAGTAGAAGTAAAGAAGTTATTTTCTACCATGAAATAACAGATTCTAAATCCTGTTGATGCTACACCGACTTGTAATCTGTCAGGAACCAGACTAGGACACAGGACTCTATTATTTGATAAATGGCAGCAAGGTTCACCTCTTACAAAGTGACAAAACAGTAAGGCTTATAAAACCTTCTAAAGCTATGACCAAGGCTATGAAAACTACGGCTCTAAGGAGAGCAAAATAATCAAAATAATAGTCGCTCCAGTCGGAGGAAGTACAACTCAAACTATCTATGACTATGAAAACACTGACTCAAACTAAAGACGCTCCAGCCGGAGGATAACCTAATAAAAGAAAATGCTAAACTAAAAACACTCCTGAAACTGGAGGCACAGTAATCTGAGGATGAGTGTCAGGCCGGACTCAGGTGTCAATGAGCTTATTTATTGAATAAACAAAAACCCTTGAGAGAGCGAGGCTATGAAAACAGGCCTAAACTATGGAAAACAAAAATCACTCCAAAGGGAGGAAAAAAACTCTAAACTGCTTTATAAAAATTATCAAAATCACTCACAACGGGGAAAATCAAAAGGCTGCAAAACACTAACTGAAAATCTCCTGGGAGGCTGAAAAACAACTAAACTAAGCACAAAGAAACAAACGGCTACAATAAGAAAAATCACTCAATCGAGGCTAAAAACTAAGGAACACTCACACAACAAGGCTGAGGCTGTGGACAGGGAAGAAAGAAGGCTTAGGTGATCAATCGTAGGACGAAACACTTGGGCACGGGACAAAGGGAGACGCAGACAATATATACACAGGGTGATGGGGAACAGGTGGAAACAATCAGGGCGGGGACACATGAGGAAGGGCAAGTGACCTGAAACGAGAGGACAGGTAAATATCAAAATAAAACAGGAAATGACGACATAACAAAACCCAACTTGACCTCACCGCGGTGTGACAACGAGAAACAAAAATCACTCCTGAGGAGGAAAAACAAAAGGCAGCAACAGGTCTCTGTGACCCTGGACACCACAGTGTGGAGATAGACTGGCACCCACTGTTCCCAACCAAAGACAAACAACTGATACTGCTGAGGACCTCAAGGCCACACGGGACCTCGTGTAACCTAAGGATAAAAAATCCATAACACATGCTTGAAGAAAACAAGAGATCAGTATCATTATACTGAGGAACGTGTATGCTAGACAAGGTCGTGCACACACAACCCTCCGCATACCGTCCTTGAATGACTCTCTGCATATTGACCTTCAAAGTCTCGCAGCATGCCAGATCAATACGTTTATGAATGAGCACTGATGGGTCTGTTTCACCGCACAGCAACCCTGAGACTGGTAAGCAGGTCATTGTGCATTCCATGACCTCGCTGGATTCTTAATTCAGACGAACAGAGCGAGGATCGAACCGCCTCCCACGACATCACTGAATAATTAAATCAAGGAGAGAAAAGCAGGGAGAAGAAGCTGCTGGAGAAGGGTGATGGGATTCTGAGGCGAAGAGGGAGCTGCTATTATATTTTGTCTGAATGTTTTATTCAGACAGTGGAATTAATGAAAGAGCATGAGACGTTAATGTGGGGCTCACTTACAGAAGGTGAAGGTCCAGGTGCTTTGTGTAAATTAACATTATGTAAGATAATTTTAGGTATTTTTTTGATTCGGTATTTTTTGCAATTTAGCAACATTATGTAAAATTTGGTATTTTTTTGATTTGGTATTTTTTGCAATTTTTTCAAAAGATTAAGAAAAACTTGTCTGAGACAGGACAAGATGGAGTAAATATCCGATCTGAGACGAGACAGACCTTCAAAAGATGGCACGATCTCGAGTACTACAGCACCATTAAAACATTCAATTTAACAAGATGATGATTAAACCAGTAAATTCTCAGCAGGAAGCAGACATGGCAAGACATCAACGGTTTTACATGTGAAGTAACATGAAGAAAATTATCCATGCCCACCGGAAATAATATCAGTCCCACTGTCAGGCCCAGAACAAAGCAGCAGACTCAGTCGCGGAATAGGCAGGTTTCAAAGAAGCTTTATTGGATCCGAGCTGCTGAACACAGGCTACAAAATTTGCAACAAAAAGGCTACTCTAAGCAGCACTCTAACTAACTAAATACTCTGCTACACTGTCTTGGAAAAACAAACAAAAACCCTGAACTAGAAAGAAAAACACTTCACCAAAATGGGAAGGAATGATCTAATAACGTTTAACAAACAAAAACACTCTCAAAATGAGGAGGAAAACGATCTATCTATATCTAATGGTCTAAACACCTAAACTGGCTGGAAACAAAAATCAATCCCGGAGGATGAAAAAACTTTATCAAAAGGAAAGAAACCAAACTGAAAACAGGCTACAAAAACTCTATCTGAACTTGAACTAAGGGCTATGGAACTTACAAAACAAGGACACATGGATCAGGCTTGGAGGCAATGAAGGGCTTGGGTGCGACGAAACGAGAACGAAGACACTTCGGCACAGGACAAGGGGAAACGCAGACTATATATACACACATGAGGGAAATGGGGAACAGGTGGAAACAATCAGACTGGTGGCACATGAGGAAGGGCAAGTGACCTGAAACGAGAGGAGAGTTAACTTTCAAAATAAAACAGGAAATGACAAGACATAACAAAAATCCAGCTTGACATCACCACGGTGTGACACCCACCAGGATTTCACAGCCTTTTTTGAAATAGTTGCAGCCTGATGTTGCATCAGGTTTTCAAAAAAAATTGTGGTTAAAGTTGCGGTTTTTACATTTTTTGTTGCGATTTTGTTGCGGGAGGAAGTGAAAGTTGCGTTACGTTGCAATTCGACAGTCGCAGAGAGGGCGCAGTGAGCACTAAGTCCACGGCCCTGGGAAGTGGCGAGGTCCAGGCAGGAGGGCGCTATAAAACTCGCGACCGGGGCCGTGAGCCACTGCTGCTCGGTGCGGGGATCCTCCCGCACCGTGCAGCCGCCCCTGACCCGCCGAGTCGAATCCCTCGGGCAGACTGCACGGGAGTTGATCACGAGCAAAGTCACGTCACAATATACGATTGTGTGAGGGGATGAAAATTAGCTACTACTGTAAAAAGTTCGTAAATAAGGTAGATTTTAATTAGAATGCCGAGCTTAATCATTAAGTGTGGATATTTTATAATAGGAAAATGCAATTTTGAAAAACAGGCCATGTTTAGAGGGATTGTTTGGGATCGTTAATTGGGCCACTCCAATTGTTTAGGCGGGCCTGCGGCCCGTGGTTTGGAGACCCCTGCTTTATAGAGCTTTCCAATAGAGTTTTCCAACAACAATAGAAACAAAGCAGTTTGTTTGTGTACTCGGTAAAGGCCTTGACCTCTTGGAACAGAGACTTCTGGCTGTTCCAAGGTCAAAAAACTGAAAAGATAATTGTGCTTTTGGTGTAATTGCTCCTCGACCCTGAAAACAGCAGCCTCCTGCGAAATCTGAGAGAAGCCCGGTCATTGCAGATCTTTACAAAAAAACCTCTTACTGTTTTGTTTTGTTTTCTTGCTATATATTTTGGTTTGTACCTCGTCTGTTTGTTCTTGGATATTTCTGTCTGTTTTTCTTCTTTCTGCTGTGTTTTTGCTGTCAAGCAGCTTGTAACTTCTAAAGTAGAAAAAGATCTAAAAAGTTTGTTTGCACAGAAAAGAAATTCACGTCATTTCCGGGCTGTCAGGATATCACAGTACACCGTTCGGTTTATCTTGTAACTACTACTGTCCAATGCCAGCGAAATACATTAAATTTCATTCATCAAGGGCATGTGGAGACACTCATATGGTTGTTTTTATATTTAAAGTTTAAGTGAGCGATGTAACTGGGCTTAGCAGCAGTAGAGACAAAAGGAGAAGAGCCCAAGAAGCTAAGAAGAGAAAAAGGAGAGAGTGAGCGAGCAAGAAGCCGCCGGACAAGAGTAAATGTGGGACTGACTTTTAGTGGTTGGTGAGAGCTTGGTGAAATAAAAGGCTGAAAGACAGACGCCGAGCTGGACTGACTGCTGCTGGACTAGTCTCTGATATCAGCTGCTGCTGGACTAGTCTCTGATATCAGCTGCTGCTGGGTCTGCTGTTATTGATCTTTGCTTGATGTTGAAATTGCAAAAATACAAATTTCTATTCATTGTTGCTTTAACACATATCGTCACCTTTGTGTTAAAATCTGCAGCCATTGAGCTCTTGGCTACAGAACAGCGATTTCACTGTCTCTCTTCCTCTCATTCATTTTTTTTATAAATGATGTTTAAACTCAATCCCACTGTTGCTGCTTGTTTTATCCTGTCCTGCTTGACAAACTCAGCTGCAGACTGTTCTTTGTGCATACCGTATCTGACACTCGCTGCTGGGTTGTGATGTGGGAATCTCCACTTTCAAGACATAACTGTTGACTGAGGAACTTTACATCACATGAAAAATTTTGTGTCTCGTTTGTCTGTGTTGTTCAGCCCCGCTGGTTCCCAGTGAAGACATGGATCTTTAAAGCAAAGTTGCATAACTTAGATTTTTTTAACCATAAAATAACAGATTTTAAATCATCTTGATGCTACACTGACTCTTAATCATCGTGTAAATGCATCGTTTCAAGGCCAAGCTCTTTAAGGAAAATACTAAAATGGGAGTAAATGATGCATTTTTGGAGGGCAGATTAAGAAATGTTAATCTGTTCACCTAATTCAAGGATCAAGGAATCTTGATCTTCATTATTAATTTCCCCTCCGGGATAATAGTCAGTGATGGGTTACCTGAGCATAATGTTGCTGACATCCTGTGTTTCAGAGATAAAACTTGACATGATAATACCTTGGTACAGTAGGATTGTTCATTTACCTGAATTTATCTTTCGATGCCCCCCGGGGAGTACTCCTGCTGTTATTAGTGGACAGTGTCCCATTCACACACAGCATGAAGGAGGAAGCCGCCGTCGATGTCGATAGTGATTATAGCTGCAGGTTAAATCTCCAGAGCTGCCGACAAACTGAACCCGAAACTCTCCGCAGGTCGCGGTCACCTTTAAAAAGCCGACCTGCTGCCCGTAATGCAACCTGACAGGGACGAGCGGCGAAGGCGAGGAGGACAAAGCTTCACCTTCCTTTGTTTTGTCACCGTGACTCACTATTCTCCACCGCTAACAGAATACAAAGTTCCATGTCGAGAAAGTCGGCCTGGATCTGTTTGATTTGTACGTCAGGTATTTCATTATGCATCACAACCCCGTCCCTGCTGCGCAATCTTCTCACTTATTTTGATTGTAACTGGTCCAACATTCCTGTGCATGAATCATCTAATACATGCACTTCACCATGGATATGTCATAATCATATACACACAGTACTAGACGTATTCCAGAAAACAAAAGACCCCATTTTCTACCATAGTTTTTGACACTGTCACATAATGTTGAGGTGAACTGGCACCTCTCCAGCTACCAGTCCACCCCGCATATTTTGGCCCATCCTGGACTTGAACTGGCCACCGTTGTTGCAAGTGCTATTCTAATCATTACTGTAGTAAGTGAGGTCAGAGGTAAGGGCTGCCTCACTCTATAGACACAGTGGATACGTATATCACTTTTTCTTCTATGTAATTTCACAACAAAGGGTAATCGTAGACAGATGAGACTTTGAAGTTTTTATTTTCTTTGTGTCATTATAGCACGGATCTTTCCGCAGACGAACTTGTTGGATTAATCATGCAAACTAGAGTAATATTTACAATCAGAGAGGTACAATCACTGTCTTTAGTCTTGTGTCACATTTACCTCCAGTTTAACTACATGGTTTAAATAAATGGTTGCGAAAATGATATGCAAACAGGAAACCAGAATCAATGAAATGAAAGTTCATTAAAAAGAGGTGGTCTGGGGGCGGAGCTTAGCTCAGTCGGTAGAGCAGCCGGCCCATGTGCGAAGGCTCAGTCCTTGCTGCTGAAGCCCAGGGTTCAGTCTTCAGCTGTCCCTATCAGAAATAAAGCTTAAAAAGGCCACACACAAAAAAAGCGAGGATGATGAGACTTGGTTGGACGAGGCAAAAATCCTGAGGCAGAGCAAAAACAAGATTCAGCACAGTGTTTGGTTGTAGCATCGGTGACCTCAACAAGGACAGAAAGAGTCTGGTCTCTATCCCGTGCAGGTTGTGGTTGTGAATCTGGAGGCTATGCCCAACAACAACACACACAAACAGGAAGAGACAGACAAGACAAACATGACACAGAGGGGAGGGGAAAACACCAGGAACCTTAATATGTTACAGACCTCAAGGACTCGCAAGGCCCGAAACATATTGAAAGAAAACAGGAAGACAAAAGTTGTCACTAAAACAATATTTTTTTTAATTAATTCAAAACAAATGAAATAATTCCCCAAGAAAATAACAAAACAAAAAAGGTTGGAGTTCCGGGCCAAAACAAACAAAACGAGAGAGAGAGAACACTGAGCCAGCCAGCGGCCGTCACACCCAGCATACACCTCCAAACTAAACCTGCCGACGCGCCACTTATAGACACGGCACTCAGATGGAATCAACAAAAAGACCAACTCGAAATGGACGAGCCCCCAAATATGTTACGGACCTCAAGGGGTTGGAGGCCTGAAACATATTGAAAGAAAACATGAAGACAAAAGTTTTTTATGACATGTTAGGTCATAACCAACATTTTTTAGTTTAGATGCCTAAACTTGGCATCTGTGACTCTAATGCTGACTTTACCCCAAACAACTTTCAAACAGTTTCACTGTTGCAGAACAAATTTTTCAATTTCAGTGTAAAATCCTGATGCTGTCCCCCATCAGATGCGCTCTCTCTAGTACGTTTCTAAGTTTGTGGCACTGGCAGGCATAAGTAAAATGTTACCATAACTGATAAAAATAATGAACACAACTATATGAGATAAACTAATAAGACAAACCGACTGTACTGTAACCTTGTTGAGGTCAAAACTTTCAGGAAACCCACAAGGTTTGGTGAGTGGTTCAACTGGACCAACTGCCACTTCTACATTTTTACATTAAGATCACACCGACTGTGTCAAACGTGCTGCCACAATGACAGCAGGTAAACTGAAGTCATGGCACAGATGCAGTGAGTCAAAGACAAGTGTAAGAAAGACGTAAAAACACATCATGTGTATCAACACTCACGTGATTATCCTCCTGTCTAACTATAGGCTACTGTTTTACCGTCACAGAGACAGGAATGTGCAATATTTTGAGTGGGCGTCTCTTTTCAGTGTTAAAGTATGGAAACAGCCTCTCAGTAAAGGTGTGTTTAAAAGTGTGTATGTGTGTGTCAGAATCAGGATCGGAGAATGTCAAGTTTCCGCTGTCAAAATCCAGATGAACTCTGATCCTGTGGAGCTTCTTCTTTACTTGGAGAACAGTACGATGATCCGGACCTGAGGCTGTTGTGTATTCACCGTCACAGAACACAATTCTGAATGATCCAAACGGTGTGTCTGAATTATTCAGGGAAGACTTTGCTGAGACTCCCACTGCCCAGGCTGGACTGCTTCCAACCTCGACGTCCCAGCTGTGAGTCCCTGAGTTGAAGCCCTCAGAGCCGAGGACGGAGATGAAGGAATCAAACCTCTCTGGGGTTTTAGGAAGGTTCTTTTTCTCTCCGTGTTTCATGCTGGTCAGATCTTCAGACAGAGCGAGTTCTGGATGAGCAGTGTTTGGATCCAGAATCACAGGAGTGTAGGAGACCATGTCCTTCATCTTGCTCCAGATGTTGAAGTTCAGGTTGCCCAGGTGTTTGGTGACGTCTATCAGAACCCCCGAGGGTAGCTCTGGGTCATCCAACAGTGGGTACTGCTGGACTCTTTGCACTGCAGCCTTGTAGTTCAGCAGGAATGAGACGTCCTCAGCTCTCAGCTCGTCCTCTGTGGCTCTGACTGTGTCCGATAGAGCTGCTATCTCTCTGCTCAGAGCCTCCATCTTCTCCTTCATCATCTGACTCTTCAGCTCCTCTTCCCTCCTCACAGCAGTGACCCTGGCCTCCTCTTCCTCTTCTAGAAGCTGGTGAAGCTCCTTAAAGTGCTTCTTAATCTTCTTTTCTGTATGTCGGGCCTGGACCTTAATGTGTTCTGCTGTCTGATCGTAGTTTCCTTTAACTTGTTCGAACAGCTTCAGTTTCTCTTTTAAAGGTTTCAGGGATGTCTGCAGCACCTTTTTGGGATCCTGGGCAAATTCATGGATGGGTCTGAATCTGTGGTTCTTGTGTATTATTGAATCTCTGCAGATGAGACACACCGGCTGTTCGTGGTCCAGACAGAAGAGTTTGAGTCTCTCAGAGTGCAGACTGCAGAGAGCCTCTGACCCTGCTGTTTTCTGATCTCTCTCCAGTACAAAGGTCTCACACAGGTTCTTCAAAGCCAAGTTATGAGGTGGATCACTCAGTAAAGACCTCCTCTTACAAACAGGACACTCCTTTACTAGTTTCTGTCTCCACCATCTCTGCACACAGTCCTTACAGAAGCTGTGGCTGCATGACAGAACAACAGGATCTTTGAAGAAGTCCTGACAGACGGGACAGGAGAGATCCTTCTCTAATGGAGAAGCCATCTTCTCTCTATAGTGAAGATTAAGAACAGTGGGTACGCTGATAGAAAGTCAGCTCAAACATTTGATTCTTTTTTGTAGCTCTCATACACCTTTTAGGAATTCAAGTACTCACCGTGTTTCCAGTCAGTGCTCTGCCTGTGTCTAAGTGTCTCTCCGCAGTCGAATAGTAACAGTTTACACTTCTTGCTTCGCCTCAGGTGAGGTGAGTCAGGTAAGAGGTGGAGCTTTGTACTGCCCTTTTATCAAGGATCAGGTTTCTCTTAGTTGTCACTGGAAGTTATAGCCTGACGGAAGGTACACCGGCCCAATCAGCTTACAGGCTGATACTAATATTAAAAGGAAGAGATGCTTGGATAATGTTTCAAGGAAGAGGAAGGTGCAGCTTTATCAACACAGCTGTAGGTTTTAGTTGAACCAATCCACTTCAGTTTACACTATCTGTATGTTATGTAATTGAGCACAATTCTTAATGTTTTTAGCAAAGATATATTAATGTTGTGAGTTAACACAGACTTAAATCAGTCTGCACTTCATTTCTGTGCAACAATAAAGGAAGGAAATGAATGCAATCTTGTGGTTCACTTTGATTACAGATGTTCAAAGACTAATATTAATAAGATAAAGAAAAATAAATAAGAATAGAGTTTGTCCTGATAGCAGTCCTTTATTATTGGGTCAATGATGTGTGTGACTATTGGCGACGTCTATCAGAGATCCTGAGTACAGATGTGGATCATCCGGCAGGCGGTGGTCCTGGACTCCCATGGCAGCCTTGTAGTTGTGCAGGAATGAGACGTCTTCAGCTCTCAGCTCCTCCTCTGTGGCTCTTATTGTGTCTGAAAGAGCTGCTATCTCTCTGCTCAGAGCCTAAATCTTCTACTCCATCATCTGACTCCTCAGAGAGATCCTTTTCTGAACGTGAAGCCATTTTCTCACAGCAGGTAAAAAGCTAAAAAGAAAAGGTAGCCAGTCTCAACTCCTTCCATTTTAGAGAACGTTCTTCTTCTTTGGGTTTATGTCCTGTTCTGGTTCTTGTTCTCGATCAGTGTTGCGTTTCTATTCTGATGAAGAGTTTTAATGTGTTTCTGTGTCTATGACACGCCTCAGTGAAACAGCAATAACCTGTATTTCTGGGTTTTCTTCAGGTGATCCAGGTAAAGGGGGGTGGAGCCCTTTCTATTTTTAGATCAACTCTTTTCTGTACATACCAGGAGAGTTACGTTTATTCCTGTATGTTGTAGACTTGTGTTATTAACCTTTGTGTGGTGTTCGGGTCTGTGGGACCAGTTTTCATTTTTTTTAATCAAAAGCAAGATGATACAAGTATTTATTTTTTCAGACTCAGATTTTCTGTGAAGAACATATATCAAAAGACATTTTAAATGTCTCCTCCTGGAGCTGCCACCTTATCGCGGTGGAGGGGTTTGCGTGTTCCAATGATCCCAGGAGCTATGTTGTCGGGGGCTTCATGCCCCTGGTAGGGTCACCCAAGGCAAGGTCCTCTGTGAGGGACCAGACAGAGCGCAGCTTAATCACCCCTGATGAAAAGAGATACCTATGGAGTCAGGTCTCCCTTGCCCGGATGCAGGCCAGGCCTGGGGGTGGGGCTTGCTGGCTAACGCCTGGTGGCCGGGTCTACACCCATGGGGCCCTGCCGGGCACAGCCCGAAAGGGTGACACGGGCCCCCGTTCCCATGGACCCACCACCCATTGGGCAGGTGCAAAGAGAGAGGCGGCAGTCGGAGGCGGGGACCCTGGCGGTCCGACATCCGGTTGCAGAAGCTGGCTCTGGGGACGTGGAACGTCACCTCTCTGGCAGGAAAGGAGCCTGAACTAGTGCACGAAGTTGAGAGGTACCGGCTAGATATAGTTGGGCTCACCTCGACGCACAGCGTGGGTTCCGGAACCAGTTTCCTTGAGATGGGCTGGACGCTCTACCACTCTGGAGTTGCCCCCAGGCGAGAGGCGCAGAGTGGGAGTGGGAATGCTTGTTTCCCCACGGCTCGGCGCTTGTACGGTTCGCCCCGGTGGACAAGAGGGTAGCCTCCTTTCGCCTTCGGGTGGGGGGACGGGTCCTGACTGTTGTCTGTGCCTATGCACCAAATGGCAGTTCAAAGTACGCACCCTTTCTGGAGTCTTTGGAGGGGGTGCTGGAGAGAGCCCCCTCTGGGGACTCCCTCGTCCTCCAGGGGGACTTCAATGCTCACGTGGGCAGCGACAGTGAGACCTGGAGGGGCGTGTTCGGGAGGAACTGAGCGGTGTTCTGTTATTGGACTTCTGTGCTCGGGTGAAGAGAGGGGCGGAGCTGTCAACTGATCACCACCTGGTGGTGAGTTGGCTCTGATGGTGGGGGAGGATGGCGGTCAGACCTGGCAGGCCCAAACTTTCTGTGCGGGTTTGCTGGGAACGTCTGGCTGAATCTCCTGTCAAAAAGAGTTTCAACTCCCACCTCCGGGAGAGCTTCTCTCACGTCCCGGGGGAGGCGGGGGACATTGAGTCAGAGTGGACCTTGTTCCATTCATCCATTGTCGAGGCGGCGGCTGACTGGAGTTGTGGCCGTAAGGTGGTTGGTGCCTGTCGTGGCGGCGGCCCCCGAACCCACTGGTGGACACCGGCGGTGAGGGATGCCATCAAGCTGTAGAAGGAGTCCTACAGAACCTTTTTGGCCTGTGGGACTCCTGAAGCAGCTGATGGGTATCGTCGCGCCAAGCGGAGTGCGGCCTCGGTGGTTGCGGAGGCAAAAACTCGGGCGTGGGAGGAGTTCGGTGAGGCCATGGAGAACGACTTTCGAACGGCTTTGAGGAGGTTCTGGACCACCATCCGGCGGCTCAGGCGGGGGAAGCAGTGCACTGTCAACACTGTGTTCAGTGGGGACGGGGTGCTGCTGACCTCGACTGGGGACGTCTTGAGTCAGTGGAGGGAATACTTCAAAGACCTACTCAATCCCACCAGCACGTCTTCCCTTAAGAAAGCAGAGTCTGGGGACCCCGTGGCGGTCTCGCCCATCTCTGGGGCTGAGGTCGCTGAGGTAGTCAAATGCTCCTCGGTGGCAAGGCCCCGGGGGTATGTGAGGTCCGCCCGGAGTTCCTCAAGGCCCTGGATATTGTGGGGCTGTCTTGGTTGACACGTCTCTGCAACATCGCATGGACATCGGGGGCAGTGCCCCTGGATTGGCAGACCAGGGTGGTGGTTTCCCTCTTAAAAAAGGGGGACCGGAGGATGTGCTCCAACTATAGGGGGATCACACTCAGCCTCCCCGGGAAGGTCTTTTCGGGGGTCCTGGAGAGGAGGGTCTGAACGATTGTCGAACCTCAGATCCAGGAGGAGCAATGTGGTTTTTTCGTCCTGGTCGTGGAACTGTGGACCAGCTCTATACCCTTAGCGCGGTCCTGGAGCGTGCAGGGGAGTTTGCCCAACCGGTCTACATGTGCTTTGTGGATCTGGAGAAGGCGTTCGACCATGTCCCTCTGGGACTCCTGTGGGGGGTGCTGCGGGAGTATGGGGTTCCGGACCCATCAATACGGGCTATCCGGTCCCTGTACTCTCGGTGCCAGAGCTTGGTCCGCATTGCCGGAAGTAAGTCGGACCTGTTTCCCGTGGGAGTTGGAGTCCGCCAGGGCTGCCCTTTGTCACCAGTTCTGTTCATAACCTTTATGGACAGAATTTCTAGGCGCAGCCAGGGCGTTGAAGGGCTGCAGTCCGGAGGCCTCAAGATTGGGTCGCTGCTTTTTGCGGACGATTTAGTCCTGTTGGCTTCATCGGAATGTGACCTTCAGCTCTCTCTGGAGCGGTTTGCAGCCGAGTGTGAAGCGGCTGGGATGAGAATCAGCACCTCCAAATCCGAGACCATGGTGCTCAGCCGGAAAAAGGTGGAGTGCAGCCTCCGGGTCGGGGATGAGATCCTGCCTCAAGAGGAGGAGTTCAAGTATCTCGTGGTCTTGTTTACAATTAGGGAAGGATGGAACGGGAGATCGACCGGTGCGGCTTCTGCATTGATGCAGACTCTGCACTGGTCCGTCATGGTGAAGAAGGACCTGAACCGAAAGGCGAAGCTCTCGATTTACCAGTCAATCTACATTCCTACCCTCACCTATAATAATAATAATAATAAGATCGCGAATACAAGCGGCCGAAATGAGCTTCCTTCAAGGGTGGCTGGGCTCTCCCTTAGAGATAGGGTGAGAAGCTCGGCCATCCGCGTGGAGTAGATCAGAGTAGAACCGCTGCTCCTCCACATCGAGAGGAACCAGTTAAGGTGGCTCGGGCATCTCGTGAGGATGCCTCCTGGACGTTTCCCTGGTGAGATGTTCCAGGCACGTCCCTCCGGGAGGCGGCCTCGGGAAAGACCCAGGACACGCTGGAGGGACTATGTCTCTCGGCTGGCCTGGGAACTCCTTGAGGTCCCCCTGGGAGAGCTGGACGAAGTGGCTGGGGAGGGGGAAGTCTGGGCCTCCCTGCTGAAGCTGCTGCCCCTGCGCGACCCGACTCAAACGGATAAGCGGGAGAAGATAGAAGAATGGATGGACTTTTAATGAACACATACACTCTGTACACTCCCCCTAACACATTTACAATAGAAGATGTTTGTGTGTGTGTGTGCGCGTGTCAAAGCAACATTCAAGCACTTGCACCTGCAACTGCTTTCACATTCCTCCTGCTCTTTCTTGTAGGATCCAGTCATTATTTTTTTCCACATACTCTTTCCCAGATGCAAATTTTGGGGCGGGGCACAGTACATAGAGCTTTGCCAGTGACAACCGATGCAAGACACGACTGATCAAGTGGTCAGCAGGCCAAAAGATTTCCGCACAGGAGGCCTTGAAGTTGATTTTGGAAGAGAGAAGCTTTTGATGATGATGTAGAGAAAGAGGATTCAGAATAAGAGGATCATATTTCTAAAAAAAATCAGAGTCTGACCGTGACATCGAAGAAGAGGATGAGATTGAGCATCAGCTAGTTGCAAAACAAAGTCGAACGACAGGACTAGGAAGACAGCAGCTGGCCTCAGGACCAAACAGTCAGCAGCTAGCAAGTGAAGACATATGGATGTCCAAAAAAATGGTGAAATTGAATAGTGTTCTTGCCCAGAAGTGAGCCACCCTGCATGGCTGCCAATGTGGTGAGGATTCAATCAGGGCCAACACAGATGGCAGTGACTCATGTGCAGGACATTTGATGAAGTAAACATCTGTAGAGTATTTCAACATAAAATAGTTTGGCATGTCTGGATTGGCTGAATTTCCCAGGAACGGAAGTTTTTTATTATTCTGCTTTTCAATTGACTTCACTTGCAGTGTACTCTTCCAGTAGACCGAGGTAAGAGAGAAGTAATTCAAGGTCTATTGGGTAGTAAAGGGAACAAAATAGAGGATGTCACTGAGACACAAAATCCAGTACACCTGGAAGAAGTGACAATTCAAAACACACAAATACCATAACAACAGAAAGGAATCTATGATTTGTGCATTGGCATGGTTAGGTATTCAGTTCAGTTCAGTTCTATTTCATTTATATAATGCCAAATCACAATATAAGTTATCTCGTCAATACGTTTTACATTAGTATTTACAGAAACCCAACAGTTCCCACCGCGAGCAAGAACTTAGGGACGGTGACAAGAAAAAAAAAAACCTTACTCCACAAAACCTTGAACATCAGATGTATGTGTTTCATTAATGCCTTATGTTTACTCTTTTCATTTTACAACATATTGTACATATGTTTATATATTTCTAGATGTTTTAAAGTTGATTTCTTAAATGTTTTTTAAATAAATGTTTGTTATGCACCAGGTCAATGTATTTGACAACCTAATTGGCAATAAACCTGAGAAACCTCAAGCAGAACCAAGCTTATTGGAGCCTGGCCGGTTGAGTCAAAGCGAGTGAGGGGTACATAGATAAATACATAGATAGACAGCTATAACTATAATAAAGATATGACTAAAGGTAGTAATAATGACAATAATAAAAATAAAATAATAATTAAAATAATAAAATACTATTTGTAGTTTATGAGACAGGTAGACAGACAGCAAAGCAGAAATACAACTAAAAACAATGACCTGTGCAGAAATGTTTATTTGTATAAGACCTGCTAAACTTCGCTAACTTCCCATCAAATCACGTGTCAGACTATTGTGCTGCGACCTGATAAAACCCGTTCCTTGTTTTGTGTGAGCTCAATCCAGCACACTGTCAAGACATCGAGACGTTGAGCAAACTGTTCGGACATACTTGAACATCATAATGGATCACCCTTTGAAAACTTTTGCCAGTGTAGGGGGGCCATCGCTTCATCAGAACAACCATACAAGCAAGACAGAACAATCTGAAAATATTTACGCAAATGAAGACGTGAACCAGGCTCATGAGGCAAAAAGAACCGGACCTGCACTCTCAGGTACTGCACTCGGTCATGCACATACCGTTATATGCTCTTGACTGCAGCTCCATGCAAATATTTTAACAATGTTCATGCACATGAACACAGGAAAGACTATATTTCCTGAGGCTGATGTGAATGTCATTGATTTTGTAGATTGATTGACATACATGTCAAAATTTCACTGCAATTCATCAAAAAGTCTTTAAATTTTGTGACAAACTGAATTTGATTTTATTTGAACATGTGGCAAATACTGACTTCTACCTTCAGGCTTTGTAGATGTGAAGAAGAGTTCCTCCTGCAGAGATGCTGCAGTGTTTCTGTGTCTGCTGTGTCTTCTCCTTCTGATCGGACTCTCTCTAACTCAAATTCTCCTATGTGAGTACTTTGTTAGCATGCTGAAAAAGCCCCAAGTGATGCTGGTTAACAGTGTGTGTTTAATGTTTTGTTATTGTGCCAAACAGACATTAAAGGCAACTCTGAACGAAACCAGTTACAGACCAGCTACAACAACGTGACCAAAGAACGAGACCAGTTACAGACCAGCTACAACAACGTGACCAAAGAACGAGACCAGTTACAGACCAGCTACAACAACGTGACCAAAGAACGAGACCAGTTACAGACCAGCTACAACAACGTGACCAAAGAACGAGACCAGTTACAGACCAGCTACAACGATTTGACCAAAGAACGAGACCAGTTACAGACTAGCTACAACAACGTGATCAAAGAACAAGACCAGTTACAGACCAGCTACGACAACGTGACCAAAGAACGAGACCAGCTCCAAAGGAAATTTGATGACATCACCAAAGAGAAAAAACTTCAAGGTAATTATTAACTTCTTCAAGCAACAATATTTAAAATATGTTTGATGTCTCACAGACTTGTAACCAGGTGAATGGTGCCTCTGTCATTCCCACTCTATGCCTCCTAAGTAAGCTGCCAAGAAGTGTGCTGGGTCAATTTGACATCAGGGTTAAACTGTGTAATTATAGCAATGATGTCTGTCATTTGATACACACCTGATACACATATTAAGGTAAAGAAGAACAATTTCAGTTCAGGTCAATTTTATTTATATACCTCCATAGCAACGTTATCCCATGAAACTTTTCATACAGAGCAGGTCGTGACCGTATCATTTATAGAGACCCAACAATTCCACCATGAGCAAGCACTTGATGACGGAACATTATTCTTAATTTCAGGCGATTAAAAATGAATGAAAACATACATATGTATGTCTGCCATATTTTACCAATTGATCCCCCTAAATACTACACACGAATTCAAAATTAACCAACATACTCAATATGCTATAAGTGATAAACCAGTGTTTCTATGTTTCTCTAATGAGTAACATGAGATAGATAGATTTGCATATAAATTAAATATATGACCGTGTTAAGAAGTTAACCTGTGCTAACATCTATACAAATGGAAAACTACATAAAAAGTACAAAACACACTACTATACACACTGTCTCCTGGATGCTGTTTTATCTTTCACCTTTGTTTTTTGCAAGAAGTTCATGTTCACTAATGTTTACAGAGAATGTTTCAACCCAAACCAACCAAACGCAAGACTTTTGTCCAAGCTTCAATTTTCAACTTTGTTTAAGATACTAAGGTTGTTATTTCATTCCCCCTCTCAAAGGAACAGGATTGGGATGGATGTATTTCAACGGTAGCTTCTATTACATTTCTTCTCTGCTAAAAGACTGGCGAGCAAGTAGAGATGACTGTCTGCAGAGAGGTGCAGACCTGGTGATTATCAACAGCAAAGAAGAACAGGTATGTGTCTCACTGTGCATACATGTTGTGTTAGAATCTGTTAGTGAATACCGTGTCACAGAAGTGGAGGACAGCATGTAACTGTTTGTATTGTACTTATGTCGATGATCGTTTCTCTGTCAACAAGGAGTTCCTAAGAAGTTTACAGAGGCGTGTGTGGATTGGACTGACTGACAGCGAGACAGAGGGGACATGGAAATGGGTGGATGGGACTCCGCTGATCACAAGGTTTGGATGCGACTTTCCTTTTTCTGTTGCCATGATGCACTGTGACCAACCATCATTTTAACCATTTATTGCACAACATATATGCAGTTATTCACTCTGTATGAGGAAGAGTGTGAGTACACTGCAAAGAGTTTTCTGTCATTGTCACTGTCATTATTTTGTTACCAGTGTTTTTATTGACTGGACAATTGTGATTGACTATGATGATTGCTACACACACACACGTGTTGGAGTAAATGTTTACCATATACTATATATGTTTCACTAACAAAGACCACGCCAATATAGATCTAAGTTTAGACGGGTTTATTGCAAGACATGGAAAAGAATGTGTCGAGATGATGTCCTGTCCAGATTGCCCAGCTGCACCACTGTGCTGTGTTGAGCAGTATTAGACAGTAATTCATGAGTTGCGTTGTTTTCTGTAAATCAAATGTTTATTGATATGTGTTTGTAAAAGTTTTGTATTTTGTTTTTGGGTTTCAGTTACTGGCGTCCAAATGAACCGAACAATGGAAGTGGGGCAGAACACTGTGGTGAAATGTATGCAGAGCCTATTCCACATGGAAACAACTGGAATGATCATACATGTGACACTGCAAAATACTTTATGTGTGAGAGCACATCAGCTTGATAACTCTGCAGTCATATAAAAGGGGGGAAATACTCTGCGTCACATTTTCCACTTTCAGCTATAATTGTCAAGACAGAACTAACATAATGCTTAGCACGCTGCATATCTGTGAGTCTCATTACCACACAGACATGCACGCAGCTGCGTAGTAAATACAGAAATCAAACTTTGCGCAGTCAGGGAGGTAGTAGTGTAGAGGCATGCATAAAAGAAAATAAAACTAACAAACAATATGATCATTAGAATTAAAGGAACCTTTGCATGACGTGCAATGTAAATTGTAAACATGGAACACAATCCCCTCTCAGTTGAAAACATGCAAACGCCTTGGCTGATAAAAATATACAAACATAAACTTATTTTCAAAAATCTAGCCTACCAAATCAAACTCCAAACAACTCTCTCAGTGCAGGAAGAAAAGTCCACATGAGCTTCACTCCCCTTTTTATTGACTCTGTCCCTTTGCCTGGATCCTAGTGTTAGACTCTCTGTTACTCTCTCTTCCATATATATATCAGGCATATGATGCATGACGAGAAAGTGTGTATGAAAGCAGCAAACACGAATATTGTGTAAGAGAAACTTGATTCAGTGATGTATACTTCTAAAAATTGCTTAATGCTCTTTATTGTAACTGTTATACACAAAGTACAATAAAATGAATATACTGCAGGGTATTTAGTGCTGTTTGGTTTATTCCAAATTTGTGAATGTTTCCAGATATTATTTCATTTTAAAAAGTTTTTTTTATTTGTTTTCTGCTTAGTGTGACGTTTCAGTTTCAATGTTTTCTTGTGTGCTTGTTATCGACGTGGTTATTTGTGGCAGATGTAACTCATTGCACTAGAAGCTGGATAATTTGATGCATTAAAAATGGTACAAATAAACATTAGGAGTCTTGTACTAAATGTTCGTTTGCGCAGAGCAGTGAATATCAGGTATTACAGTGTTGAACTGACCTGTGATAGAACAGTTGATATGAACTGTGGAAAGCAAACTTAGCCAGAATTATAGGCTTTGTGTAATACCTGGTGTTTGACTTTATGGATGAAAAAGTCATATGAGTGTCACTAAATGTGGAGAGTATTACTTAGCTACCGTGGTCCCTACAAAGGAAAAGACCTAACAAGTGTGTAGATGGCAGCCACAGTAAATGATGGTTGGTCCCCACTGAATCAGGAAAACCAGATTGTGCTTGGTAACACTTTTACACTATAGTTACACCCATCTGAACTAAACTCTACAATGTGCACAAGAGCAAACACTGGACACGTTTTGATTAAAAACAGAAACGGTAATGTTGAAACCCAACAAAATGACTACTACTGTACCTGCATGACAGAGGATGAAGGACTCTCAGCCATCTTCTCTGCTGTTCTTGGGTCTTCAGTGTCACGGGGATCAGCAGCACATGACTGTTCTTCTGCCTGAAATAATAATTCACTGTTAATCAGCCGCTCGTGCACCAGTGTGCACAAGAGCAAACACTGCACATCTGTGTCTAAAAAAGAAACACTAATAAAGTAACCAAACACTGAAATTCAAATGTATTGTAACCTAACCTGACAATGAATATCACTATTGAGTGGGTGATCTGTCCACACTAACACTCAAAACCATTACTACAGTGTCTTAACTGTACTTGATGTAAACACACACAAAAAAAATCAGTAACACAAGATTATATGATAGGCTGCAAAGTTGTCTCTAACTGGCTGAATCTGATTAGAGGCAGAAACAACAGTGTCGAGTTAAACCTGAGAAAACAATCTGCAAAATTCTGATTTTTCACATTTGAGCTATTGATTATGATTATAATGATTCCTTCACTTCACACTGACCATCATTTATTGCAAACCTCTTTCCTCCATGGCCAATCATTTCCACCGTAGTTGTATGTTATTTCTTCTCCTGGCTGAATGTCCCTCAACGCAAACAGACAGAGGTGTGGTTTGCCCTCCGTTATGATCCTCTTTATTTTGCAATTTGGACGTTTGTGGTCATCATTGACGAGTCGTCCAAAGCTGCCATCTTCTTGGGTTGCATCGATACTTGAGGATGAAAAAAAAAGAATGACTAGGCTTGATAATATCAAATTAATGATTAAATTACATATTGTAATTTCCTATGACCTTTAATTACTCATGACTACATGCTAACTTAAAAAACATTTGATTATTATCAAATTTGTCTGTTGTGAAAAAACTCAATTGTGCAGAAATGTAACATTCAATCAAAACCTTACCACCATGTCTTTTCTTTCCATTGGAAGTCAAACATGAAAACAGTACATGCTCTGTGATAGGTCTTCCTCCTCCTGTCTGATTCTTCATGATTTATTAGCTGGCCCCTGTACTCTACCACAAAGTCTCCTTTGCTGAAATGGGCTTTGGCAAACACCCCTCGACCTAGTCAAAGACGTGTTACAAATGTCATTTTATCATACCCTATAGGTTTCTCATGGTTAAGCTATTTTTGCATAACAGATCAATAATTACATGAAAAGATATCATTAATACAGGCTACTACATACTGTACAGAACAACAACTCTTTGAGGTGCATGTATTTGTGTCAGGATATGCAAAAAAGCTATTAAATGGGTTTTGGAGATTCATTTATTGCCAATGTCAATGTGTCAGTGTATAATATAAACACATACAGTACCTTTAAATATTCCACTTCCAGTTTTTCCATCTTGTCCACACCCCTGGCGGCATATTCAATTGCATCCTGTAGTGGCGGTTTCCTTCTTCTCCTCGTAGCCTTTAAAAATCCTATATTAAATACAAAACTATTATAACATTACAAGATATCCCCATTAATCATATATTTGATTTAAAAAATGTTTTGGGTTATGTTCAGCCAAATCTAGACCACATATAGGCAGATGGCACTGCTAGAATATTTTACCAAATTCCACCTCTCCCCCACCCCACAATAACATATAACAATATATTTCACAATTGTTTGGCTTAGCCCTGCTCTACGTGCCTTGAGATAACTCATGTTGTGAACTAGCACTATATAAATAAACTGAATTCAAGCACAAACTTTCAGCTTTTAAACAGCTGCATGTGGAGGCTGTCTCCTACTGCCTCTCTATCCTTGCTCTGATCCTCTAAACGAGAGGAAACCTAAGTCAAACTTAATATATTAACAGAGGAGGCTCTCAGCTCAGCGCGGCTCACACACCAGGTAGCATGTTAGCCAATTAGCTAGCGCTAGTCGCTTTGCTAGCCAGCTAGCTCTCCTTCAAATAAAGTTTTCACTCTGACCGAATGCAACACGATGAAGTTTTTAAACGTTTTTATAACCAACCGACCTAAAACATATCAGACTCTCACTGAAATAAACATTAAAGCCACGATAGCATAACTTACCTTTTCCTTGAATCCACGCTGCCACTTGTCAGCGTCTCTGTGCCGTTCCTCCGGCCGGCTGTCAAGGAGCGCTTGTTTTGTATCATCAGTGCATCCAGGAAATGTGGTATAGCTGTAAAGCTGTCTTACATTAAACACCTCCCAGTAGTCATGTCAGTGTACATGTATCAAACACATTCAATCTATCGATGTACAAATTAGTATTAATTATTAATGGATGGAGAGTTAATTTCAGAGTTTATTTGTGTATATATATGTGTGTGTGTGTATGTATATATATATATATATATATATATGTGTGTGTGTGTGTGTGTGTGTGTGTATACATATATATATGCCAATTTGTAATAAATCACAAACCTGTCTTAGCACTAGCTTAGACGAAACTTTAGCTAGCACTAAAGGGCCATTTGTAGCTAAATGTTAGCTTTGAGCTAAAAGCTGCAAATTGCATTTACTTATGCTGGTAATTACATACATGAAAAAAAATTATAGTAGTAACATTTATTTATTATTCATTTATTACATTCATTTATTATACCTGTAGTCCGTCTTTGAAGTCAGCCAATTTCCTGCACATGTGCCGATAAGCCAAGTGTGTGTGGAGTGTGTGTTTCTGCCTTACCAGGCCTGTCCAGTAGGAGGAGGTAGAGAGTTAACCTCACCTATACACACATAAGCAGAATTTTTTATTTTTTTGTGCAAAATTGACAGGCCACTCCCCTGACCGTCTTCTGAACAAATTGAATGCTCTTCTTAGTGGGGATCAGGGGTCCCCACAAATATTTTGGTACCCACACTTACAGTGCCGATTGGTCGTGGATCCCACAATGTAACAAAGACAAACACAAACACACACACACTCACATTATGTAGGTTAAAACATCTGCACCCCAGTATTTTCTATAACAGAAACATTTCAGGTGATAGTGGTAGAACTTCTAGGTTATGTTTTGAGCTAAAGGACCAGCATGTATGATTCAGTGGCATCTTGCGGTGTAGTTGTTGATTGTATCCCCCTTGACTCAGATTAAGATTCATTAAAACATGTTCTTGGTTATTGCTATGTAAAGTTATCTGTTAGATCTCAATAATTCTCATTGATTTGATAATTAAACAGTTACATCATATACACAACAAGTCATCTTTCCATTAATGATATTCTGTTTGGAAACGTTTGTAATTGTACTTAATACATTAATAGAAAAGGCCACCAACTGCTACTCACTTTTCCAGTCCAGCGACGATCAGAGTGCTGTCTCAAGATAGACATATACGGACGAGGATGGATGGATGCAGACACATTTTGCCAGTATTAATACCACAAATATGTTGGCTTGCTGTACCAGTTACCACTGTGCTGATTGTGTCTGATAGAGCTGTATTTGTATTTTTTCTTGGTTTTCTTCAGGTGAACCAGGTAAAGGGGGGTGGAGCCCTTTCTATCTTTAGATTTTTTTTCTTATCTGTACATACCAGAAGAGTTGCGTTCATTCCTGTATGTTGTAGACTCGTGCTATTAACCCTTTTTTCAGTTTTCATTTTTTTAATCAAAAGCAAGATGATATGATTATTTTTTCAGACTCACATTTTCTGTGGAGAGCATATATCAGAAGACATTTTCAATGAACACACTCTGTACACTTCCCCTACACGTTTACAACAGAAGATGTTTGTGTGTGTGCGCGCGTGTCAAAGCAACATTTAAGTACTTGCACCTGCACCTGCTCTCACATTCCTTTTTCCCACTCTTTCTTTCAGGATCCAGTCTTTTTTTTTCACATACTCTTTCCCAGATGCAAATTTTGGGCGGGGCACAATACATAGAGCTTTGCCAGTGACAACCGATACAAGACACGACTGATCAAGTGGTCAGCAGGCCAAAAGATTTTGTACATACAACATTAAATTGTTTGGCACATCTGGATTGGCTGAATTTCCCAGCCATGGAAGTTTCCATTATTCTTCTTATTTTTGTTATAAAAATTAGGATTACACTGGGGTGCAGATGTGTTAACTCATATAGAGTGTGTGTGTGTGTGTGTGTGTGTGTGTGTGTGTGTCCTGTTTTTTTGCATGTCTCGTGCACTTCCCTTATTTGGCCTGTGTTTACTGAGGCTGGCAGGGAGAGATAACTATAAAAAAAACAGTACAAGGACAAGAAAGACAGGTTAGGGAAGTATCATTTGGATATGAAACATAATGCTCATTACTGAGCAGAAAACTAAAAATGATGTTACGATATTAACTGTATCAGTGGGGAGGTATCTGAGACATAAGAACCTACTGATAAAGCTCCTCAAGGAGCCTTTTCTCTGTAACTCCTTTTTGTGTGTTGCACTGTTAAACGCTCATTCTTGTACAAGAATAATAAATTCAACTTAAACTTTGATGCTTTGAATCCAGTATTTTCTTTAAAAAAACAACACTTACTTGTATCCGACCAGTAGGCCGAGGTAAGAGAGAAGTAATTCAAGGTCTACAGTATCAGGTAGTAAAGGGAACAAAATAGAGGATGTCACTGAGACACAAGATCCAGTACACCTGGAAGAAGTGACAATTCAAAACACACAATTACCATAACAACAGAAAGGAATATATGATTTGTGCATTGGCATGGTTAGGTATTCAGTTCAGTTCAGTTCGATTCTATTTAATTTATATAATGCCAAATGACAATATAAGTTTTCTCGTCCGTATGATTTACATTATTAATTACAGAAACCCAACAAGACAAAGAAACAAAAAACATGCTGCGGTCCATCAAGACCAAAACCTAACTTTACAAAACTTTGAACGTCAGATGTATGTGTTTCATTAATGCTCACCATTTACCTTTTGTTTACCTAATTGGCAATAAACCTGAGAAACCTCAAGCAGAATCAAGCTTTTTGGAGCATGGCCGGTTGAGTCAAAGCGAGTGAGGGGTACATAAATAGATAGATAGATAGACAGCTATAACTATAAACTTTAATGAAGATATGACTAAAGGTAGTAACAATGACAATAATAAAAATACTATTTGCTCATTACTGAGCAGAAAACCAAAAAAGGACCATTTGATATTAAATGTATCAGTGGGGAGGCGTCTGCGAAAGGCCATTTTTAATGTATAAGAACCAACTGTTAGAGTTCCTCAGGGAGCCTTTTCTCTGTAACCCCCTTGTGTGTTGCACTGTTAAACGCCCCTTCTTGTACAAGAATAATAAATTTAACTTAAACTTTATTACTTTTAATCCAGTATTTAAAAAAAAAATCCATAACACTTTTTAGTTAACTTCACTTGTCCGATCAATAGACCGAGGTAAGAGGGAAGTAATTTAAGGTCTACAGTATCAGGTAGTAAAGGGAACAAAATAGAGGATGTCACTGAGACACAAGATCCAGTACACCTGGAAGAAGTGACAATTCAAAACACACTATTACCATAACAACAGAAAGGAATATATGATTTGTGCATTGGGATAGTTAGGTATTCAGTTCAGTTTGATTCTATTTCAATTTATAGAATGCCAAATCACAATATAAGTTGTCCTGATTGGCTGAGTGAGAACCGCACTTATGTTGAACGTCCTGATTTTTTTAAGGGAGCACTGTACAAATTGCGTGTAACAAGGTGTATAAAAGTGTGTGGTTAGGGGTTTTACGGCCTTAAACGCCCACTGCGTCTGTCATGAAACAGTCAACCTGCCCTAGCAACCTGCCGTAATTAATGTATACAGCAGCGCAGATCTGCCGACCTTGTTTGGTTTTGTTTTTTTCATTTAATAAAACATATTTGTTCACGTTGTCCGTTGCAAGAGGGACACAGGACACTTTTATTTTCCACAGGTTACAGCGCACGCACGTGCCAATAAATTCAACTTAAACTTTGATACTTTAAATCCAGTATTTTCTTTAAAAAAAACAACATAACACTTACTTGTCCGTCCAGTAGGCCGAGGTAAGAGGGAAGTAATTTAAGGTCTACAGTATCGGGTAGTAAAGGGAACAAAATAGAGGATGTCACTGAGACACAAGATCCAGTACACCTGGAAGAAGTGACAATTCAAAACACATAATTACCATAACAACAGAAAGGAATATAAGATTTGTGCATTGGCATGGTTAGGTATTCAGTTCAGTTCAGTTCTATTTAATTTATAGAATGCCAAATCACAATATAAGTTATCTCGTCTTAGGGACAGTGACAAGGAAAAAAAAAAACTCACTTTACAAAAAACAGATGTATGTGTTTCATTAATGCTCACCATTCACCTTTTGTTTACTTTTTTCATTTTACAACATATTGTACATATGTTTATATAAATATAATATAAATGTTTTTTAAATAAATGTTTGTTATGCACCAGGACAATGTATGTGACAACCTAATTGACAATAAACCTGAGAAACCTCAAGCAGAACCAAGCTTATTGGAGCATGGCCGGTTGAGTCAAAGCGAGTGAGGGGAACATAGATAAATAGATAAGACAGCTAAAACTATAAACTTTAATGAAGATATGACTAAAGGTAGTAACAATGACAATACTAAAAATACTATTTGTAGTTTATGAGACAGGTAGACAGACAGCAGGCAGAAATACAACTAAAAACAATGACCTGTGCAGAAATGTATATACACATAAGACCTGCTCAATTTCACTTCCTATAGAATGAGTCACGTGTCAGACTATTGTGCTGCGACCTGATAAAACCTGTTCCTTGTTTTGTGTGAGCTCAATCCAGCACACTGTCAAGACATCGAGACGTTGATCAAACTGTTCGGACATACTTGAACATCATAATGGATCACCCTTTGAAAACCTTTGCCAGTGTAGAGGGACCATCGCTCTATCAGAACAACCATACAAGCAAGACAGAACAATCTGAAAATATTTACGGAAATGAAGACGTGAACCAGGCTCATGAGGCAAAAAGAACCGGACCTGCACTCTCAGGTACTGCACTCGGTCATGCACATACCATTATATGCTCTTGACTGCAGCTCCATGCAAATATTTTAACAATGTTCATGTACATGAACACAGGAAAGACTATATGTCCTGAGGCTGATGTGAATGTCATTGATTTTGTAGATTGATTGACATACATGTCAAAATTTCACTGCAATTCATCAAAAAGTCTTTACATTTTGGGACAAATTGAATTTGATTTTATTTGAACATATGGCAAATACTGACTTCTACCTTCAGGCTTTGTAGATGTGAAGAAGAGTTCCTCCTGCAGAGATGCTGCAGTGTTTCTGGGTCTGCTGTGTCTTCTCCTTCTGATCGGACTCTCTCTAACTCAAATTCTCCTATGTGAGTACTTTGTTAGCATGCTGAAAAAGCCCCAAGTGATGCTGGTTAACAGTGTGTGTTTAATGTTTTGTTATTGTGCCAAACAGACATTAAAGGCAACTCTGAACGAAACCAGTTACAGACCAGTTACAACAACGTGACCAAAGAACGAGACCAGTTACAGACCAGCTACAACAACGTGACCAAAGAACGAGACCAGTTACAGACCAGCTACAATGATTTGACCAGAGAACGAGACCAGTTACAGACCAGCTACAATGATTTGATCAAAGAACGGGACCAGTTACAAACCAGCTACAATGATTTGACCAGAGAACGAGACCAGTTACAGACCAGCTACAATGATTTGACCAAAGAACGAGACCAGTTACAGACCAGATACAATGATCTGACCAGAAAACAAGACCAGTTACAGACCAGATACAATGATTTGACCAGAGAACGAGACCAGTTACAGACCAGCTACAATGATTTGACCAAAGTACGAGACCGGTTACAGACCAGCTACAATGATTTGACCAAAGAACGAGACCGGTTAC
Organism: Collichthys lucidus; assembly: GCA_004119915.2. Classification (NCBI taxonomy): domain Eukaryota; kingdom Metazoa; phylum Chordata; class Actinopteri; family Sciaenidae; genus Collichthys; species Collichthys lucidus. Next base: position 36,969,633 of record CM014082.1, on the reverse strand, counting down.
AGACCAGCTACAATGATTTGACCAGAGAACGAGACCGATTACAGACCAGCTACAATGATTTGACCAGAGAACGAGACCAGTTACAGACCAGCTACAATGATTTGACCAGAGAACGAGACCAGCTCGCCAAAGAGAAAAATGATCTGGAGAAAGCAGTTCAAGGTAATTATTAATTTCTTAAAGCAACAAACAAACCATAAAATTGCATAACTGGACCTAGTAGCTAGCAGTTAGCAGCTCAACAAGTGGAAGTCTCTTGTGCTCGATGGCCACACAATGCAGAAGCACACGCAGAATGCGATGATTCGTGTAATATTAGGAAATCAAACCATCTTGGCTTCATGTGCACGGACCAACACTCCCAACACAGTATCCAGTTCCTTATACATCCATGCCTCTGTTCTACATTTAACGTTTAGTGGTTGGTGAGAGCTTGGTGCAATAAAAGTCCCAAAGATAGATGGTGAGCTGAGCTTCTTGATGTTGGACTAGGTCAGTAATATTATCTGGCTGCTATGTCTGCTGTTGTTGACCTTGTTGATGTTTGGCTGTTAGCAAAGTTCTCGACTCGCTAGTTTTTGGTCATAATTAATGTAATCAACAAACTGAATAACCCTCACCTTACTCTAACCATCTAAGCATGTGGGATACATTTTTTGACTAATATTAAGGTTAAAAAGAACAATTTCAGTTCAGTTCAATTTTATTTATATAGCTCCATAGCATAACAAAAGTTATCTCATGACACTTTTCATACAGAGCAGGTCGTGACCGTATTATTTATAGAGACCCAACAATTCTACCATGAGCAAGCACTTGATGACGGAAACTTATTATTAATTTCAGGCGATGAATGAAAACATACATATGAATGTCTGCCATATTCCACCAATTGATCCCCCTAAATACTACACACTGGACCTGTGTTATACTGAGACTAAAGTTCACGTCGGACTACAGATCACTAAATATTTTTGGAATACATGAAAGATTATGTCAAATTCAGCAGGCGGGTAGAAACAGCTGTTTGTAGCCCCCACAGTCAAAGTGTCGTGTTATATTTGTTTATCTATGGATCTCCTCCACTCCACATAGATAGATAGATAGAGAGAGAGAGAGAGAGAGAGAGAGAGAGAGAGAGAGAGAGAGAGATAGATAGATAGATAGATAGATAGATAGACTTTTATCAAAGATTCAATTTTCAACTTTGTTTAAGATACTAAGGTTGTTATTTCATTCCCCCTCTCAAAGGAACAGGATTGGGATGGATATATTTCAGTGGTAGCCTCTATTACATTTCTTCTCTGCTAAAAGACTGGCGAGCAAGTAGAGATGACTGTCTGCAGAGAGGTGCAGACCTGGTGATTATCAACAGCAAAGAAGAACAGGTATGTGTCTCACTGTGCATACATGTTGTGTGTAAATCTGTTAGTGAATACCGTGTCACAGAAGTGGAGGACAGCATGTAACTGTTTGTATTGTACTTATGTCAATGATCGTTTCTCTGTCAACAAGGAGTTCCTAAGAAGTTTACAGAGGCACGTGTGGATTGGACTGACTGACAGCGAGACAGAGGGGACATGGAAATGGGTGGATGGGACTCCGCTGATCACAAGGTTTGGATGCAACTTTCCTTTTTCTGTTGCCATGATGCACTGTGACCAACCATCATATTAAACATTTATTGCACAACATTTATGCAGTTATTCACTCTGTAGGAGGAAGAGTGTGAGTACACTGCAAAGAGTTTTCTGTCATTGCAGCTTCTTCCTTCATACAGTAGCCCTGACCAGACAAACAAAACACTGGCTCTAGTTAGGGCATTTCTCGAGTTTTAGGATCAGGATTTCTCTTTCATGTTTGGAAGAAGAGGGTGAATCAAAGAGTATTTGGTTAGTTCCAGCTTTTACCGCTAGATGGCACTAAATTCGTTTTTCAGATAGTAGACCCTTTTGAGCCAGATGCATTACTAAATACTGTACATTTAATGTCCTTTTGCAAAGAATTTTTATCATGGTGTAAAATACAAAGGTTATATGTTACAGCCAGATTGCCCAGCTGCACCACTGTGCTGTGTTGTGCAGTATTAGACAGTAATTCATGAGTTGTGTTGTTTTCTGTCAATCAAATGTTTATTGATATGTGTTTGTAAAAGTTTTGTATTTTGTTTTTGGGTTCAGTTCCTGGGGTCCAGGTGAGCCGAACAATGCAAATGCGGGAGAAGACTGTGTTGAAATCCACGTACAGCCTACTCCACATGGAAACAACTGGAATGATGCGAATTGTGATGCTGCATTTTCTTGGATCTGTGAGAGAACATCAGCGTGATAACTCTGCAGTCATATAAAAGGGGGGAGGGTGGAGATACTCTACGTCACATTTCTCACTTTTAGCTATAATTTTCAAGACAGAACTAACATAGCGCTTAGCACGCTACATATCTGTGAGTGTCTCATTACCACACAGACATGCACGCAGCTGCGTAGTAAATACAGAAAATAAGGCATGCATAAAGGAAAATAAAACTAACAAACATTATGATCATTAGAATTAAAGGAACCTTTGCATGACGTGCAATGTAAATTGTAAACATGGAACACAATCCCCTCTCAGTTGAAAACATGCAAACGCCTTGGCTGATAAAAATATACAAACATAAACTTATTTTCAAAAATCTAGCCTACCAAATCAAACTGCAAACAACTCTCTCAGTGAAGGAAGAAAAGTCCACATGAGCTTCACTCCCCTTTTTATTGACTCTGTCCCTTTGCCTGGGTCCTAGTGTTAGACTCTCTGTTACTCTCTCTTCCATATATATATCAGGCATATGATGCATGACGAGAAAGTGTGTATGAAAGCAGCAAACATGAATATTGTGTAAGAGAAACTTGATTCAGTGATGTATACTTCTAAAAATTGCTTAATGCTCTTTATTGTAACTGTTATACACAAAGTACAATAAAATTAATATACTGCAGGGTATTTAGTGCTGTTTGGTTTATTCCAAATTTGTGGATGTTTCCAGATATCATTTTGTTTTAAAAAGTTTTTTTTATTTGTTTTCTGCTTAGTGTGACGTTTCAGTTTCAATGTTTTCTTGTGTGCTTGTTATCGACGTGGTTATTTGTGGCAGATGTAACTCATTGCACTAGAAGCTGGATAATTTGATGCATTAAAAATGATGCAAATAAACATTAGGAGTCTTGTACTAAATGTTCGTTTGCGCAGAGCAGTGAATATCAGGCATTACAGTGTTGAACTGACCTGTGATAGAACAGTTGATATGAACTGTGGAAAGCAAACTTAGCCAGAATTATAGGCTTTGTGTAATACCTGGTGTTTGACTTTATGGATGAAAAAGTCATATGAGTGTCACTAAATGTGGAGAGTATTACTTAGCTACCGTGGTCCCCACAAAGAAAAAGACCTAACAAGTGTGTAGATGGCAGCCACAGTAAATGATGGTTGGTCCCCACTGAATCAGGAAAACCAGATTGTGCTTGGTAACACTTTTACACTATAGTTACACCCATCTGAACTAAACTCTACAATGTGCACAAGAGCAAACACTGGACACGTTTTGATTAAAAACAGAAACGGTAATGTTGAAACCCAACAAAATGACTCCAACTGTACCTGCATGACAGAGGATGAAGGACTCTCAGCCATCTTCTCTGCTGTTCTTGGGTCTTCAGTGTCACGGGGATCAGCAGCACATGACTGTTCTTCTGCCTGAAATAATAATTCACTGTTAATCAGCCGCTCGTGCACCAGTGTGCACAAGAGCAAACACTGCACATCTGTGTCTAAAAAAGAAACACTAATAAAGTAACCAAACACTGAAATTCAAATGTATTGTAACCTAACCTGACAATGAATATCACTATTGAGTGGGTGATCTGTCCACACCAACACTCAAAACCATTACTACAGTGTCTTAACTGTACTTGGATGTAAACACACAAAAAAAAAATCAGTAAGACAAGATTATATGATAGGCTGCAAAGTTGTCTCTAACTGGCTGAATCTGATTAGAGGCAGAAACAACAGTGTCGAGTTAAACCTGAGAAAACAATCTGCAAAATTCTGATTTTTCACATTTGAGCTATTGGTTATGATTATAATGATTCCTTCACTTCACACTGACCATCATTTATGACAAACCTGTTTCCTCCATGGCCAATCATTTCCACCGTAGTTGTATGTTATTTCTTCTCCTGGCTGAATGTCCCTCAACGCAAACAGACAGAGGTGTGGTTTGCCCTCCGTTATGATCCTCTTTATTTTGCAATTTGGACGTTTGTGGTCATCATTGACGAGTCGTCCAAAGCTGCCATCTTCTTGGGTTGCATCGATACTTGAGGATGAAAAAAAAAGAATGACTAGGCTTGATAATATCAAATTAATGATTAAATTACATATTGTAATTTCCTATGACCTTTAATTACTCATGGCTATACATGCTAACTTAAAAAACATTTGATTATTATCAAATTTGTCTGTTGTGAAAAAACTCAATTGTGCAGAAATGTAACATTCAATCAAAACCTTACCACCATGTCTTTTCTTTCCATTGGAAGTCAAACATGAAAACAGTACATGCTTTGTGATAGGTCTTCCTCCTCCTGTCTGATTCTTCATGATTTATTAGCTGGCCCCTGTACTCTACCACAAAGTCTCCTTTGCTGAAATGGGCTTTGGCAAACACCCATCGACCTAGTCAAAGACGTGTTACAAATGTCATTTTATCATACCCTATAGGTTTCTCATGGTTAAGCTATTTTTTCATAACAGATCAATAATTACATGAAAAGATATCATTAATACAGGCTACTACATACTGTACAGAACAACAACTCTTTGAGGTGCATATATTTGTGTCAGGATATGCAAAAAAGCTATTAAAATGGGTTTTGGAGATTAATTTATTGCCAATGTCAATGTGTCAGTGTATAATATAAACACATACAGTACCTTTAAATATTCCACTTCCAGTTCTGCCATCTTGTCCACACCCCTGGCGGCATATTCAATTGCATCCTGTAGTGGCGGTTTCCTTCTTCTCCTCGTAGCCATTAAAAATCCTATATTAAATACAAAACTATTATAACAGTGGTTCCCAAACTTTTTCTGCAGGGCCCCCCTTTCTGAAGATTAGAATATTTTCGAGCCCCCCCACACTGACACAAACATACAAATCCTTTGTTTCTAAACTCCACTGGACTTTACTTAACATTGTAAGTGATACAAAATGGCAACTTCTTCCTGAACAAAACTAAAAAAAAAATGACAAATCACCTTTACAATTATTAAAAGTGACACTGCATCATGTATCATAAAATTTTACCATGTAATGGTGTTCATGGCTTTCAACACATCTTCTAATAAACTCCATACCTGCATGAAAGTGGCCTTTTACACTTTACCAGCTCTCTGAGGAAAATAACAAAATCCTGAACATTTAACTCTGCAAAAACTGCACCTTTTATGTCCACATCTTTTCAGTGACTGGTGTGGGCTTGCTTCATGCTGCAGATCTTCTCAAATCGGGGCTGCAGCTGTGAGACTGCTACTCTTAGTTCATTTTCAATGTCCAGCTTTGATCTGTATTTAGTCTTGATGGAGGCCACAGCAGAAAAACCTATCTCACATAGGTAAGACGTGGCAAATGGAAGGAGTGTGGCCAGAGCTCTTTTGCCTAGCAGTGGGAAATCTTTCTCCACTCCAATCCAAAATGCAGCTAGTGTCTTAGACTTAAACTCCAGCCTCATTATTGAATCAGAGGTGACATCAATGAACTGTTCATTCTCTGTAGTGCTGAATTCGGCAGGTGGTGTTGCACTAAAGGGGTCTCGGATCCAGTCATATTGTGTAGGATCCTGCACTGGGAAGTACCTCTGGAAATGCTTTTGCAGGGCAGAGATGTGAGCTTTCATGCATGGGATCACTGTGTTCTGCAGCTTGTTGACCTCAATGAATGACTTCAGGTTCTCAAACGAGTCTATATTTCCCTCTGTAACTCGCTGCTCCCACATCTCAAGCTTTCTTGTGAATGATGTGATTTTATCTGCCAGATGTGGAAGGTGTGTGTCGCTGCCCTGCATCTGCAGATTTAGCTCATTGAGTTTTTGAAACATGTCACTGAGGTACGCAAGTTTCATGAGGAACTTGTTGTTGTTAAACGTGTGGGCAAGTTCATTTTTCTCCTCCTCCAAAAAGATGCGGATCTCATCCCGCAGTTCAAAGACCCTGGATAAAACCTTCCCACGTGACAGCCATCGGGACTCGCTGTGAAACAGAACAGCTGTGTGGTCGGAGCCCATTTCCTCACACAGTGCAGAGAAAATACGTGCTTTGACAGGTCGTGTTTTAATGTAGTTCACTGTAGTGATGACGTCCGTCATGACATCGTGCAGGTCGGGACTCAGCTGTTTAGACGCCAGCGCCTCTCGGTGTATCATACAGTGTGGCCACTGCACGTTAGGGGAGACGCGCTTGATGAGCGCTTGCAGCCCCCCTCTTCTCCCAGCCATGGCCTGAGCCCGGTCTGTGCAGATCCCCACACAGTCCTCCCATTTCAGATCGGCCTCTCTCAAGTAGGTGTCAATTATTTTAAACAGTTCGTCTGCAGTGGCTCTGCTCGTCACTTGTTTGCAGAAAAGCAAATCCTCCTACAAATCATCGGCATCAATGAATCTGACGTATGTTATCAATAAGCAGTCTTTATTACTATCAGTCGCCTCATCCATCTGCAGAGCAAAGCGTCGGTCCCGTATCTTGTCATTTAGCTGCTCTTCTATGTCCTTTGACATATCATAAATACGCCTTGAGATAGTATTGTTTGAGAGAGGAATGGCCTTTAGCTTGCTGGCAGTGGCTACGTCGATCATAGTTGAGACCATGTCGATCGCAGAGGGAAGTATTAATTCCTCGGCTATAGTGTGTGGCTTTTTACACTGAGCAACTCTGTAGGCAACTTTGTAGGAGGCGAGCTGAGCATTTGCAGGCAGGGATGCTGCTTTAGTAAAGCGACTCTGCTGTGCACGACAGTGTGTGAGTTTTTTTCTGAAGAACTCCACCGGCTTGTCTTTGTGCTCGGGATGTGTTGTCTCCAAGTGGCGTTTTAATTTGTTCGGCTTCAGACTGTCGCGAGCTAGTATTTTTAGACACACAACACACTGTGGTCTTTCCTCCTTACCCACTGTTGTGCTGGTGAAGCCGAGTGCGAGATATGCCTCGTCATATTTTCTTGTCTTTGCTTTTGAAGTTGCTACATTTGGTGAAGATTCATAATCTGGTTTGCGTTTAGCTGGGAGCGCTGTCACAAACTTGTCCATGCTGTTATGCTAGCATTGTAACTAACTAGTCATTCATTTAGCCGTAGCCTTGCCGCGCCCCCCCTGCAATACCTCCGCGCCCCCCCTAGGGGGCGCGCCCCCCAGTTTGGGAACCACTGTATTATAACATTACAAGATATCCCCATTAATCATATATTTGATTTAAAAAATGTTTTGGGTTATGTTCAGCCAAATCTAGACCACATATAGGCAGATGGCACTGCTAGAATATTTTACCAAATTCCACCTCTCCCCCACCCCACAATAACATATAACAATATATTTCACAATTGTTTGGCTTAGCCCTGCTCTACGTGCCTTGAGATAACTCATGTTGTGAACTAGCACTATATAAATAAACTGAATTCAAGCACAAACTTTCAGCTTTTAAACAGCTGCATGTGGAGGCTGTCTCCTACTGCCTCTCTATCCTTGCTCTGATCCTCTAAACGAGAGGAAACCTAAGTCAAACTTAATATATTAACAGAGGAGGCTCTCAGCTCAGCGCGGCTCACACACCAGGTAGCATGTTAGCCAATTAGCTAGCGCTAGTCGCTTTGCTAGCCAGCTAGCTCTCCTTCAAATAAAGTTTTAACTCTGACCGAATGCAACACGATGAAGTTTTTAAACGTTTTTATAACCAACCGACCTAAAACATATCAGACTCTCACTGAAATAAACATTAAAGCCACGATGGCATAACTTACCTTTTCCTTGAATCCACGCTGCCACTTGTCAGCGTCTCTGTGCCGTTCCTCCGGCCGGCTGTCAAGGAGCGCTTGTTTTGTATCATCAGTGCATCCAGGAAATGTGGTATAGCTGTAAAGCTGTCTTACATTAAACACCTCCCAGTAGTCATGTCAGTGCACATGTATCAAACACATCCAATCTATCAACGTACAAATTAATATTAATTATTAATGGATGGAGAGTTAATTTCAGAGTTTATTTGTGTATATATATGTGTGTGTGTGTGTGTGTGTGTGTGTGTGTGTGTGTGTGTATATATATATATATATATATATGTGTGTGTGTGTGTGTGTGTGTGTATACATATATATATGCCAATTTGTAATAAATCACAAACCTGTCTTAGCACTAGCTTAGACGAAACTTTAGCTAGCACTAAAGGGCCATTTGTAGCTAAATGTTAGCTTTGAGCTAAAAGCTGCAAATTGCATTCAGTTCCACAGGTACTTACATACATGAAAAACAATTGTAATAGTGATAACCTTCGTTATTTGAAAATAAATCACGAGCCTGTCTTAGCACTAGCTTAGACAAAACTTTAGCTTGCACTAAAGGGCTATTTTTAGCTAAGTGTTAGCTTTGAGCTAAATACTCCAAATTGCATTTACTTATGCTGGTAATTACATACATGAAAAAAAAATTATAGTAGTAACATTTATTTATTATTCACTTAATACATTCATTTATTATACCTGTAGTCCGTCTTTGAAGTCAGCCAATTTCCTGCACATGTGCCGATAAGCCAAGTGTGTGTGGAGTGTGTGTTTCTGCCTTACCAGGCCTGTCCAGTAGGAGGAGGTAGAGAGTTAACCTCACCTATACACACATAAGCAGAATTTTTTTATTTTTTTGTGCAAAATTGACAGGCCACTCCCCTGACCGTCTTCTGAACAAATTGAATGCTCTTCTTGGTGGGGATCAGGGGTCCCCACAAATATTTTGGTACCCACACTTACAGTGCCGTCTGGTCGTGGATCCCACAATGTAACAAAGAAAACACAAACACACACACACTCACACTATGTGGGTTAAAACATCTGCACCCCAGTATTTCCTATAACAGAAACATTTCAGGTGATGGTGGTAGAACTTCTAGGTTATGTTTTGAGCTAAAGGACCAGCATGTATGATTCAGTGGCATCTTGCGGTGTAGTTGTTGATTGTATCCCCCTTGACTCAGATTAAGATTCATTAAAACATGTTCTTGGTTGTTGCTATGTAAAGTTATCTGTTAGATCTCAATATTTCTCAGTGATTTGATAATTAAACAGTTACATCATATACACAACAAGTCATCTTTCCATTAATAATATTCTGTTTGGAAATGTTTGTAATTGTACTTAATACATTAATAAAAAGGCCACCAACTGCTACTCACTTTGCATTTTGTAGCGTCTTGCTCTGGTAATATCTTCAGAGGCAATGCTTTGTTCATGTTAAAGTATGGAAACATCTTCTCAGTGAAAGTGTGTGTGAAGGTGTGTATGCGTGTGTTAGTGCCAGGATCAGAGAATGACAGAGTTCCTCTGTTCCAGTCCAGCAACGATCAGAGTGCTGTCTCAATATAGACACGTACGGACGAGGGTGGATGGATGTGGACACATTTTGCCAGTATTAATACCACAAATATGTTGGCTTGCTGTACCAGTTACCACTGTGCTGATTGTGTCTGATAGAGCTGTATTTGTATTTCTTGGTTTTCTTCAGGTGAACCAGGTAAAGGGGGGTGGAGCCCTTTCTATCTTTAGATTTTTTTTCTTATCTGTACATACCAGGAGAGTTGCGTTCATTCCTGTGTGTATGTTGTAGACTCGTGCTATTAACCCTTTTTTCAATTTTCATTTTTTAAATCAAAAGCAAGATGATATGATTATTTTTTCAGACTCATATTTTCTGTGGAGAGCATATATCAGAAGACATTTTCAATGAACACACTCTCTACACTCCCCCTACACGTTTACAACAGAAGATGTTTGTGTGTGTGTGCGCGTGTGTCAAAGCAACATTTAAGTACTTGCACCTGCTCTCACATTCCTGCACATTTTCCCGCTCTTTCTTGCAGGATCCATTCTTTTTTTTTTTCACATACTCTTTCACAGATGCAAATTTTGGGCGGGGCAACAATACATAGAGCTTTGCCAGTGACAACCGATGCAAGACACGACTGATCAAGTGGTCAGCAGGCCAAAAGATTTCGTACATACAACATAAAATTGTTTGGCACGTCTGGATTGGCTGAATTTCCCATCCACGGAAGTTTCCATTATTCTTCTTATTTTTGTTATAAAAATTAGGATTACACTGGGGTGCAGATGTGTTAACTCGGCAGGGAGAGATAACTATAAAAAAAACAGTACAAGGACAAGAAAGACAGGTTAGGGAAGTATCATTTGGATATGAAACATAATGCTCATTACTGAGCAGAAAACTAAAAAAGCATGTTACGATATTAACTGTATCAGTGGGGAGGTATCTGAGACATAAGAACCTACTGATAAAGCTCCTCAAGGAGCCTTTTCTCTGTAACTCCTTTTTGTGTGTTGCACTGTTAAACGCTCATTCTTGTACAAGAATAATAAATTCAACTTAAACTTTGATGCTTTGAATCCAGTATTTTCTTTAAAAAAACAACACTTACTTGTATCCGACCAGTAGGCCGAGGTAAGAGAGAAGTAATTCAAGGTCTACAGTATCAGGTAGTAAAGGGAACAAAATAGAGGATGTCACTGAGACACAAGATCCAGTACACCTGGAAGAAGTGACAATTCAAAACACACAATTACCATAACAACAGAAAGGAATATATGATTTGTGCACTGGCATGGTTAGGTATTCAGTTCAGTTCAGTTCGATTCTATTTAATTTATATAATGCCAAATCACAATATAAGTTTTCTCGTCCGTATGATTTACATTATTAATTACAGAAACCCAACAAGACAAAGAAACAAAAAACATGCTGCGGTCCATCAAGACCAAAACCTCACTTTACAAAACTTTGAACGTCAGATGTATGTGTTTCATTAATGCTCACCATTTACCTTTTGTTTACCTAATTGGCAATAAACCTGAGAAACCTCAAGCAGAATCAAGCTTATTGGAGCGTGGCCGGTTGAGTCAAAGCGAGTGAAGGGTACATAAATAGATAGATAGATAGACAGCTATAACTATAAACTTTATTGAAGATATGACCAAAGGTAGTAACAATGACAATAACAAAAATACTATTTGCTCATTACTGAGCAGAAAACCAAAAAAGGACCATTTGATATTAACTGTATCAGTGGGGAGGCGTCTGACAAAGGCCATTTTTAATGTATAAGAACCAACTGTTAGAGCTCCTCAGGGAGCCTTTTCTCTGCAACCCCTTTTATGTGTTGCACTGTTAAACACTCCTTCTTGTACAAGAATAATACATTTAACTTAAACTTTAATACTTTTAATCCAGTATTTAAAAAAAAAAATCCAAAACACTTTTTAGTTAACTTCACTTGTCCGACCAATAGACCGAGGTAAGAGGGAAGTAATTTAAGGTCTACAGTATCAGGTAGTAAAGGGAACAAAATAGAGGATGTCACTGAGACACAAGATCCAGTACACCTGGAAGAAGTGACAATTCAAAACACACTATTACCATAACAACAGAAAGGGATATATGATTTGTGCATTGGGATAGTTAGGTATTCAGTTCAGTTTGATTCTATTTAATTTATAGAATGCCAAATCACAATATAAGTTATCTCGTCCATACAATTTACATCATTATTTACAGAAACCCAACAGTTCCCACCACGAGAAGAACTTAGAGACGTGACAAACCAACAGCTACTGCAGCCAATCCTGAAGCCTTATCAAAACCAGCCGCCCGTCCTAACAAATGATAACGCAAACAGATCAATATGTTGTGCTGATGATAACGTCACCTCGCCCGGGTGTTACCCCAGGATCAGCAGACAGAGAATAGACCGTAATGTTTTAATCCAACCATAGTAGTTTTATTTATTTATTGTTAAGTCCAGTTTAGTTTTTAGTCTTTTAATGAAAATGTCAATTCATTTCATCACATTCTAGATATTTGCTGATTCATGTCTGGTTTTCAGTCAATTTTAAAGTCTCATTTTTGTTCTTTTACTATTTTACTACACCACCCTGGAAATGTACAGTTGCCACAGTTACATATGTTTTTCTTTTTTGTTGTTACCTCAGCTGTTTTATTGCAGTTCCTGTCTCATTTCTGGTGACATTCTTCTGTTTGTCACAACGCAGTGATATGTTGGTCTTCTTGATTTTGTCTTGTGATTTCCTGTTTTATTGTGAAATTTACCTGCCCTCTCGTTTCAGGTCACTTGCCCTTCCCTTGTGTGTCACCAGTCACCGTGATTCCTGATTCTCTATCAGTTCCCCATTACCCATCTGTGTGTGTCTATATAGGTTCTATGTCTGAGTCACTCACCCTCAGAAAAACCTTTGTCATCCTCACACAAAACAGCTTCGGTCTTACACAAAACGGCATCATCCTAAACAGTGTCATCCTAAATGGCATCATCCTAAACGGCGTCATCCTAAACAGCGTCATCCTAAACGGCATCATCCTAAACGGCGTCATCCTAAACGGCCTCATCCTAAACGGCCTCATCCTAAATGGCCTCATACGAAACCGCGTCATCCTAAACGGCCTCATACTTAACGGGGTCATACTAACCGGAGAGCTGTTGAATAGCTTAATGAATTAGCAAAAGTAGCCAACAGCTTTTACAGTGACACAGTGGTGTTGTTTGTGTTAACTGGTACAGCAAGCCAACATATTTGTGGTATTAATACTGGCAAAATGTGTCTGCATCCATCCATCCTCGTCCGTACGTGTCTATCTTGAGACAGCACTCTGATCGTTGCTGGACTGGAATAGAGGAACTCTGTCATTCTCTGATCCTGACACTAACACACACATACACACCTTCACACACACTTTCACTGAGAAGATGTTTCCATACTTTAACATGAACAAAGCATTGCCTCCGAAGATATTACCAGAGCAAGACGATACGAAATGCAAAGTGAGTAGCAGTTGGTGGCCTTTCTATTAATGTATTAAGTACAATTACAAACGTTTCCAAACAGAATATCATTAATGGAAAGATGACTTGTTGTGTATATGATGTAACTGTTTAATTATCAAATCACTGAAAATTATTGAGATCTAATAGATAACTTTACATAGCAACAACCAAGAACATGTTTTAATGAATCCTAATCTATGTATGACTTATTGAACTTTTAATCAATTTTTTTCTGCATGTAATAGGGTCTTTGGAATATTTTATGACTTTAAAACTATCAATAATTTTAGTAAACAACATATTTACAGTGAATACTACACGGTGTAGACGGTGCATAGAGAAGAGGATGAGGCAAGGGGGATACAATCAACAACTACACCGCAAGATGCCACTGAATCATACATGCTGGTCCTTTAGCCCAGAACATAACCTAGAAGTTCTACTACCATCACCTGAAATGTTTCTGTTATAGAAAATACTGGGGTGCAGATGTTTTAAATCATATAGTGTGTGTGTGTGTGTGTGTGTGTGTCTTGTTTTTTTTTTTTTTTTTGCATGTTTCGTGCACTTCCCTTATTCGACCTGTGTTTACTGAGGCTGGCAGAGAGAGATGATTATAAAAAGTAGTACAAGGACAGACATGGGAGACAGGTTAGGGAAGTATCATTTGGATATGAAACATAATGCTCATTACTGAGCAGAAAACTAAAAAAAAGATGTTATAATATTATGTATCAGTGGGGTGGTGTCTGAGACAGCCCATTTTAAAAAATGTATGAGAACCCACGAGGAGCCTTTTCTCTGTAACCCCTTTCTGTGTGTTGCACTGTTAAACGCTCGTTCTTAAACTTTGATACTTTGAATCCAGTATTTTCTTTAAAAAAACAACATAACACTTACTTGTCCGTCCAGTAGGCCGAGGTAAGAGGGAAGTAATTTAAGGTCTACAGTATCAGGTAGTAAAGGGAACAAAATAGAGGATGTCACTGAGACACAAGATCCAGTACACCTGGAAGAAGTGACAATTCAAAACACATAATTACCATAACAACAGAAAGGAATATATGATTTGTGCATTGGCATGGTTAGGTATTCAGTTCAGTTCGATTCTATTTAATTTATAGAATGCCAAATCACAATATAAGTTATCTCGTCTTAGGGACAGTGACAAGGAAAAAAAAAACTCACTTTACAAAAAACAGATGCATGTGTTTCATTAATGCTCACCATTCACCTTTTGTTTACTCTTTTCATTTTACAACATAGTGTACATATGTTTATATAGATATAATATAAATGTTTTTTAAATAAATGTTTGTTATGCACCAGGACAATGTATGTAACAACCTAATTGGCAATAAACCTGAGAAACCTCAAGCAGAACCAAGCTTATTGGAGCATGGCCGGTTGAGTCAAAGCGTGTGAGGGGTACATAGATAAATAGATAAGACAGCTATAACTATAAACAATAATGAAGATATGACTAAAGGTAGTAACAATGACAATAATAAAAATACTATTTGTAGTTTATGAGACAGGTAGACAGACAGCAGGCAGAAATACAACTAAAAACAATGACCTGTGCAGAAATGTATATACACATAAGACCTGCTCAATTTCACTTCCTATAGAATGAGTCACGTGTCAGACTATTGTGCTGCGACCTGATAAAACCCGTTCCTTGTTTTGTGTGAGCTCAATCCAGCACACTGTCAAGACATCGAGACGTTGATCAAACTGTTCGGACATACTTGAACATCATAATGGATCACCCTTTGAAAACTTTTGCCAGTCTAGAGGGACCATCGCTTCATCAGAACAACCATACAAGCAAGACAGAACAATCTAAAAATATTTACGTAAATGAAGACGTGAACCAGGCTCATGAGGCAAAAAGAACCGGACCTGCACTCTCAGGTACTGCACTCGGTCATGCACATACCGTTATATGCTCTTGACTGCAGCTCAATGCAAATATTTTAACAATGTTCATGTACATGAACACAGGAAAGACTATATGTCCTGAGGCTGATGTGAATGTCATTGATTTTGTAGATTGATTGACATACATGTCAAAATTTCACTGCAATTCATCAAAAAGTCTTTACATTTTGGGACAAATTGAATTTGTTTTTATTTGAACATATGGCAAATACTGACTTCTACCTTCAGGCTTTGTAGATGTGAAGAAGAGTTCCTCCTGCAGAGATACTGCAGTGTTTCTGGGTCTGCTGTGTCTTCTCCTTCTGATCGGACTCTCTCTAACTCAAATTCTCCTATGTGAGTACTTTGTTAGCATGCTGAAAAAGCCCCAAGTGATGCTGGTTAACAATGTGTGTTTAATGTTTTGTTATTGTGCCAAACAGACATTAAAGGCAACTCTGAACGAGACCAGTTACTGACCAGCTACAACAACGGGACCAAAGAACGAGACCAGTTACAGACCAGCTACAACAACGTGACCAAAGAACGAGACCAGTTACAGACCAGCTACAACAACATGACCAAAGAACGAGACCAGTTACAGACCAGCTACAACAACGTGACCAAAGAACGAGACCAGTTACAGACCAGCTACAATGATTTGACCAAAGAACGAGACCAGTTACAGACCAGCTACAACAACGTGACCAAAGAACGAGACCAGTTACAGACCAGCTACAATGATTTGACCAGAGAACGAGACCAGTTACAGACCAGCTACAATGATTTCACAAGAAAACGAGACCAGTTACAGACCAGCTACAATGATTTGACCAAAGAACGAGACCAGTTACAGACCAGCTACAACGATTTGACCAAAGAACGAGACCGGTTACAGACCAGCTACAACGATTTGACCAGAGAGCGAGACCAGTTACAGACCAGCTACAATGATTTGACCAAAGAACGAGACCAGTTACAGACCAGCTACAAGGATTTGACCAAAGAACGAGACCAGTTACAGACCAGCTACAATGATTTGACCAGAGAACGAGACCAGTTACAGACCAGCTACAATGATTTGACCAAAGAACGAGACCAGTTACAGACCAGCTACAATGATTTGACCAGAGAACGAGACCAGTTACAGACCAGATACAATGATCTGACCAGAAAACAAGACCAGTTACAGACCAGATACAATGATTTGACCAGAGAACGAGACCAGTTACAGACCAGCTACAATGATTTGACCAAAGAACGAGACCAGTTACAGACCAGATACAATGATCTGACCAGAAAACAAGACCAGTTACAGACCAGATACAATGATTTGACCAGAGAACGAGACCAGTTACAGACCAGCTACAATGATTTGACCAAAGTACGAGACCGGTTACAGACCAGCTACAATGATTTGACCAGAGAACGAGACCAGTTACAGACCAGCTACAATGATTTGACCAATGAACGAGACCAGCTCGCCAAAGAGAAAAATGATCTGGAGAAAGCAGTTCAAGGTAATTATTAAATTCTTAAAGCAACAAACAAACCATAAAATTGCATGACTGGACCTAGTAGCTAGCAGTTAGCAGCTCAACAAGTGGAAGTCTCTTGTGCTCGATGGCCACACAATGCAGAAGCACACGCAGAATGCGATGATTCGTGTAATATTAGGAAATCAAACCATCTTGGCTTCATGTGCACGGACCAACACTCCCAACACAGTATCCAGTTCCTTATACATCCATGCCTCTGTTCTACATTTAACGTTTAGTGGTTGGTGAGAGCTTGGTGCAATAAAAGTCCCAAAGATAGATGGTGAGCTGAGCTTCTTGATGTTGGACTAGGTCAGTAATATTATCTGGCTGCTATGTCTGCTGTTGTTGACCTTGTTGATGTTTGGCTGTTAGCAAAGTTCTCGACTCGCTAGTTTTTGGTCATAATTAATGTAATCAACAAACTGAATAACCCTCACCTTACTCTAACCATCTAAGCATGTGGGATACATTTTTTGACTAATATTAAGGTTAAAAAGAACAATTTCAGTTCAGTTCAATTTTATTTATATAGCTGCATAGCATAACAAAAGTTATCTCATGACACTTTTCATACAGAGCAGGTCGTGACCGTATTATTTATAGAGACCCAACAATTCCACCATGAGCAAGCACTTGATGACGGAACATTATTCTTAATTTTAGGCGATGAATGAAAACATACATATGAATGTCTGCCATATTCCACCAATTGATCCCCCTAAATACTACACACTGGACCTGTGTTATACTGAGACTAAAGTTCACGTCGGACTACAGATCACTAAATATTTTTGGAAATCATGAAAGATTATGTCAAATTTAGCAGGCGGGTAGAAACAGCTGTTTGTAGCCCCCACAGTCAAAGTGTTGTGTTATATTTGTTTATCTATGGATCTCCTCCACTCCACATAGATAGAGAGAGAGAGAGAGAGAGAGAGAGAGAGAGAGAGAGAGAGAGAGAGATAGATAGATAGATAGATAGATAGATAGATAGATAGATAGATAGATAGATAGATAGATAGATAGATAGATAGATAGATAGATAGATAGATAGATAGATAGATAGATAGATAGATAGATAGACTTTTATCAAAGATTCAATTTTCAACTTTGTTTAAGATACTAAGGTTGTTGTTTCATTTCCTCCCTCTCAACACAAACAGGATTGGGATGGAGGTATTTCAGTGGTAGCCTCTATTATATTTCTTCTCTGCGAAGGTCCTGGCAACAAAGTAGAGATGACTGTCTGCAGAGAGGTGCAGACCTGGTGATTATCAACAGCAAAGAAGAACAGGTGTGTGTCTCACTGTGCATACATGTTGTGTGTGAATCTGTTAGTGAATACCGTGTCACAGAAGTGGAGGACAGCATGTAACTGTTTGTATTGTACTTATGTCAATGATCGTTTCTCTGTCAACAAGGAGTTCCTAAGAAGTTTACAGAAGCTGGTGTGGATTGGACTGACTCGCAGCGAGACAGAGGGGACATGGAAATGGGTGGATGGGACTCGGCTGATCACAAGGTTTGGATGTGACTTTCCTTTTTCTGTTGCCATGATGCACTGTGACCAACCATCATTTTAACCATTTATTGCACAACATTTATGCAGTTATTCACTCTGTAGGAGGAAGAGTGTGAGTACACTGCAAAGAGTTTTCTGTCATTGCAGCTTCTTCCTTCATACAGTAGCCCTGACCAGACAAACAAAACACTGGCTCTAGTTAGGGCATTTCTCGAGTTTTAGGATCAGGATTTCTCTTTCATGTTTGGAAGAAGAGGGTGACTCAAAGAGTATTTGGTTAGTTCCAGCTTTTACCGCTAGATGGCACTAAATTCGTTTTTCAGATAGTAGACCCTTTTGAGCCAGATGCATTACTAAATACATTTAATGTCCTTTTGCAAAGAATTTTTATCATGGTGTAAAATACAAAGGTTATATGTTACAGCCAGATTGCCCAGCTGCACCACTGTGCTGTGTTGAGCAGTATTAGACAGTAATTCATGAGTTGTGTTGTTTTCTGTCAATCAAATGTTTATTGATATGTGTTTGTAAAAGTTTTGTATTTTGTTTTTGGGTTCAGTTCCTGGGGTCCAGGTGAGCCAAACAATGCATATGGGGTAGAAGACTGTGTTGAAATCCACGTACAGCCTACTCCACATGGAAACAACTGGAATGATGCGAATTGTGATGCTGCATTTTCTTGGATCTGTGAGAGCAGATCAGCTTGATAACTCTGCAGTCATATAAAAGGGGGGAGGGGGGAGATACTCTGCGTCACATTTCTCACTTTCAGCTATAATTGTCAAGACAGAACTAACATAGCGCTTAGCACGCTACATATCTGTGAGTGTCTCATTACCACACAGACATGCACGCAGCTGCGTAGTAAATACAGAAAATAAGGCATGCATAAAAGAAAATAAAACTAACAAACATTATGATCATTAGAATTAAAGGAACCTTTGCATGATGTGCAATGTAAACTGTAAACATGGAACACAATCCCCTCTCAGTTGAAAACATGCAAACGCCTTGGCTGATAAAAATATACAAACATAAACTTATTTTCAAAAAATCTAACCTACCAAATCAAACTGCAAACAACTCTCTCAGTGCAGGAAGAAAAGTCCACATGAGCTTCACTCCCCTTTTCATTGACTCTGTCCCTTTGCCTGGGTCCTAGTGTAAGACTCTCTGTTACTCTCTCTTCCATATATATATCAGGCATATGATGCATGACGAGAAAGTGTGTATGAAAGCAGCAAACATGAATATTGTGTAAGAGAAACTTGATTCAGTGATGTATACTTCTAAAAATTGCTTAATGCTCTTTATTCTAACAGTTATATACAAAGTACAATAAAATGAATATACTGCAGGGTATTTAGTGCTGTTTGTGTTTATTCTAAATTTGTGAATGTTTCCAGATATCATTTCATTTTAAAAAGCTTTTTTTATTAGTTTTCTGCTTAGTGTGACGTTTCAGTTTCAATGTTTTCTTGTGTGCTTGTTATCGACGTGGTTATTTGTGGCAGATGTGACTTATTGCACTGGAAGCTGGATAATTTGAAGCATTAAAAATGATACAAATAAACATTAGGAGCCTTGTACTAAATGTTGGTTTACTCAGAGCAGTCGGTTACTTTTCACAAACAGGTAACACTGCTGAGTAGCAAAGACCCTGAAATCAATCTACCAATTCATGTGTTATGTTAAAGGCGACAGCTTCTTCACAGGTGATGCTGTGGTTATACATATGTTTCATCAAACGGGTCCTCTGAACTAATAAAACCTCACATAGCTGAAACACTTTGTCTTTAATTGTCCATGAGAATAAAATATTTAAAATGTGTTGAGTCACAAAAAGTTGAACAAGAAATATCCGTCGACAACTTTTGGTCCACAAAAAAAGGACAAAACTCAAAAAGTAGCCTTTGAAAACCAATGATGCCACAGTGGCACATTAACTGCTTACTAGAAGCATGCAGATACTATGACTTTGCATTGTGTCTGTAACAACACGCAAAAAACATCTCTGCTTTTGTTGCTTAACCGGTTACTCTAATCAACAATCTTGCATTTATCAACTAGTCTTGAATTTCATTGATGTCATATCATTTGGAAAACATTATCGGTTCATATCAAAGGAAAAGTTAAAGATTTGTAGACTGAAGAACAGTGTCAGGCCGGAACTCAAAGAGGACTCAGAAGCTGAGGTGTCAGTGAGCAGATTTATTTGGAGACAATCAGGAATCACAGTGACTGGTGACACACAAGGGAAGGGCAAGTGACCTGAAATGAGAGGGCAGGTAAATTTCACAATAAAACAGGAAATCACAAGACAAAAACAAGAAGACCAACATATCACTGCGTTGTGACAAACAGAAGAATGTCACCAGAAATGAGACAGGAACTGCAATAAAACAGCTGAGGTAACAACAAAAAAAGAAAAACATGTAACTGTGGCAACTGTACATTTCAAGGGTGGTGTAGTAAAATAGTAAAAGAACAAAAATGAGACTTTAAAATTGACTGAAAACCAGACATGAATCAGCAAATATCTAGAATGTGATGAAATGAATTGACATTTTCATTAAAAGACTAAAAACTAAACTGGACTTAACAATAAATAAATAAAACTACTATGGTTGGATTAAAACATTACGGTCTATTCTCTGTCTGCTGATCCCGGGGTAACACCCGGGCGAGGTGACGTTATCATCAGCACAACATATTGATCTGTTTGCGTTATCATTTGTTAGGACGGGCGGCTGGCGTTGATAAGGCTTCAGGATTGGCTGCAGTAGCTGTTGGCTATCGATCCGATCTTTGTAATTGAATACACACAGTCTTGGGTATCGATAACAAAAAGCTATAATTTGATACAACAGTGGTGGGTATCGATGAGTGAATCTGATGATTTTATCAAGCAGCAAGGAGTATTGATAAATGTGATAGGAGGTGTTGATAGGTAGTGTGTGGGTTCAACAAAGTGAGGTCAACTCAAGTCAACTTTACTGTCCTCAATCGTCTTTGCAAAGAGGAACATGTGGTGGCAACAAACCTGTGCAGGTTCAGATATCGAGTGTCACCGCTGAATATGAACATTATTGAACATTTACTAATTGGCATAAAGAAACTGGTCAGAGGGCAAGCCAGCACCAGTTGAGTTGAGTATCCCTGCTATGGTGGCTCACTTTGTAAATTCAGCTTAATATAGAGTTCCACATCCTGAAGTCCTTCAGTGCTGACAGTGCTGACTGTTAAGACTTTGTAGCTGGAAAAAATAGAGGAAGCTATTGCAGTTTCCCAAGCGTGTTGCTTGATTTACAGACTTTAAGCAGAAATACATCTAAAAATAATGACCTATGCAGAAATGTTAATTCTTAGAGAACCTGCTCAACTTCACTTCCTAATAAATGAGTCACGTGTCAGACTATTGTGCTGTGACCTGATAAGACCCGTTCCTTGTTTTGTGTGAGCTCAATCCAGCACAGTGTCAAGACATCGAGACGTTCGGACATACTTGAACATCATAATGGATCACCCTTTGAAAACCTTTGCCAGTGTAGAGGGACCATCGCTTCATCAGAACAACCATACAAGCAAGACAGAACAATCTGAAAATATTTACGGAAATGAAGACGTGAACCAGGCTCATGAGGCAAAAAGTACCGGACCTGCACTCTCAGGTACTGCACTCGGTCATGCACATACCGTTATATGCTCTTGACTGCAGCTCCATGCAAATATTTTAACAATGTTCATGCACATGAACACAGGAAAGACTATATTTCCTGAGGCTGATGTGAATGTCATTGATTTTGTAGATTGATTGACATACATGTCAAAATTTCACTGCAATTCATCAAAAAGTCTTTAAATTTTGGGACAAACTGAATTTGATTTTATTTGAACATATGGCAAATACTGACTTCTACCTTCAGGCTTTGTAGATGTGAAGAAGAGTTCCTCCTGCAGAGATGCTGCAGTGTTTCTGTGTCTGCTGTGTCTTCTCCTTCTGATCGGACTCTCTCTAACTCAAATTCTCCTATGTGAGTACTTTGTTAGCATGCTGAAAAAGCCCCAAGTGATGCTGGTTAACAGTGTGTGTTTAATGTTTTGTTATTGTGCCAAACAGACATTAAAGGCAACTCTGAACGAAACCAGTTACAGACCAGCTACAACAACCTGACCAAAGAACGAGACCAGTTACAGACCAGCTACAACAACGTGACCAAAGAACGAGACCAGTTACAGACCAGCTACAACAACGTGACCAAAGAAAAAGACCAGTTACAGACCAACATGACCAAAAAACGAGACCAGTTACAGACCAGCTACAACAACCTGACTAAAGAACGAGGCCAGTTACAGACCAGCTACAACGATTTGACCAAAGAACGAGACCAGTTACAGACCAGCTACAACAACCTGACCAAAGAACGAGACCAGTTACAGACCAGCTACAACAACGTGACCAAAGAACGAGACCAGTTACAGACCAGCTACAACAACGTGACCAAAGAACGAGACCAGTTACAGACCAGCTACAACAACGTGACCAAAGAACGAGACCAGTTACAGACCAGCTACAACAACGTGACCAAAGAACGAGACCAGTTACAGACCAGCTACAACAACGTGACCAAAGAACGAGACCAGTTACAGACCAGCTACAACGATTTGACCAAAGAACGAGACCAGTTACTGACCAGCTACAACAACGTGACCAAAGCACGAGACCAGTTACAGACCAGCTACAACAACGTGACCAAAGAACGAGACCAGTTACAGACCAGCTACAACAACGTGACCAAAGAACGAGACCAGTTACAGACCAGCTACAACGATTTGACCAAAGAACGAGACCAGTTACAGACCAGGTACAACGATTTGACCAAAGAACGAGACCAGTTACAGACCAGCTACAATGATTTGACCAGAGAACAAGACCAGCTGCCAAAGAAATTTGATGACATCACCAAAGAGAAAGATTTTCTGGAGAAAAAACTTCAAGGTAATTATTAATTTCTTCAAGCAACAATATTTAAAATATGTTTGATGTCTCACAGACTTGTAACCAGGTGAATGGTGCCTCTGTCATTCCCACTCTATGCCTCCTAAGTAAGCTGCCAAGAAGTGTGCTGGGTCAATTTGACATCAGGGTTAAACTGTGTAATTATAGCAATGATGTCTGTCATTTGATACACACCTGATACACATAAAGGTAAAGAAGAACAAGTTCAGTTCAATTTTATTTATATACCTCCATAGCATAACAAAAGTTATCTCATGACACTTTTCATACAGAGCAGGTCGTGACCGTATTATTTATAGAGACCCAACAATTCCACTATGAGCAAGCACTTGATGACGGAACATTATTCTTAATTTCAGGCGATTAAAAATTAATAAAAATATACATATGAATGTCTGCCATATACTTAAAGATCTCTCTCTCTTTGTTGCATCACTTCCCCCTTTGTCCTCTGGTCTCTTCAGCTTCTTCATTTTGGCCCCCACAGTCAAAGTGTCGTGTTATATTTGTCTATCTATGGATCTCCTCCACTCCATCTATGTATTGTATCTATAGTCACAGGTAACTAATAAGATATTACTAAAAGTTTTCTCAGTCAAAAGTTCCCTATGATAATGCATATGAGCATTTTGCTGTGCAACAAATACCTCCATGTCCATAGGGGCTGCTAAGCCTGGTTATGCAGCATTGGCTGTGGCTCATGGATATTGTAGCATTAGGGGCCAAAATCACAGTCAAATGTTTACAGAGAATGTTTCAACCCAAACCAACCAAACACAAGACTTTTGTCCAAGCTACAATTTTCAACTTTGTTTAAGATACTAAGGTTGTTGTTTCATTTCCCCCCTCTCAATACAAACAGGATTGGGATGGATATATTTCAACGGTAGTCTCTATTACATTTCTTCTCTCCGAAAGACCTGGCTACAAAGTAGAGAAGACTGTCTGCAGAGAGGTGCAGACCTGGTGATTATCAACAGCAAAGAAGAACAGGTATGTGTCTCACTGTGCATACATGTTGTGTGTGAATCTGTTAGTGAATACTGTGTCACAGAAGTGGAGGACAGCATGTAACTGTTTGTATTGTACTTATGTCGATGATCATTTCTCTGTCAACAAGGATTTCCTAAATAGTTTAAAGAGGCGCGTGTGGATTGGACTGACTGACAGCGAGACAGAGGGGACATGGAAATGGGTGGATGGGACTCTGCCAATCACAAGGTTTGGATGTGACTTTCCTTTTTCTGTTGCCATGATGCACTGTGACCAACCATCATTTTAACCATTTATTGCTTCATACAGTATCCCTGACCAGACAAACAAAACACTGGCTCTAGTTAGGGCATTTCTCGAGTTTTAGGATCAGGATTTCTCTTTCATGTTTGGAAGAAGAGGGTGAAAGAGTATTTGGTTAGTTCCAGATTTCACCGCTAGATGGCACTAAATCCGTTTTTTTAGATACTAGACCCTTTTGAGCCAGATGCATTACTAAATACTCCTCCTGGAGCTGCCACCTTACCGTGGTGGAGGGGTTTGCGTGTTCCAATGATCCTAGGAGCTATGTTGTCGGGGGCTTTATGCCCCTGGTAGGGTCACCCAAGGCAAACAGGTCCTAGGTGAGGGTCCAGACAAAGCGCAGCTCAAACTCTCCTGATGAAATGACAACAGATGGATCCAAGTTTCCCTTGCCCGGACGCGGGTCACCGGGGCCCCCCCCTGGAGCCAGGCCTAGGGGTGGGGCTCGTTGGCGAGCGCCTGGTGGTCGGGTCCTTACCCATGGGGCCCGGCCGGGCACAGCCCGAAAAGGCGACATGGGCCCCCCTTCCCATAGGCCCACCACCCATGGGAGGGGTCTCAGGGGGGAGAAGGTGCGAAGAGAGATGGGCAGCAGTCGGAGGCGGGGACCCTGGCGGTCCGACCCCCGGTTGCAGAAGCTGGCCCTGGGGACGTGGAACGTCACCTCTCTGGCGGGGAAGGAGCCTGAGCTGGTGCACGAGGTTGAGAGGTACCGGCTAGATATAGTCGGGCTCGCCTCGACGCACAGCGTGGGTTCCGGAACCAGTTTCCTTGAGAGGGGCTGGACGCTCTACCACTCTGGAGTTGTCCCCGGTGAGAGGCGCAGAGCGGGGGTGGGAATGCTTGTTTCCCCCCGGCTCGGCGCTTGCACGTTGGGGTTCACCGCGGTAGACGAGAGGGTAGCCTCCCTTCGCCTTCGGGTGGGGGGACGGGTCCTGACTGTCGTCTGTGCCTATGCACCGAATGGCAGTACAGAGTACCCACCCTTTCTGGAGTCTTTGGAGGGAGTGCTGGAGAGCGCCCCCTCTGGGGACTCCCTCGTCCTCCTGGGGGACTTCAATGCTCACGTGGGCAGCGACAGTGAGACCTGGAGGGGCGTGATTGGGAGGAACGGCCCCCCTGATCTAAACCCAAGTGGTGTTCTGTTATTGGACTTCTGTGCTCGTCATGGACTGTCCATAACGAACACCATGTTCAAGCATAAGGGTGCACATATGTGCACTTGGCACCAGGACACCCTTGGTCGCAGTTCGATGATCGACTTTGTGGTCGTGTCATCGGACTTGCGGCCACATGTTTTGGACACTCGGGTGAAGAGAGGGGCGGAGCTGTCAACTGATCACCACCTGGTGGTGAGTTGGCTCCGATGGTGGGGGAGGATGGCGGTCAGACCTGGGAGGCCCAAACGTTCTGTGCGGGTTTGCTGGGAACGTCTGGCTGAATCTCCTGTCAGAAAGAGTTTCAACTCCCACCTCCGGGAGAGCTTTTCTCACGTTCGGGGGATGCGGGGGACATTGAGTCCGAGTGGACCTTGTTCCGTTCCTCCATTGTCGAGGCGGCTGACCGGAGCTGCGGCCGTAAGGTGGTCGGTGCCTGTCGTGGCGGCGGCCCCCGAACCCGCTGGTGGACACCGGCGGTGAGGGATGCCGTCAAGCTGAAGAAGGAGTACTACAGAACCTTTTTGGCCTGTGGGACTCCTGAAGCAGCTGACGGGTATCGGCGTGCCAAGCGGAGTGCGGCCTCGGTGGTTGCGGAGGCAAAAACTCGGGCGTGGGAGGAGTTCGGTGAGGCCATGGAGAACGACTTTCGAACGGCTTCGAGGAGGTTCTGGACCACCATCCGGCGGCTCAGGCGGGGGAAGCAGTGCACTGTCAACACTGTGTTCAGTGGGGGCGGGGTGCTGCTGACCTCGACTCGGGACGTCTTGGGTCGGTGGAAGGAATACTTCGAAGACCTCCTCAATCCCACCAGCACGTCTTCCCTTGAGGAGGCAGAGCCTGGGGACCCCGTGGTGGTCTCACCAATCTCTGGGGCTGAGGTCGCTGAGGTAGTCAAAAAGCTCCTCGGTGGCAAGGCCCCGGGGGTGGATGAGGTCCGCCCGGAGTTCCTCAAGGCCCTGGATGTTGTGGGGCTGTCTTGGTTGACACGTCTCTGCAACATCGCGTGGACATCGGGGGCAGTGCCCCTGGATTGGCAGACCAGGGTGGTGGTTCCCCTCTTCAAAAAGGGGGACCGGAGGATGTGCTCCAACTATAGGGGGATCACACTCCTCAGCCTACCCGGGAAGGTCTTTTCGGGGGTCCTGGAGAGGAGGGTCCGCAAGATTGTCGAACCTCGGATCCAGGAGGACCAATGTGGTTTTCGTCCTGGTCGTGGAACTGTGGACCAGCTCTATACCCTTAGCGCGGTCCTAGAGGGTGCATGGGAGTTTGCCCAACCAGTCTACATGTGCTTTGTGGACCTGGAGAAGGCGTTCGACCGTGTCCCTCGGGGAGTCCTGTGGGGGGTGCTCCGGGAGTATGGGGTTTCGGACCCATTAATTCGGGCTATCCGGTCCCTGTACTCTCGGTGCCAGAGCTTGGTCCGCATCACCGGCAGTAAGTCGGATCTGTTTCCTGTGAGAGTTGGACTCCGCCAGGGCTGCCCTTTGTCACCGGTTCTGTTCATAACCTTTATGGACAGAATTTCTAGGCGCAGCCAGGGCGTTGAGGGGCTGCGTTTCGGTGGCCTCAGGATTGGGTCGCTGCTCTTTGCGGATGATCTAGTCCTGTTGGCTTCATCGGAACGTGACCTTCAGCTCTCTCTGGAGCAGTTCGCAGCTGAGTGTGAAGCGGCCGGAATGAGAATCAGCACCTCCAAATCCGAGACCATGGTGCTCAGCCGGAAAAGGGTGGAGTGCAGCCTCCGGGTCGGGGATGAGATCCTGCCTCAAGTGGAGGAGTTCAAGTATCTCGGGGTCTTGTTCACGAGTGAGGGAAGGATGGAACGGGAGATCGACCGGCGGATCGGTGCGGCTTCTGCAGTGATGCGGACTCTGCACCGGTCCGTCGTGGTAAAGAAGGAGCTGAGTCGAAAGGCGAAGCTCTCGATTTACCAGTCGATCTACGTTCCTACCCTCACCTATGGTCACGAGCTCTGGGTAGTGACCGAAAGAACGAGATCGCGAATACAAGCGGCCGAAATGAGCTTCCTTCGCAGGGTGGCTGGGCTCTCCCTTAGAGATAGGGTGAGAAGCTCGGCCATCCGCGAGGAGCTCAGAGTAGAGCCGCTGCTCCTCCGCATCGAGAGGAGCCAGTTGAGGTGGCTCGGGCATCTCGTGAGGATGCCTCCTGGACGTCTCCCTGGTGAGACGCTCCGGGCATGTCCCTCCGGGAGGCGGCCCCGGGGAAGACCCAGGACACGCTGGAGGGACTACGTCTCTCGGCTGGCCTGGGAACGCCTTGGGGTCCCCCTGGGAGAGCTGGACGAAGTGGCCGGGGAGAGGGAAGTCTGGGCCACCCTGCTGAAGCTGCTGCCCCCGCGACCCGACTCACGGACAAGCGGAAGAAGATGAAGCATTACTAAATACATTTAATGTCCTTTTGTAAAGAATTTTTATCATGGTGTAAAATACAAAGGTTTTATGTTACAGCCAGACAACCACTGTGCTGTGTTGAGCAGTATTAGACAATAATTCATGAAATGCTTATCGATATCTGTTGCTAAAAGTTTTGTACTTTGTTTCTGGATTTCAGTTACTGGGGTCCAAATGAACCGAACAATGCACATGGGGGAGAAGACTGTGGTGAACTCTACATATATCGTCCTCCATATAAAAACTGGAATGATTCTAAATGTGACCTTGCATATCCCTTTATCTGTGAGAGCACATTAGCTTGATAACTCTGCAGTCATATAAAAGGCTTCACATTTCCCACTTTCAGCTATAATTGCCAAGACAGAACTAACATAATGCTTAGCACGCTGCATATCTGTGAGTCTTATTACCACACAGACATGCAGGCAGCTGCAAGAGAAACTTGATTCAGTGATGTATACTTCTAAAAATTGCTTAATGCTTTTCATTCAACATTTATATACAAAGTACAATGAAATGAATATACTGCAGGGTATTTAGTGCTGTTTGTGTTTAGATATCATTTCATTTTAAAAAGCTTTTTTTTTTTTGTTTTCTGCTTAGTGTGACGTTTCAGTTTCAATGTTTTCTTGTGTGCTTGTTATCGACGTGGTTATTTGTGGCAGATGTGACTTATTGCACTGGAAGCTGGATAATCTGAATCATTAAAAATGATACAAATAAACATCTGGAGCCTTGTACTAAATGTTGGTTTACTCAGAGCAGTCGGTTACTTTTCACAAACAGGTAACACTGCTGAGTAGCAAAGACCCTGAAATCAATCTACCAATTCATGTGTTATGTTAAAGGCGACAGCTTCTTCACAGGTGATGCTGTGGTTATACATATGTTTCATCAAACGGGTCCTCTGAACTAATGAAACCTCACATAGCTGAAACACTTTGTCTTTAATTGTCCATGAGAATAAAATATTTAAAATGTGTTGAGTCACAAAAAGTTGAACAAGAAATATTCGTCGACAACTTGTGGTCCACAAAAAAGGACAAAACTCAAAAAGTAGCCTTTGAAAACCAATGATGCCACAGTGGCACATTAACTGCTTACTAGAAGCATGCAGATACTATGACTTTGCATTGTGTCTGTAACAACACGCAAAAAACATCTCTGCTTTTGTTGCTTCACCGGTTACTCTAATCATCAATCTTGCATTTATCAACTAGTCTTGAATTTCATTGATGTCATATCATTTGGAAAACATTATCGGTTCATATCAAAGGAAAAGTTAAAGATTTGTAGACTGAAGAACAGTGTCAGGCCGGAACTCAAAGAGGACTCAGAAGCTGAGGTGTCAGTGAGCAGATTTATTTGGAGACAATCAGGAATCACAGTGACTGGTGACACACAAGGGAAGGGCAAGTGACCTGAAACGAGAGGGCAGGTAAATTTCACAATAAAACAGGAAATCACAAGACAAAATCAAGAAGACCAACATATCACTGCCTTGTGACAAACAGAAGAATGTCACCAGAAATGAGACAGGAACTGCAATAAAACAGCTGAGGTAACAACAAAAAAAGAAAAACATATGTAACTGTGGCAACTGTACATTTCAAGGGCGGTGTAGTAAAATAGTAAAAGAACAAAAATGAGACTTTAAAATTGACTGAAAACCAGACATGAATCAGCAAATATCTCGAATGTGATGAAATGAATTGACATTTGACATTAAAAGACTAAAACTTAAACTGGACTTAACAATAAATAAATAAAACTACTATGGTTGGATTAAAACATTACGGTCTATTCTCTGTCTGCGGATCCCGGGGTAACACCCGGGCGAGGTGACGTTATCATCAGCACAACATATTGATCTGTCTGCGTTATCATTTGTTAGGACGGGCGGCTGGCGTTGATAAGGCTTCAGGATTGGCTGCAGTAGCTGTTGGCTATCGATCCGATCTTTGTAATTGAATACACACAGTCTTGGGTATCGATAACAAAAAGCTATAATTTGATACAACAGTGGTGGGTATCGATGAGTGAATCTGATGATTTTATCAAGCAGCAAGGAGTATTGATAAATGTGATAGGAGGTGTTGATAGGTAGTGTGTGGGTTCAACAAAGTGAGGTCAACTCAACAAAGTGAGGTCAACTCAAGTCAACTTTACTGTCCTCAATCGTCTTTGCAAAGAGGAACATGTGGTGGCAACAAACCTGTGCAGGTTCAGATATCGAGTGTCACCGCTGAATATGAACATTATTGAACATTTACTAACTGGCATAAAGAAACTGGTCAGAGGGCAAGCCAGCACCAGTTGAGTTGAGTATCCCTGCTATGGTGGCTCACTTTGTAAATTCAGCTTAATATACAGTTCCACATCCTGAAGTCCTTCAGTGCTGACAGTGCTGACTGTTAAGACTTTGTAGCTGGAAAAAACAGAGGAAGCTATTGCAGTTTCCCAAGCGTGTTGCTTGATTTACAGACTTTAAGCAGAAATACATCTAAAAATAATGACCTATGCATAAATGTTAATTCTTAGAGAACCTGCTCAACTTCACTTCCTAATAAATGAGTCACGTGTCAGACTATTGTGCTGTGACCTGATAAGACCCGTTCCTTGTTTTGTGTGAGCTCAATCCAGCACACTGTCAAGACATCGAGACGTTCGGACATACTTGAACATCATAATGGATCACCCTTTGAAAACCTTTGCCAGTCTAGAGGGACCATCGCTTCATCAGAACAACCATACAAGCAAGACAGAACAATCTGAAAATATTTACGGAAATGAAGACGTGAACCAGGCTCATGAGGCAAAAAGAACCGGACCTGCACTCTCAGGTACTGCACTCGGTCATGCACATACCGTTATATGCTCTTGACTGCAGCTCCATGCAAATATTTTAACAATGTTCATGTACATGAACACAGGAAAGACTATATTTCCTGAGGCTGATGTGAATGTCATTGATTTTGTAGATTGATTGACATACATGTCAAAATTTCACTGCAATTCATCAAAAAGTCTTTAATTTTTGGGACAATCTGAATTTGATTTTATTTGAACATATGGCAAATACTGACTTCTACCTTCAGGCTTTGTAGATGTGAAGAAGAGTTCCTCCTGCAGAGATGCTGCAGTGTTTCTGGGTCTGCTGTGTCTTCTCCTTCTGATCGGACTCTCTCTAACTCAAATTCTCCTATGTGAGTACTTTGTTAGCATGCTGAAAAAGCCCCAAGTGATGCTGGTTAACAGTGTGTGTTTAATGTTTTGTTATTGTGCCAAACAGACATTAAAGGCAACTCTGAACGAGACCAGTTACAGACCAGCTACAACAACCTGACCAAAGAACGAGACCAGTTACAGACCAGCTACAACAACCTGACTAAAGAACGAGACCAGTTACAGACCAGCTACAACAACGTGACCAAAGAACGAGACCAGTTACAGACCAGCTACAACAACGTGACCAAAGAAAAAGACCAATTACAGACCAACATGACCAAAAAACGAGACCAGTTACAGACCAGCTACAACAACGTGACCAAAGAACGAGACCAGTTACAGACCAGCTACAACAACCTGACCAAAGAACGAGACCAGTTACAGACCAGCTACAACGATTTGACCAAAGAACGAGACCAGTTACAGACCAGCTACAACAACCTGACTAAAGAACGAGGCCAGTCACAGACCAGCTACAACAACGTGACCAAAGAACGAGACCAGTTACAGACCAGCTACAACAACGTGACCAAAGAACGAGACCAGTTACAGACCAGCTACAACAACGTGACCAAAGAACGAGACCAGTTACAGACCAGCTACAACAACGTGACCAAAGAAAAAGACCAATTACAGACCAACATGACCAAAAAACGAGACCAGTTACAGACCAGCTACAACAACGTGACCAAAGAACGAGACCAGTTACAGACCAGCTACAACAACGTGACCAAAGAACGAGACCAGTTACAGACCAGCTACAATGATTTGACCAGAGAACGAGACCAGTTACAGACCAGCTACAACAACCTGACTAAAGAACGAGGCCAGTCACAGACCAGCTACAACAACCTGACTAAAGAACGAGGCCAGTCACAGACCAGCTACAACAACCTGACCAAAGAACGAGACCAGTTACAGACCAGCTACAATGATTTGACCAGAGAACGAGACCAGTTACAGACCAGCTACAACGATTTGACCAAAGAACGAGACCAGTTACAGACCAGCTACAATGATTTGACCAAAGAACGAGACCAGTTACAGACCAGCTACAATGATTTGACCAGAGAACAAGACCAGCTCCCAAAGAAATTTGATGACATCGCCAAAGAGAAATATTTACTGGAGAAAAAAGGTAAATATCAATTTCTTCAAGCAACAATATTTAAAATATGTTTGATGTCTCACAGACTTGTAACCAGGTGAATGGTGCCTCTGTCATTCCCACTCTATGCCTCCTAAGTAAGCTGCCAAGAAGTGTGCTGGGTCAATTTGACATCAGGGTCAAACTGTGTAATTATAGCAATGATGTCTGTCATTTGATACACACCTGATACACATATTAAGGTAAAGAAGAACAAGTTCAGTTCAGTTCAATTTTATTTATATAGCTCCATAGCATAACAAAAGTTATCTCATGACACTTTTCATACAGAGCAGGTCGTGACCGTATTATTTATAGAGACCCAACAATTCCACTATGAGCAAGCACTTGATGACGGAACATTATTCTTAATTTCAGGCGATTAAAAATTAAAAAAAATATACATATGAATGTCTGCCATATACTTACAGATCTCTCTCTCTTTGTTCCTTCACTTCCCTGTTTGTCCTCTGGTCTCTTCAGCTTCTTCATTTTGGCCCCCACAGTCAAACTGTCGTGTTATATTTGTCTATCTATGGATCTCCTCCACTCCATCTATGTATTGTATCTATAGTCACAGGTAACTAATAAGATATTACTAAAAGTTTTCTCAGTCAAAAGTTCCCTATGATAATGCATATGAGCATTTTGCTGTGCAACAAATACCTCCATGTCCATAGGGGCTGCTAAGCCTAGTTATGCAGCATTGGCTGTGGCTCATGTATATTGTAGCATTAGGGGCCAAAATCACAGTCTAATGTTTACAGAGAATGTTTCAACCCAAACCAACCAAACACAAGACTTTTGTCCAAGCTACAATTTTCAACTTTGTTTAAGATACTAAAGTTGTTGTTTCATTTCCCCCCTCTCAATACAAACAGGATTGGGATGGATATATTTCAACGGTAGTCTCTATTACATTTCTTCTCTCCGAAAGACCTGGCTACAAAGTAGAGATGACTGTCTGCAGAGAGGTGCAGACCTGGTGATTATCAACAGCAAAGAAGAACAGGTATGTGTCTCACTGTGCATACATGTTGTGTGTGAATCTGTTAGTGAATACCGTGTCACAGAAGTGGAGGACAGCATGTAACTGTTTGTATTGTACCAGTGGCGTCACTAGGCCTATCTTAGGGGGGCTTCAGCCCCCCTAAGATATTCTCAAGCCCCCCTAAATAAATTGGTGGTGTTTTATTATTATTTTTATTTGTTACATTTTTTTTCACAAAAAATGCCTATTTATGCAATACAAAGTGGCCAGAATATGAGTTTAAACCAATAATCATATAAACTGTCATTATTCACTTAAATATGATCATAAATCTCATTTCATCGGGTACGGTAGAGAGAGCCCCTTCAGTGCCTCATTATACAATCCATTCCACTTTTTCGTATAGAGAACGCCCACATCACTGAAATTCCAGTCCATGTTTTCCATGCGACCCTGCTCACTGCCGCTTGCGTGTTTACCTCTGAAGTACACAGAGCCGAACCTCACAGTGGCAAGAGCAGAGCGCTACCGCATGGGTGAAGGATGGACATTAGAGCCTTTTTCAAGAAAGTAAGCATTCATCACTGCTGGTAGTAACAGCAGAAAAGTTCCATGTAATTAATAAACCAAAATGTTCCGTGTTTGAATCCCAGCTGGCCAGCTCTGAAAGTTCCTATCTGCTGCTAGCTAGTTGAGATGACTTCTGTTAACCATTCCCGCTATTCGTTTCCTGACCGTGGTCGGGAAACACAGGGGAGATCCGTCTTCTCCAGGGCCGAAGTAGTTTCTCCGGGGCGAACTCCCAAGATTCGACTCCACACTAGTGATGCGCGGGCCGGCCCGAAACGCGGGGCGGGACGGTGCGGGTAGAGAATGTTCCACTTTATTGGCAGGGCGGGCTGGGGCGGGTCGAATAATGTATATTGGGATTTTATGAAACACTTGCCCTCTTCATT
The DNA here is from genome assembly GCA_004119915.2 of Collichthys lucidus. Classification (NCBI taxonomy): domain Eukaryota; kingdom Metazoa; phylum Chordata; class Actinopteri; family Sciaenidae; genus Collichthys; species Collichthys lucidus. The sequence continues at coordinate 36,935,289 of CM014082.1, read as the reverse complement.
TTGTGCAGGTATGTATGGCACCTGCAATTGTTTTTATTTGTATTTTAGCACAATTTAACTGGTGTTGTTTAGCTGGTAAAGCAGCTGAAGGTGTATGGAGGCGTCATCGTCTTAGATTAATCAATTGATTGACAAAGCTTTAATTGGTGCTCTAAAAATATTTTCGGCGCGCGCCAATAACTTTTCTCCTCTGTGAGCTAAGCCACCCCAGTTTCTTAAACCTAGTGACGTCCCTGTATTGTACTTATGTCGATGATCATTTCTCTGTCAACAAGGATTTCCTAAATAGTTTAAAGAGGCGCGTGTGGATTGGACTGACTGACAGCGAGACAGAGGGGACATGGAAATGGGTGGATGGGACTCTGCCAATCACAAGGTTTGGATGTGACTTTCCTTTTTCTGTTGCCATGATGCACTGTGACCAACCATCATTTTAACCATTTATTGCTTCATACAGTATCCCTGACCAGACAAACAAAACACTGGCTCTAGTTAGGGCATTTCTCGAGTTTTAGGATCAGGATTTCTCTTTCATGTTTGGAAGAAGAGGGTGAAAGAGTATTTGGTTAGTTCCAGATTTCACCGCTAGATGGCACTAAATCCGGTTTTCAGATACTAGACCCTTTTGAGCCAGATGCATTACTAAATACATTTAATGTCCTTTTGCAAAGAATTTTTATCATGGTGTAAAATACAAAGGTTTTATGTTACAGCCAGATTGCCCACTGTGCTGTGTTGAGCAGTATTAGACAGTAATTCATGAAATGCTTATCGATATCTGTTGCTAAAAGTTTTGTACTTTGTTTCTGGATTTCAGTTACTGGGGTCCAAATGAACCGAACAATGCACATGGGGGAGAAGACTGTGGTGAACTCTACATATATCGTCCTCCATATAAAAACTGGAATGATTCTAAATGTGACCTTGCATATCCCTTTATCTGTGAGAGCACATTAGCTTGATAACTCTGCAGTCATATAAAAAGCTTCACATTTCCCACTTTCAGCTATAATTGCCAAGACAGAACTAACATAATGCTTAGCACGCTACATATCTGTGAGTCTTATTACCACACAGACATGCAGGCAGCTGCAAGAGAAACTTGATTCAGTGATGTATACTTCTAAAAATTGCTTAATGCTTTTCATTCAACATTTATATACAAAGTACAATGAAATGAATATACTGCAGGGTATTTAGTGCTGTTTGTGTTTAGATATCATTTCATTTTAAAAAGCTTTTTTTTTTTTGTTTTCTGCTTAGTGTGACGTTTCAGTTTCAATGTTTTCTTGTGTGCTTGTTATCGACGTGGTTATTTGTGGCAGATGTGACTTATTGCACTGGAAGCTGGATAATCTGAATCATTAAAAATGATACAAATAAACATCTGGAGCCTTGTACTAAATGTTGGTTTACTCAGAGCAGTCGGTTACTTTTCACAAACAGGTAACACTGCTGAGTAGCAAAGACCCTGAAATCAATCTACCAATTCATGTGTTATGTTAAAGGCGACAGCTTCTTCACAGGTGATGCTGTGGTTATACATATGTTTCATCAAACGGGTCCTCTGAACTAATAAAACCTCACATAGCTGAAACACTTTGTCTTTAATTGTCCATGAGAATAAAATATTTAAAATGTGTTGAGTCACAAAAAGTTGAACAAGAAATATTCGTCGACAACTTTGGGTCCACAAAAAAGGACAAAACTCAAAAAGTAGCCTTTAAAAACCAATGATGCCACAGTGACACATTAACTGCTTACTGTTAGGTTAAGTTAAGTTAAGTTAAGTTAAGTTAAGTTATGTTAAGTTAAGTTAAGTTAAGTATCCCTGCTATGGTGGCTCACCTTGTAAATTCAACTTAATATACATTTCCACATCCTGAAGTCCTTTAGTGCTGACGGTGCTGACCGTTGAGACTTTGGAGCTGGAAAAAATAGAGCAAGCTATTGCAGTTTACCGAGTGTGTTGCTTGATTTACAGACTTTATGATGGACAGAGTGCTAAGGAACAAATTATTTTGACTGAACAAATCAATAACTATTGTTAGCTCATGAAGCTAACTCAACTGACAGCCTTCGGATGCCAGGAGCCAAACCTGGCAAGAAAACCACCTCGGTAGGCTACTGTATTACTTGCCAGACTGGCCACCATTGGTTTGGGAGGTTGTTGTTATGGAATTTTTTTTTTTTTTTTTTAAAGAAAAACCCTTGAATAAGGAGGACTAGATTCGAAGTATCAAAGTTTAAGTTAAATGTATTATTCTTGTACAAGAAGGAGCGTTTAACAGTGCAACACACAAAAGGGGTACAGAGAAAAGGCTCCTCGAGGAGCTCTAACAGTTGGTTCTTATACATTAAAAATGGCCTTTCGCAGACGCCTCCCCACTGATACAGTTAATATCATAAGGTCCTTTTTTGGTTTTCTGCTCAGTAATGAGCATTATGTTTCATATCCAAATAATACTTCCCTAACCGGTCTCTCCTGTAATTGTACTATTTTTTAGAATGACACCATTGGTTTGGGAGGTTGTGTTCAGGTGCAGGTTCTGGCTATTGTAAACACCAATCAATATTGGTGACAAGTCATGGGGACTTTTTTTTTCCCTCTTGCTAACTTTTTATTGAATGGCATGACAAATAAATCTGTGACAAATACAGTACAGAGAAAATAGAATCTGAAGAAGAAGAAGAAGAAGAAGAAGTGTATACATGGAATTTGAAATATCTGTGCAGGAAATGACTCAAAACAACGGCTGTTCGATCATTATATCTGTTAAAGAGACACCGTTTCATTGCAATCATCATATGATGTTTTTGGTCCCACACAGTGAATTCTGTTGATTAAGCAGGAAGTCAATAATCTCTCCCATGAGTCATTATGACATCAGGTGGGAGCTGTGCGAACAAAAGAAATGGATGGAGACAAGAAGAAAGAGAGAGCACGAAGAGGAAAAGAGGTGAGAGAGATGAGAGGAGATCTTAGCTAATTACTCTGAGATAAACGCTGAGAGAAGCATTTCTGTCGAGTACCTCAGAACCATGTGTGTGTGTGTGTGTGGTACCAGGCTGTACCATTCATCATAACTGTACAGAGGTTACTACAGTCTTTATATGTTATCCTTGCACAGCAGCTAATGACCTGCAGTCCCATAATATGACAAACTGACCCAAACTGCTTTAAAGCAAAGATGCAGGACATCAGTCATGTTCAGATTGACGTCAGCACCGAGTAAAAAACAAAAACACAGCCCACTCCCTCTCTAATTTATTTCAACTCAAGGACACTTTGTTGGAGCCTTCCTGCAAAAAACAAAGCTAAACCTGGTTGCAACAATGCAAGTGCAAGCATACATTTCCAACAGATTACTTTGTAACATGAAAGGTCGTAACTCTGATGTTTAAAAGGTCCAGTATGGAGGATTTAGTGGCATCAAGCACTGAGGTTGCAGATTGCAACCACCTAAATCACCCACTGCCTTAAACACAAGGGAATGTAGAGAAGACTGGGCGATCCAGTGATATTGTTATTCACATGCCCATTGTTGGTTTCCCTTGGATCACTTTTGATTGGTCCTGGGTGATGCAGAGGTGGCGGTGGCTGAGGACGGGGTAACCCTAACCCTAAAAATAGTGAAGTCCTTGAGTTCCAAAGACCTTGGTTTTATGAGTAATTGTGCAACAGTTGTGATCTCCTAAAAACAGGATGAGATTGCGTAACATTGCAGATGGAAGATTGCACAAGGCAAAACAACAATTCTTAAATAAGTGGCACGTGTTGTTACAAGAATTTTTTAAGGAAAAAAAAACCTTAAATAAGGAAGATTGGATTAAAAGTATCAAAGTTTAAGTTGAATTTATTATTCTTGTACAAGAAGGAGCGTTTAACAGTGCAACACACAGAAGGGGTTACAGAGAAAAGGCTCCTCGAGGAGCTCTAACAGTTGGTTCTTATACATTCTCAGACACCCCCCTTACTGATGAGTCTGCTCAGTAATGAACATTATGTATCAAAATGATACTACTCAGGCCTGTTTCTCACGTCCTTGTCTCTCCTGTCCTTCAACCACTGACGTCTCTCCCTGCCATCCTCAGCAAAACACAGTCCAAATAAAGGAAGTGCATGAGACATGCAAAAAACAGGAAAGACACATTATATGATCAAAACATCTGAACCCCAGTATAAATCCTAATTTTTATAACACATGTCAAAGTAGCATCCACATGAATGACAGTCCAGGTCATCTTCTTCTTCTATTGCTTCTTGGTCCAGTTCTGATGCTCGCATGCCCATTGTTGGTACTGACCTCTGCAGACTGAGAACAACCCCACAAGACCTGTAGTTTTGGAGGTGCTCTGACCCAGTCGCCCAGCCTTACCCCAAATTGTCACGCTTGCCCATTTTTCTGCTTCGAACACATCAACTTTGAGGACAACATGTTCACTTGCTGCCTGATATATCCCCTCCCGCATCAGTGTTATTCACTTCACCTGTTAGTGGTCATAAAGTTTTGGCTGATAGGTGTAAAAGGCTCATCAAAAGGTACAAAGAAACAACAATTCTACATACACTGAATGAAAACATAGCTATGAATATGATTTAAATCCATTCACACTAAATCTTCATCAATCTCACACCAGAAATTAAAAGTCAATCAAGATTGAGGACGAAATGACTGTTTCAGTGATAACTTAATAGAGTTGTAAAATTCTACTTCATATATTATAAACGGCTGTGCAGTCTTCTGGCGTGTGATCCTTCAAACTGATGAATTAATTACTCAAACCGGTGCTGGAGCATATTTCATCATCTCACTGTTACAACACCCCCGCATCAATACAGCCACTTTCTTTGTTTTAATGCAGTGTCTGAGCTAAAAGCCTGCTCAGCCTCACTGCAAGCAGTCATCCTTTCAATCCACAGTGGCCCCTCGACCTCCATTAGAGCATCGTCGTCCTTGATCAGTCATTATAGACACAACATACACAGGACTGTAGGAGGTTTGTGTCATTTGAAGGGTTCACAACAGAAAAAAAAAGTGCACATCGTGCATCCCACGTCCTCCTCACAGTGTCCGTGTGGATTGATACATCTGCAAATTTCAAATTGGATCACTGGTGTCATTCCCCGAGTTCTGCTATGCTGAGCTTATTGTATTGCAGGGAGTGATGAGGTCAGGAAACATAAATATCAGCTCTGCGCAGATTCTGTCTTCACATTGTAATCTGTTCCACATGAGCTGGCAGCGCTGACGTTTCCTTTGTTTTAATACGATAACTCTGATCCAAACTTTTATCCACCATTAAAATCTGTCACCGCTGAAACCAAATTTGTAACCAAATTGATTTTAAGATGACTGTGGGGGACTGCGAGGAGGAAGCTTGTCTCTCTCTCTACGTGAGGTGAAGACTTTAATGTACTGTACATCTACAATGTACTGCGCAGGAGGTTTGTACACCGGGAGGGCAGAATCAGACTGTAGTAGAAAGTCAATGATGTTGTATCGGATGTCAATCACTAAATATACTGTGCGTGTCTTGAGCTGACTATCCAGCCGCTGCTTAAAGGAGCAACAAGACACATTTTACCCCCCTGTCTTCCCAAAGTCAGCCTAATACACTTCTGCAGACTGATAAGTTCACATCAACATCTCAGATGTTACTTTTGATCATGATTACACATATTTATCTCTCTTTATGTCACTTTATGTTACAGTCATCAGAGTCTCAAGCTATGACGCTCTTATTTCTGTTCTGAGTAGATTTCATGGAGGAGGCTCGAGTGCAGATACAAGAGAAAGAGAGAGAGAGGCATCCCTATTTTGGAAATGTATTATTGATTTGACTTAAGTTAATAATAATAATAATAATAATAACTTACCTATCAGAACCAACTCAGTTAGAATATTACTTTTACATTTTATTTCTTTGCCATTTCCTACAACTAATTAGATGTGTGTTAACTGAAGATCCAATTAACAAAAAAACATAAAAAAGACATTCATAACCTGGATTATTAAATTATTATACAGTAGAAAAGATTAGATATAATCACATAAAATAGACATATTATATATATATATATATATATATATATATATATATATATATATATATATATATATATATATATATATATATATATATATATATATATATATATATAGGCAGCCCCGCCGACAGGGGGGGACTAAAGGGCTTTTTGTCCCGGGCCCTGACGTCGGGCTCAATTATGATACGTTCACTTCAAAATGTGTTGGTTTTTAGGGTAGAAAAGTGCTTTAATTGCATTCAAACAATGACTTATAGATGTTTGCCTTCATTGCCCTTGAAAAAACGGCCAATAACCCCCTATCACCCCTATTCCAAAATGGTTTGGTCTTTCTAGAAAAAAAGACGACAGCATTAGATAAGTGGTCAGTGTGCGCGAGCCTTTTTGAGAATTTTTTTGTCCCGGGCCCAGCCAAACCTGTCAGCGGCCCTGTATATATGGAAACAACTCTTCAGTATTTTGAATTTGGACTGCAGTACATATTTTAACCACTAGACGTCAGTGTTACACGAAAAGTTGCACCTACAGTGTACAACGCAGCATGCCTGATTTAGAGCCCGTGTTTAGTTGTTGTTTAGAAACATGGCAGACTCCTTGGAAGAGGACCCATAAAATATTTAGAAGGCTTATTTCATTTCTGCCAAGTCTGTCTCCTGTAAATAGAGCCCACTGAAGCTTACACTCTGGACCCTTTAAGGGGATTCAGAGAGTTTTAATGGATAATATAATATCAGTGAATTTTAAGGGGATCATGCAGATACTTTGGCTTGTGGGAGAAAATATAAAAATGGCTTTTCAGAGCAGCTGTAGAGTCCTTGAGCAACATACTGAACCCAAAATTGCTCCTAAAAGCTCCTAAAAATTGCTCCTAAAAGCTATGACGTCATAGCAACTGTAAGGCGTCAAAAAACTACAGACTGCTCCTTTGACTGCTGACGTTCCCTCAAATGACGCCTTGGAAGAATTTCTCTAAAACACATTTTCTCTGTCCATCTCTCGTCATTTTTATCGTATCTCTTCTTCCATCTTAGTTCGGCCCACTGAAGACAAGAGGAAAAGATAACAGGGAGGGAAACGTGGATGCAATAAGGGAAGCATTAAGAAATGGACCCTGTCTCTTTTTCATGTTATCTCTGTGAGTTTAATTGGGGTATGGAAATGGGGTAACCAGCACACACGGTTTCGATAATTCATAGTGTTGTACTCTTTTTTTCCAAAAGTGACAGAAGCAGTCGTGTGTTCTTCCAAAGTACTCTCTCAATCTCTGTATGCAGTACGAGTGATAATGTGGACCTCAAATGAAGTAATAAAAACCAGAGATGCATAGTAACGAAGTGGAACTACTTAAGTACTGTACTTAAGTACTAAAATGCAGTATCTGTACTTTTTTAGAGTATTATTTTTTCCCTAACTTCCACTTTTACTGCGCTACATATTTTTGATGAATTTAATACTTTTACTCGGATACATTTTTCATGTGCTGAGTCGTTACTCGTTACTAGTTACTATTGTAGCGTCCAGCCGGACACGTGATAAATGACGAAGCGATATTGAACAAACTGCATTTATTGCTGAACGGTTTGGTTCCAGGACTCGGTGACTGTCGGCCGGAACCACGACAAAAAAACCAACTGAACAGTCCCGGCCTCACATCAACCTCGCTCGTGCGCCGTACATCATACACCTGACTCACCCAGGTGCGCTCTCTCACCTGCTGCCCCGCCCCCTCGCTCTGCATTCATTCAGACGCATTCACAGACCATGGGAAATCACAGAACTCTACCATGAACATTGTAACACTGTAACATTAGAAGTTGTGCCTTAATAAATATTTGAAATAATATAAACAACAGTACTTTTACTTTTACTTTCAGTACTTGAGTAGCAAGTTTTTACATACTTCTACTTGCAATACTTAAGTACAAAACATTTTGAATACTTTAGTACTTTTACTTAAGTATGGTGTTTAAAGAACACTTCAACTTCTACTCAAGTCAGTTTTTTGATATAGCACTTGTACTTCTACTCCTTTAGTCCAGTACTTTATACATCTCTGATAAAAACAACCCACCAATTCTAGTATGTGGATCTTTTGGTTGTACTATCCACTAACATGGTACTGAATTACTACTCGTCTGTCGTAACTATGATGAAGGGAGTGAAATTCTATTAATTAAGCACAAGACTCAAACTCTGCTCAACAAGAAGATAAAACAGCCTCTGAACCAACCTCCACCTCCCACGTGCCATGAAAGAACAGCCCATCCATCCATTCATTCATTTATCCCACTGCCGCCCAAAACCAGAACCAGCTTTCATCTCTCCGAAACTTCAACCAAGACGAGAAGCGTCAATATATTTTCGAAAAAGAGAGAACACATTGACAGTGCGGGCTGTACTCGTATCTGTATTTGCAGTCTACTGAAAGATCAATGTGAATGCCTGATAACATTGATGTGCCCTCTCTCTGTATCCCGAATGCAATGAGCAGATATCACGGCAATCTGTTGCAAGATTATGAAATATCTTTCTTGCTGAGCTGATGCTACATGCGATTGGCTTATCATTACAAACTCAATCTGTTTCATGCTCACACCTGAGCATGAGTCATACTGGGGAAAGAGGCTGTTGAGTCTCAGGTTGTTTAATAGAAAAATAAAAAGTTACCCACCTCTGAATGCAAATAAATGAGTTTGCCAAGCTGTCATGCAGGAATTGGGGTGATGGGTAGAGGCAATGAGCTCTCCCAAGACCTTCAGAACAACATTGTTGAGTTGCGTAACAATGGCACTGGTTACAGATAGACTTCTCCTGAGCACCGTTGGGGCCTTTATGTACAACGTCATCATCAGCTTACTACACAGATGAGCTCCTTGCAAGATTTTCAACCAGGCGGTGAAAAAGTTAATCAGTAGAGCAGCCTGAGAGCCAAGGACTCCACCGCAAAGTAATCGTGCACGATTTTGCTACACAAAATCTGGAGAAGCCTGTAGATTTCTTGGACTATGTGGTCAGGCGAGACAAAAATCCAACTTTGATTTACAAGCAGCAACAACATGATGTGCCATGTTTGTATCCGAACCATGAAGTTCTACAGACTGAGGTGGAAGCATCATGCTATAGGTCTACACGCGAGAACCTTGGTGGGAAAAACTGAAGTTATGACTGTCTGTGTGGAATAAATAAAATAATGAAAACTCTTCATACAGGAAATAGTGGTGTCATTGCAAACAAAAAGTATTAAAGAGATTTCAGGTAGCCTGTTCACTACTTTTTTTCCACTGTGTCATTCTACTTTATCGCACATGACTTTCACAAGCATGAACGCTGGTATCGGTATAGCAGCTGAGTCAGGTCGAGTCTCAGCAGCGACTACAATAAGCTCTGAGGGGAAAAGTCACCATCAAACAAGCTGAACTTCACACAGTCTCCGAGTGAGATATCACAATGTTTAAGGTCGTGACGCTTCCATTTATTTGGCTGGCAGCAAGTTTGGTAACGTAAAAAAGCCAGAGAGGTGGGAGAAAGTGTGTCAGATGAGTCACGCTCAAAGATTATTTCCAGTGCAACCAAATATTCAGGATCACCAACATCAGGCCCTGGATGACCATATTTATGCACTATATTCATCAGGATGGGGGGGCGCAATTATTTCAACACTTAGCCCAACTACCGAGTTCACCTTTCTCATGTTTTACAGACATTTGTCACGGCTCGGGATGCACAGACTGAAACCAGGATGCGTCGGCCACCGTACCCAAAAACAGAGCTATGAAATGCTCAGTGCGAGTCAATAATGGTTGCCGCTTGTGATTTGCAGTTTGACAGTTTCCTGAAACAGCTGGGCACTGTAGCAACAATACGCACACAGGATTATCTGGGACTATTTTCAGCAGTGGATAATTATGTATTTGATGCTCCAGTCAATATTTCACCCATTCAATACAGCCCAAGATCCCATCCAGTCGTGATTTAAGAGAAAAACAATGAGCAAGGAGAAGTTTTCTCTCATCAGCAGATGAATGAGCAATGCAACAGTTGTGTATTCTAGTATGAAGTGACCATTAAAGTCTCTGGTAAGGCGTCAGGCAAGTTTTGTTGCCTGCATTTCTCTCTTACCTCGCTTTGTTTCTCTTTGCACAATATCTTTTACATTACATTACATTACATTGCATTTAGCAGACGCTTTTATCCAAAGCGACTTACAGAGGAGGACATAAGCTGAAAAGGTGTAAAGCAGCACAGAGTAGTTGTTAGTTTTGTTAGTTTTAGGCAGGGAAGCATTCTCGACAGAGAAAGGTTTTTACAAGTTTTTTAAAGGTAGAAAGGGATGTTGCAGTTCTTGTAGCCGTTGGTAGGTCATTCCACCATTTGGGGACGACCACAGAGAAGAGTTTAGAGTGACCTCGCTTTGCGAGAGGCGATGGTACAACTAGACGGTTTGTATGAGCTGAGCGTAACGCCCTGGTCGGGACGTGAGCCTTTAGTAAGACGCTGAGATAGGCAGGGGCAGATCCTGAGGTGGTTTTGTGGGCTAGCGTCAGAGCTTTGTGTTTAACTCTGGCAGCTACAGGCAGCCAGTGCAGGTCGCTGAAGAGTGGGGTGACATGTGACCTTTTGGGTTGGTTGAAAACCAGTCACGCTGCAGCATTCTGGACCATTTGCAAAGGTTTGATCGCGCAAGCAGGTAGGCCAGCCAAGAGCGAGTTGCAGTAATCAAGGCGGGAGGTGACTGTAGCCTGAATCAGGAGCTGAGCGGCATATTGGGTCAGGTACGGTCTGATTTTTCTAATATTGTACAGAGCATAGCGACATGACCTCGCTACGGAGGAAATGTGCTCAGACAGAGAAAGACGATCATCTAGTACCACGCCCAGGTTTTTAGCAGCATGGTTAGGTTGGTTGACTACAGTAGACCCACTACATAGATAAATGCAGTCATTTCCATCCCTGAATGCTCAGCCGAATAATTCTCTCTCTCAGTCCTTTATGTTGAGCAGGGGCTGTTAACTGTGAGAATAAATGACATCTCAGGTCTCGTTGCCATCTCTCAGGGCGAGGAAACGAGCAGCAGTCGGCTCTGAATGAAACTAGACAAATGGATCAGTCCTTCAATTTATCTATTGATTCGTTCCTGCTGTGGCTGTTGAGGAAAAGATGACGCGTGACGTTAGTCCTAAAATTATGAGTTGTTGTTGGAGGAAAAAGTCAACCAACACATTGAGGTGTGTGTGAGAGAGAGAGAGAGAGAGAGAGAGAGAGAGAGAGAGTGTGACAAAGACAGAAAATTTCACTTCCAAGAGCTGATATGGAGACATTCAGGTGTGGACAGAAATGGAGGGAAGAAACTGGAACAAACAAAGAAAAGATGTAGAATGAAGGATTTGACAGACAGACAAAGAGAGACACGCAGACAGAGGTGGAGAGACAAGGTGAATAGAGGAGACATCCTCTGCCATTATGTCCGTAGAGGCAGCTGAGCATGGTTACATTGCTTACTTGCCCAGCTCCTGTTCTAGCACGACACCAGCTCCACATACGACATTCATATGGTATTTTCATGGTCATTATATGGCAAAACGGCATTGCCTCTTTTTACTGTAAATTCTGGCAACTACAGTTTATTACTGTCGAAGCAACAGTGGCTTTTCAGAGTCTAATTTGGCTGCTTCATTGTGCACATTTAGACTGAACAAAACATGTTATCCCATAGAGACATTAAACCAACCAGAGCTTTTAACTGAAAGAACTTTTAATTTTAATTAAAGTTTGAGTAATAATAGGTGGGTTGCAGTTACGTCATCACGGGAGCGCGCGAACTTGAAGTGGTGGACAACCTGGGCTTGGAGCCATTGAAACCCATTCAAAACTTCATTTTTTCGATCTGACACAGAATGTTTGTAATTAAAGGTAGCCCACTTTAAGTGCGGAATATCTAAAGATAGCGTTTTGTTTCCTTGGAAACGGGCGTGGTTTATGTGTTAGTCATTGTTGGTGGACAGGAAGCTCCTGAAAGCGAACGGGGCACCGGCGGGCGCCGTAGCTGGGGAGATCCGCGAGAAGGGCCCGGCGCATGTCCAGAGTCGCCGCCGCCGACCGCCGTACCCGGTCCCCTCCGCCGGCCCGCCTTCCGACCGCCGTACCCGGTCCCCTCCGCCGGCCCGCCTTCCGACCGAGGGGGGCCGCGCCTCCGGCGGCGGAGAGAGGAGGGCGACGGGGCGACTGCTCCCCCAGCCGCGGCCCGAGCCCAGCCCCGCTTCCCACCCCAGGCCGACCGACCCAGCCCTTAGAGCCAATCCTTATCCCGAAGACACACATACCTTTAACAAAGTGGTCGCCGCAGACACGAGCATAAGCAGTTTCAGCTCCCTTAGTCTTTAAACGAAGATTAGCTATCCACTTTTTACGTCGTTGTTCGGACAGTTTTTTCCATTTTTCACCTCTATGGACGATTACCTTAGGTACTCGGTAGTAACCCTTTCCCTTCTCTCGGTTAGACCGATTGGAACAACCAAAAACTGCACAAAATTGAGGCATTGTGGAAGCTGAAAACACTGTGATATCAATGGGCTGTGCCACCAGTTGACCACCACTTAAGGTTCGCGCACAGACGTGACGTAACGTGCAACCCACCTATTGGGGCGGATTGAAAGATGGATGGCGATTGACAGAAAATTTCAAACTTAACAAACATCTTAAAGTATCCAAAAAATCTCACAGAATCAGAATAAATTGTGTTAAATGATCTTTTCTGTGAATAATCAGTGAATGTATTCGTGCTCTGATGAAACAAACACATTAATATTTCAAATGTGGACTGTAAATCATCTCTTCTGATGGACTATAGATGCCTTCATGAATAAGTTAGTGTTTTTTTCACAATTATACAGTGATGCAATAGAATTTATAATGTAAATAATGTGGGCCAGATGTAAATACAGCATTGCTACAAACCCACAGAAGCTTTTCTGGTTACAGTTCATTTCTCCACATGTTTGAGGGTGTAACATGTCACGTTCAAAAGATTGCTAGATGTTAAAAAGTTGTTCTCGGATATGTTTTATACTAAAGTTTAAAAGAATATTTAAAGTGCTGCTGTGAAGCCGCAATGAGGTTACAAGTTTAGATGCCTTCATGCAGAACTGTGGGAGTTTGAAATCATAAAACTCAGCCTGCGATATTCATAATGTGGGTCAAATGTAAACAGCCTCTTCTAAAACAGTGGAGGATATGTCAACACGGAAAGCTAGTGTGTTTGCAGGATGGTGAGGTAAGCAAATCTTCTGGATGTATTAAAGCGTTTCTCGATGTATTACTTTTCATTTTTAAAGCTAGACTAACATTACACTCTTTGTCAGCTCCATTCTGCTTCAGGCTCTTACAGTTATATTTATGTTTGCAGCACCAACACAGAACAGCTGGAGATTAAACTCATTATTTACTCCCCCTCATGTCAGGAAAAAAAAAACACAGTTAACAACATAACTTCATAAAAACAAGTCAAACAAACAAACAAGAACAGGTTTATGAGGATTATACATGCAGGGACTCATCACGGTATTGGTCGTGCATTATTCCTTATAAAGCAACATTTTTCACACAACAACGAGGACTGATGGCCTGTCCTCGCTGCGTCTTTTCTACCTTTATGTTCGTGAGGACCAATTTGAGCTTTAGTCCTTCAAAGGTCTTTTTCTCAGTTGTCACTTCAAAGGTTCGTTTGAAGGTTAAGGTTAAAATTTATTAATTAAACTCTACTTCGCCAAAAAGTAGAAAAAGATTATAAAAAAAAAAGCCTGAACTCGAACATGCTGACCTTCCTAAGATGTGACCTGCCATTCAAACATCAGCTATAATGAGATCGCAGTGAATGGATGTGTGATTCATGAGCTCCGCTGAAGGAGGTGTGGAACAAGTAAGGGGACGCTCAGAACTGAAAACTTGCTTTTAAAAAGAAAGAAAATTTGCTTTTGCAAATTCCGGTTTGCTTTGCAAGCAAAAAAAAAAATAAAGGAAAAATTTGGGATGATACTTCCGCCCAGCTGAACCTCAAGCTGTTACGACCCCGACTCTTGGGAAGCAAAACAGGTGACAGAGAACAACCAATCCGGCCACAGTAACTTTAATTATAGCCAAAAGTCAAAACCAGTCTGTGAGAGAGAGGGAGTGGGTGGAGCTACCCAGAGCTCTTAAAGGCCTCCAAACAGGTGCGAGAGATCAGCTGGGAAATGATGAGGAAGAGCCTCACCTGAAAACTGAGATAAGAAAAAACTTTCTTAGAGATCAGCCTTGGACATAACGTGGCACGGCGCAGTGTGGCACGGTAAAAGGTCTCGTTTAGGTCGACGGTGTGTTGGAAGCTGTGTATGTGTGTTCTATGTCCTATCCCATTATGTAGGACTGAGGTGGCTGCCAGTATCTGATTGGCCCAGCACAAGGGTTAGGCCGGAGGCACTGCACAGGGATGTGCAGGGCCGGGAGTGGTGGAGCCTCTTTGCCACGCACTGCGAATCGGAGGGCTCCATGAGCCACGTCAAGGCTCTTTAAACCAGAAGCGCTGCACCATCGAGGCGGCTTGCGTTCATTGTGTGCTGTGAGCTCGCCTCATCTGATCGTTCCTGAATCTCGTTTGGAAATTGTGGAGGTCGGTGGGGAGTGTTTTTAGGCCTGGTCCAGGGTTAGTTTTGTAGAATGCACAAAGTTGACTTTTGTTAGACACACAAGGTCAGGGGTGCTGTTTCTGTTTTGTTATGGATGAAAATTGTTTAGACAGTGAGGTTTTTGTTTCTCGTTTGGTTTAACTTGCTCAAGAATAGCTCAGAGTTCCTTTTTGTTATATTTGGTTGTTGCTCGCCCTTTGTTCCCTTTCGCCTCACCTCCTTTTGTTGAAACAATTTGAACTGTTCATTTAATAAAACTCCTTTAGTTATCAACCTTAACATCTGGTTTTTCATAGCCTTATATCTGGACTGTGCCATGAAATATGACTTTGTTTTATGTATACAATAAACCACAATCACATTTCATTAAAAAACCTTTATTTATGAGGCATTTTAAGGGTATTTATACAGAATGAAGTATTTCATATTTAATTAATTTTACAGTAAAACACTGTAATATAACCTCTATACAGCATGTCAGTTATATGGCAAAAAAGTTGGAGGGACTTCCCGTTATGTCTCCTTAATAGTTCCTAAGACAAAACGTGGCTCCTTTCTAAAAACTGCTATAAGAATAATTTATAATAATATTTTTTCCACGTCAGTCTTTTAGAACTACTTCAGCCTGAAATATACATGTCAAATATTAATTATATTTTTTGGTTTTTAACCCTTTAAATGCCAGTATGTTTACATAACTTTTTATTTAAAAAAACAAACAAACTAAAATAATTTCCATAAAATACATTTCAATGACTAATGGCTAACAATTGTTATTAGGCCCTAAGATGGGTCAATGATTGGCAGCAACATTGATTTTGATGCATTGTTATTTTTTTTGCATTGTCATATTTTTAAATAAACATCCATTTGTGTTCCTTAAAATAAATAAATAACTTCTTCCTAAAAACTGCTATAAAATAATATATATTAATATTTTTTTCCACTTTAAACACGTCAGTCTTTTAGAACTACTTCAGCCTGAAATATACTTCTTTCGCAGAAAACAGTAAAAAGTGTGAAACTTTGCTGCACGTTTTGAATGGGTAAAATGGCGCCACATGGTGGACAAATATAAAACTACAAATTGAAAGCCAGTGGTCCAAAATTAAATCTTAACATAAAGGAATGCATTAATTTATGTTAGGATAAACGTGGGTTTAAAAAAGTGTTTTTTAATGGTTTTTAATGGGGCACGTTTTGTCGCTAGGAACTATTTAGGATGCATTTCTGTTGCTGAGCTATTTTAGGCTTAATAAAGTACTGAGATTTCTATTTAAAAAATCTAAATAAAAATGAATATCTTTGACCAAATTTTAGCAATCTTCATTCAACACAGCCACATTTCATTAAAAATAAACAAAGCAAAAAGCCACGAATGGTACTAAGGTGGCTCAAGGGTTAAACGTGTCAAACAACAGTACTAATACACGTTTACCGTAATGTTAGGAAAAAAACAAAAACTCACGAGGTCAGGCTATGGTCATAGACTGTATAAAACATGCATGTCGTCTCCCTCAGTACAGTCGTCTTGTACCAGGCTGTAAACATGTGAAGTTGGACATTTGAACATGGGGACTTATGGAGACTCAATTCTGGAGCCGCTTGGTGTACATACATACAGCCT
Organism: Collichthys lucidus; assembly: GCA_004119915.2. Taxonomy (NCBI): domain Eukaryota; kingdom Metazoa; phylum Chordata; class Actinopteri; family Sciaenidae; genus Collichthys; species Collichthys lucidus. The sequence continues at coordinate 36,918,950 of CM014082.1, read as the reverse complement.
TCATGTTACATCCATAGAGGTTGCCGCTTGGTCTGAACACAGTACGGTCCTAAGAAGAACTACTGACATGAGCAGTGGTGTTGGTTTTTCTTTCTAATGACCAGCAGGGGGCATTACAAAAAAGCAAAAAGGAAAAATGACCCTACCTCTCAGTTCAGTAGTTAGAAAATGTAACAATTACATGAACATGTTTGGAGTATTTAAGTAAATGTGTGTGTTTGTGCTAAATCAGACTCTTAGTCAGAACAAAAGACGACAAGAGGATGTGACTAAACGTAACACACACTGTATTGTACGTTGTATTGTGTGTGTGTGTGTGTGCGTGTGTGTGTGTGTGTGAGCAGGTGATTGATGTTGAGCTGACAGTGCAGTCAGAGGAGCTAAACACAATTACTCTCAGCCTTTAAGAACACACACCCTCTCTTCCTCTCACTCTTTTAATCTTCCTTTTAATTCCTACTCATTTATTTGCGTCTCCGTGATTGATTACAGTTTTTCATTCACATTTCATTATTCAAACCTAAATCTCACACACCTCATCTCTGCAGACATTTTGCATCATGTACGCTCGGTGTGCGGGGTTAGCTGTTATCGGATGGCAGCTGTCACGTCAGAGCAGGAAATCCTTAAATATTTAATTTAAGACACATCTCAGGTCAATGCTCCTGATCTGATTGGCTGTTGTTGCTGAGTCATTTTGTGGTCTCTCATCTGTGAATATCACACTGATGTTTGACATAATGACCCGCTATTCACTGAGCACAAAACTGTTAGATTGCTGGTTAGAGGCTTTATCTTTTTTTTTCTACTGATTCAAATGATTACAGGCTTACAAAGAAGAACACACGTCAGAACTATAACCAGTGTTTGTATTAATCAGGACATTTTAATGGACGTCTTGATTAAAAGAGAGGAAATGTGTTGAGAATAACCAGCTGGGGTCCGAGTAATCGCAGCCCTGGATTGCAAAAGCAAACGATCAGGCCATTGAAGCCCCTTTAGAGGTTCGGAGGCGTAGCTCACAGTTTGTGGTTCAGGTCCCACTTGGTGTTGTTCAGCGTCCTCCTGGATTTCCATATTCTTACATATGTTTTATAATGTTCATGTGTCAGAAATTATAAAGTGATTTTGTTGATTTGTTCTCTACATTTGAAAGAGGCTCAGAGAAGTCGACGGCGTTTCTGCAGTCGTTACAGGTGACTTGTTTGAGCAACAAGGCTCCGCGTCTTTGCCCATTTTTGGCTGAGCTTCGGAAACCCATGACAGACTTTGTGTTCTCTGACTATCCCTGTCCTGGTTTCATAGGTCCAACACTAGGGGTGGGAATCTTGGGGCACCTCACGATTCGATTACGATTCAGAGGCTACGATTTCGATTATAAAAAGATTATTGATGCATTTTTAATTTATGTATATGGCCTCTTGCGATGTTGATTGTTCTCTGGCTGCTAGTAGCAACAGCAGCCGGCTTTGCTGTGTGACTTCTCATGTTCATTTTGTTGTCAAAGTATTTTATTTTAGCGCGACAAATCTTGCATACAACGTAGCTTTTGTCCAATTCATTTCCTCCATCAACGTTGTAGAATCCAAAATGATTCCACACGTCTGCTTTTAAATGTTAAGGAGCAGGTCGGATCTCACGGCGAGGTGGGTTGGTTAGATCAGCCGTGCTTGTTGTTGTTTTGTTTTTTCTGGAGGACTGTGCTTTTCGGTCCGTTCTCCTTAGCGTCTCGAAGACCGCGCTTACTGTATTTTAGTTCCGCTTTACTTGGCATATTTAAATAATCTGAATTTGGATGTTTGTGAATCGTTCTTGATTCTTCCGCGGCCGAATCGCGATTAATCTAAGAATCGAAAATTTCCCCAACACGCAACACAACGGGTTCACCTGTGAAACGATCCAAACTTTACTGAGTTTACATTTACAAAAATCAATTTACAAAGTTGATCAGTTTGAACATCAAGTATCTCGTCTTTGTGCGGTATCCAACTGAATACAGATCGTAAACCAAAAACTTGGTATGTCTCTTCCAACATTCACCATATCTGATTTGGTCAAAATGAGCCCTTAATTCACCGAGTCGGAAGTGGAAATATCGGAGAGGGAGAGTTTGGGCATGAGAGATGCAGCAGAGAGAAACGGCACATCGAGCCAGAACATTTTCACGTCTAACTCGGTGAAGCCGGCAGCCAGCACTCTCACTCAGTACTGGAGCAATTTTAAAAATTGCTGTCCCCATTAGTCACAGAGACACAAAAACATGGGAAAACAGTGTCCTGGTTGAAAAAATACCACCGAACACAGATGACATGAGGTTACAAAACGTGTCAGACTGCAGACTTTGGGGAATTGGATAAAAAATGAATGATTGGTTTAAGAACTTTAAATAACCTTTAAGAACCTGTTTGTAATGCTGCCTTCATTGGTGCAAGGACAAGGACACCCATTACATAATGTTTTATGTAATGGGTGTACTCTCCTTTTAGCATATTTAGTATTTATTTTGATTTTAGCATATGTTTAATTTTATTTATTTTAGTACATTTTAATGTCTCAGGTATTTTAATCTTATTTATTCTAGTTATTTTAATGCTAGGATTTTATTTATGTTGCACTGACTGACTAGAAGCACTTTCAATCTCGTACCTGTGACAATGACAATAAAGATCTATTCTATTCTTTACTTTTTTACGTGGTAAAATAAAAGTTAATTCAGCAAATCCTCTGAAATGAAACGTTTACGTTCATGTGATGGCGCCCTCCAGGGGCCATAGTGATTTAGACATTTTTCCATCTAACCCAGAGGAAGTAGTGTGACCTTGTTAGAGCTTTGAGGTCCGCAAAGCGACGAGGACGGGGTTCATAGATGGATCAATAAAACACCAGAAGGCACAGACGAATCATATCGTCCTGCAGATCGTCTAAGATTCAGATCACACCACATCACAAGACATGACGTGAATGAACGTACTTGTAAATATACGGAAATAAAACCTGATCACACATTTCACGTCATGTACGTTCTGTTCTCTGCTGGCTCGACGGAGTTAAGGATGGAAGTAATGCATGTGCAGATGATGACGAACGTCCCCTCAGGAGCCATTGAACTCAAACTCTTTGCAAAGCAATAACCAACAGGCAGCAGGTTGATGTGTCAGCATCTGGAGCATCTTCACCATCACCGCGGTTATTGGATCACGTGTTCTCTTCCATGGGAAATGTAATAAATCATATTTTACATTTCTGATGACATCATTAGGTTTTTTTGTACCGTAGTCTGATCTTCCTGTATTTGGAAACAAGCCACTACACCATCAAATCGATATTTATATTTTGTGCTGATATCCGTGTATTGTACTGCATGCTCCAGACTGAACCAAAAAAAAGTTGCAGTTTTGGGAGAAAAATAATTCCAACTCAAGATCTGCTTACAAGCTTTTATTGGGATATTCAACTGCATCATCTCCCTCACGCTGACAGATCGGTTGACATCCAAGATCACTAGCTCTGACTTCACATCCACGTTAAGTCGAGCCTTAATTAGCTGGTGAAGTCTGTGTGACGTGGTTAAAAGCTGCAGACCTGGTAAAAGTTTGTTTTTGAGTTCAACATTGTCCAAACTACCAAAAGTTTATGAGCCCAAAGACACGGAGCCTCTCCTGCTACAGTCGATTACATTCTGCTGTCTGAATTAATCTTGCCAATGTGAACAGCCTCGTTAGCATCAGACTGCTTGTTCGATTATTGTTACTTGATTGTCTGGTTATTGAGCTTCGTGGTGGTGCAGTGGTTATCGTTGCTGCCTCGCAGTAAGAAGATTTGAACTGTGGGAGAAGACACGGGGATAAGATGCAGGTTTAAACGGTGACTTTAAACTGGTGTCAGTGTGAATGGTTGTTTGTCTCTGTGTTGCTTTATCTCTACAGGAACAGCTGCAGAGGTTCATGGGTAGTGTAGTGTTTGTATTGTTTTGACTGTCCAATGTGTCAATGTGAGAAATTAAACATGAACCTCTGCTGGCTCTAAAAAGCTTGTATGGTTTAGATAACTTACCCTGTGCGAGGAAAGTTTCCTTCAAAGAAAACTTTCCTCCTTAACCTCAATCTAATTAGATCTGATAGAGAGGACTGGATAAATATCCTTACTGGACTATTCCACTCATCGGAAAGGCCACAACACACACACACACACACACACACACACACACACACACACACACACACACACACACACACACACACACACACTCTCACACACACACACACACACCATTCTGCCATTAATCCTTCCAGTGTGTCTCTGTCACACACACTAACACACAAACATAATTCACCTGCTGCCTTCATTAATCCTCCTATCAGGGCGCACACACACACACACACACACACACACACACACACACACACACGCCTGGTGTGAGTGGTGTGTGTGTGTGTTGGCTGTATTGAAGTCTGGAGTTGTTGAGCAGCCCTGTGGGACCACTCCATTACACTGTCTGCTAGCAATTAGCACCAGTGCTAACGACAGGACAGTGACTGATGGTGCAGACACACACACGCACACACGCACACACACACACACACACACACACACACAAACAGTTGATACATAGTTACACAATCTTGCAAAAATGGATGCAGGAACACACACACACACACACACATACACACACACACACACACACACACTAGAAGTACTTCATTATTCCGTGTGCTGGCAATTAGCATCAGTGCTAACGACAGCAAAATGATGAAGGGTGCACACATAAACGCACACACACACACACACACACACACACACACACACACATACACACACACACACACACACACACTAGAAGTACTTCATTATTCCGTGTGCTGGCAATTAGCATCAGTGCTAACGACAGCAAAATGATGAAGGGTGCACACATAAACGCACACACACACACACACACACACACACACACACACACACACACACACACACACACACACACACACACACACACATAAACACACACACACACACGAACAAGCAAACTACTTCATTACTCTCTCTGCTTGCAATTAGCATCGGCAGTAATGACAGTAAGCGCACACACACACGAACAAGCAAACTACTTCATTACTCTCTCTGCTTGCAATTAGCATCGGCAGTAATGACAGTAAGCGCACACACACACACACACACACACACACACACACACACACACACTCTGCTCTGCTCAGAAAAGCTGAACACACACTCACTAAAACTGTGCGGATCAATAACAGGTTCAATTCCCTCTCGGCCAAGAGGCCAATCTACAACAACAGTGTGTTTTTGAAGCGCTCAGTAATCTGACTCACAAATCAGACCGACTTTCATTTCTGTATCAATCCACTTTGGGAAACAGACGAATTTAAATTACACTGAAGGGAAGAGTTCAAGCTGAGACCAGAAGATCTGTAGCAACCTTGATCCATGGCATGTGAATACAGAGCTGCAGTAGCTTCACTAATCAGCCTGACTCCGGCCAAAGTGGAAACCTTTAAAGTTCATGAATTATCTTTTGTGAGACAGATCTGAATTTAAAACTCGTTCTTTGCCATGTACGTGCATGCCTGAGTTTCTACCTGTGAGTATGAATATGATAAAGACGTCAGGAAGATGCCAGCCTTACAGAGGAATGAAACAATATTCAGAATTTGAAGCAGTGAATCCTTATTTTCAAAATATAAAATCTTAATAGGGCCGGGGACACACACACCTTTTAGCACCCAGACACCGGAAATACACTGCATGCGGAACGGCTCCGGACGACAGCGTACTACTCTGCCGTCCGCCAACTCACACATAATCCGTGATGCACACTGGTATCACATCATCAGAAGCTCATACAGCCTGGGAATAGGGATGGGAATCAACAACCAGTTCTTGTTGAGAACCGGTTCCGTATGTTTCAATTCCATGGAATCGTTTGGCATTTTATCAAACGATTCTCTTATCGATTCCAGAAAGCACGAAATACATCACCACTCGGTTCAAACGCTCCGAAGTTTGGCTGCATTTCACCAGAACAGACGTCAACAGCTCGACTTGCAATCAATGCAAAGTGGAGATAACAGCGTCGGGAGGGAACACGACCAACACGCAGAAACATTTGCACACACAACATGTGATATTTTTAAATGAATGTCGTGTTTTTGAATCTCAACCTAGCAGCAGCCAGGCTATGAACACAGGGCTCCCACGGGTGCCTGAATTCCTTGAAAATGCTTGAATTTCAATTCAGTGTTTTCAAGGTTGTGAAAATGCTTGAATTTTTTGTGAAGTGCTTGAAAATGCTTGAAATGTGTGTGATGTCTGTCTCAATAAACCAAGAGAAAACAAAAATGTTTCCTAAGCGGCTACGCGCTTGATCCGATGCCTTTACATGCAGAACTCAGTTATCATACTCGCTTGGTGTTCTGCAGAGAAATAACAGTAGACTACTATCCACACCTGTTGGTCACTGTTATTGCGCTATGGTAGTTACACAATACACCGCTCACAAGCTGAGAATACAAGCCAATTCACAATTAGTTAAAAATCAAAACAGTCAATCTACCACCATATGAAATAATGCTAATTAGACCCATATTATTATGCCATACAGTGGCACCGCTGCGCTTCCCATGACCATCATGGCAAACACAACTAGTAGGCTACCTATTTAAAGGTGCTGGAAACATGGAAAAACTGGAGCTTGAAGGTGCTTGAAAAGTGCTTGAATTTGTTCATGAAAAAGGTGTGGGAACCCTGTGTACACCTCTGTGGTTACTACGGAAGGTAAATAACACACTGCCTACCATGTTAGCGCCATGTGCTTCTTTGTAAAACATGCTATAGCAGTTCACATTAAACGGATGCCTTCTGCATTACATTTAGAAGATGACTTTTGACCTCGCTGTTGGTTTTGTAAGGTCGTGATACTTCTAACTGAACAAAGTTGATGCTGATCAAACTGTTTGTTCTCTTTTTTTTCCCAAATGAGAATCGATAAAGAATCGAATCGTTAAGCAGAATCGACAAAGAATCGAATCGTTAAGAAGAATCGACAAAGAATCGAATCGTTAAGAAGAATCGACAAAGAATCGAATCGTTAAGAAGAATCGACAAAGAATCGAATCGTATTAATCTGCTTAATTCCCATCCCTACCTGGGAACACCTCAGGATCCTCCAGGAGGAGCTGGAATGGAACCCCACAGACGTGAATGTGAGCATGTCAGTCTTACGATAAACTGGCGACCTGTTTCCTGCGTCTCATTAATTGACAGCTGTGATTGGCTCCAGCCCCCTCATGACCCTGATAAGAGAAGGCTGTTCTCACCTTAAATCTGAATTTAAGAAGTGTTTACATGAGTGTGATCTCGTGACGTATCCACAGTCTACCGTTGACTCCCCTCTTAGTTTTGGTTTGGCGGGAGATGTTTGGTGGGTGAAAACAGCTGCTGGAATGAGGCTCATCGGACCGAACCGTATACAGCAAATGTGCCGCAGAAGAAGCTTCGTTTTGCTGCACAGTCGGTGAGAACTATCTGATGAATTCATCACTACAAGTCAAGCTACACAAGCCTTTTCACATTATCTGTAGTCAATGATTAATTATTAGAGTAGAAACATGCTGATTAGTGATGCTTTAGAGCCATATGCTGCATTTCATAACTCAAACTGAACTCCTCCCACAGACCGTGGGAAGCAAAGACTGAAAATCTGGACATTATTTAAAATAAATGCTGCATTGCATGTGCAGCACACACACACACACACACACACACACACACACATACACAAACACACACACACACACACAGATGCACAGACGCACAAACACGCTTATAAGTGTCATGTATGCACACACACAAGCAGATCAATACTTGTTGATTGAGAAGGGACCGCGGAGAGTTCTTCTCAGCAAAGTAAATGAGGTTAACTAACTCCCTGACAAATAGACTGATCACTGTGTGTGTGTGTGTGTGTGTGTGTGTGTGTGCGCGTGTGTGTGTGTGTGTGTGTGTGTGTGCGCACACTTCATCACTTTGACTCTAATTGCATGCAGACAGCGTAATAGAGTTTTTGTATCTGTATGTGTAAGATGTATTGCCACCACTCTTCCTTTCATCACTGTGTGTGTGTGTGTGTGTGTGTGTGTGTGTGATTCCTCTTAGCATTTCAATTACTGCAGGCCTGAATCACTGCATGTAAACACATCTAGGGACATTTTCAATTGTTAAAGTGATGCTCCACCTGAAATCTATCTTGTTATGAGACTCTGCACCTGTAGACTGAGAGTAGAATCCAACAGTGAGCCGGTAGAGGTGAGTTACATTTACACAATTATGTCACTTCAAAGTTACACTGCATCCTCCCATAAAATAAGATTTCAAACCAACTATTAATATTTTATGGAGGAAATGTTTTCTGGTTTTCCCTCTGATGTCCTCCGGCTGCTCCGCCTCAACTCTCTGTGATTTACAGAGTTTATGATGGACAGTGAAGTAAACTGCTGACAGCTGTAGCTGCTGTTAGCTCATGTTAGCACCGTCTGTTAGCTGCTGTTAGCTGCTGTTAGCTCAGTCTGTTAGCTGCTGTTAGCTCATGTTAGCTCAGTCTGTTAGCTCAGTTTGTTAGCAACTGTTAGCTCATGTTAGCTCAGTCTGTTAGCTGCGGTTAGCTCATGTTAGCTCAGTTTGTTAGCAACTGTTAGCTCATGTTAGCTGCAGTTTGTTAGCTGCTGTTAGCTTATGTTAGCTCAGTTTGTTAGCAACTGTTAGCTCAGTTTGTTAGCTGCTGTTAGCTCAGTTTGTTAGCAACTGTTAGCTCAGTTTGTTAGCTGCTGTTAGCTCATGTTAGCTCAGTTTGTTAGCTGCTGTTAGCTCAGTTTGTTAGCAACTGTTAGCTCAGTTTGTTAGCTGCTGTTAGCTCAGTTTTATTAGCAACTGTTAGCTCAGTTTGTTAGCTGCTGTTAGCTCATGTTAGCTCAGTTTGTTAGCTGCTGTTAGCTCAGTTTGTTAGCTGCTGTTAGCTAATGTTAGCTCTGTTTGTTAGCTGCTGTTAGCTCATGTTAGCTCAGTTTGTTAGCTGCTGTTAGCTCAGTTTGTTAGCTGCTGTTAGCTCAGTTTGTTAGCTGCTGTTTGTTAGCTGCTGTTAGCTCATGTTAGCTCAATTTGTTAGCTGCTGTTAGCTAATGTTAGCTCTGTTCGTTAGATGCTGTTAGCTCATGTTAGCTCAGTTTGTTAGCTGCTGTTAGCTCTGTTTGTTAGCTGCTGTTAGCTCATGTTAGCTCAGTCTGTTAGCTGCTGTTAGCTCATGTTAGCTCAGTTTGGTAGCCGTGCTGCCGGCACTGGGAGCTCAGAGCACACGCAGGTAAATGTTACACCTAAAATACCCTGCATGAGGGACGGCTCTGTATTTTAGGGGTTAGATGTTTAAAACAAAGTGTACAGACAATAAACATGCATACGCTGTTTCCACTGGAGCTGTTACTTCTGGTCTTTTTTTATTAAATCCTGGAGTTTCAAACCACTTTTGTAAAGTCTGTTTAAAAATTAAACAGACTTTAAATTAATCATGAATCATCCCTCTGATGTATTATAATGACAGAAATATTACCATGATGGTGGTTAACAGGTACATGTGTTGAATAAGTCATCTGAGCACTATGAATAGCCACAGCTGTGCGTAACAGTGAGCCGTGACAGCTGTTCTGCCGCTGGTTATCTTCCGTCCTTCTTCCTCTCGTTGACGTGTGTAATGAGCGGTGGAGCGGGCACAAGTTTAGATATGATTAAGGGCATTTTCATATCCATTTATTGATAATTATAGGAGTGCAAATGAATCTTGTGCACGTGTCCCAGTTTCCGCGATGACTGAGAGTCATTAAACAGAACCATGCCGGCGCTGAGCTTCATCAATCTGTCTAATAGAAGGCATGTTTCTGCTTTGTGCACAGTTTTAGTCGTGAATCTAGGATTTATGTAGTCTCTAGTTTTGGTGATCATGTTGCAACACTCACAGGAAAACTGAATCAGCTCAATCAGCCTCTTCCCCCTCGAGGCTGTTGTATCCATGACAGCTCACCGCTGCCTGATTGGATGTTCCTAACGAACCCTTGGTCTGAATGGAGTCTTAATTGTAGTGGTCTGTTTTGTCGTGTGAATCTTGTGGTTAGGATTTTGTTTTGTAGATGTGAGGCCCGCGTGAATTAATCATGAATAATTGCGGTTTGATGCATTGGTGAATGCAGGACAAACAATTGATTAGTTTTCCGTCGTGTTTTGAACGTTGAACTACTCGCCTGATATAAAAATTGCAACAGAGCAGATGAATTGAAAGTGTTCCTTCCTCCTCTGAGAAGATATCGGCCTAAACGCATCTGCATGCGGATGAACAGGTGGTGTAGTGGGCGTTAAAAGAAATTATAGGTGTATTATTATCAGAGATGTATAAAGTACCGGAGTAAAGGAGTGGAGTATAAGTACAAGTGCTATATCAAAAAACTGACTTGAGTAGAAGTTGAAGTATTCTTTAAACACCATACTTAAGTAAAAGTACTAAAGTATTCAAAATGTTTTGTACTTAAGTATTGCAAGTAGAAGTATGTAAAAAAAATGCTACTCAAGTACTGAAAGTAAAAGTACAAGTACTGTTGTTTATATTATTTCAAATATTTATTAAGGCACAGCTTCTAATGTTACAGTGTTACAATGTTCATGGTAGAGTTCTGTGATTTCCCATGGTCTGTGAATGCGTCTGAATAAATGCGAGAGCGAGGGGGCGGGGCAGCAGGTGAGAGAGCGCACCTGGGTGAGTCAGGTGTGTGACGTACGGCGCACGAGCGAGGTTGATGTGAGACCGGGACTGTTCAGTTGGTTTTTTTGTCGTGGTTCCGGCCGACAGTCACCGAGTCCTGGAACCAAAGCGTTCAGCAATAAATGCAGTTTGTTCAATATCGCCTCGTCATTCATCACGTGTCCGGCTGGACGCTGCAATAGTAACGAGTAACGACTCAGCACATGAAAGTTGAAGAAGAAGAAGGTTCCCAGAGGGAGGGCTGGAGAAGGTCCGGTGCTCGTTCCTTTAGAGGTGGAGACCGGATGTCAGCATCAGAGAGGTGTGGTGGTGGATCAGGCCTCTGAGGGTCAGGGTTTGGGGCAGATTCTCCACTGACTGAGCTAAACGACACCCCACAAACTGTTGTGATGATGTAACAGAAAACTTATATTTGGATCCTTCTTTGACCGCAGATAACAATTATTAGTGTTCAGACACGGGTCATATCCAGAAGAAAACATCACATCTGCACCAGATGTTCTGATGTTCCACCTACAGTGCACATCCCAACCGATTAGTGAACACACTGTGGTTTGTACTGAGCTCAAACACAGCCCACACATTTGAATTTTCACGTTTCCTCCAAACTTTTGTCTCGCATCTTTCAAACCTGCTCAGCAGGCACAGAGAAGCTCAAACCGGGCGCAGATTACTCGTTCTCTAGTTTTTCAGCGTGCGGCGCAGAGGCTGCCCATCAGTTTGTGTAGAGTGTAGAGAGGTCAGCTGACCTCCATTATGTTTTCATGGTTTTGCTCCGGGCACCTCGATGGAAAATATTCTAACATCCTGCCTCTGTGGGCTCTTCAGTCATTGACAGCAATGTGTGTGTGTGTGTGTGTGTGTGTGTGTGTGTGTGTGTTTGTGTGCGCTCACCTCAGCCCACTGCGTTGCTGATGACAAAGATAATTGTGATGGAGTGTTAATTAAAATGGATATGTTGATGGATACCGTGGCTCTGTCAGGAATCAGGCTCGGCTGGTAAACACTTGACTAATCAGACAAACTACTTTAGCCTCTAATAGCTGAATGAGAAGCAGCTCTGCGGCTCAGCGGAGACACGAACATGTTCAAGCTGCAGCGCGCATTCATACCACAACACTTGTATGTTAAACAATCACGGCTGACAAAGCTGGCACACCAAGACCTGTGATGATCATTTCTAATGCATGGAAAGACTTTAAGCAAACTAAGAAGTACAGTACGACAACATTTATGCATTTTCTATATATTCATGGATATAGTTTTGTATTTGATTAAAAAACACAACTCAGAAGATGCATGAAGTGTTTAGAGCTGTGGAGTTAAAAAACATGGGAGTGCTAAAAGCTGCAGTTCCTCTAATGTCCACTTGAGGCTGGCATAAGTCCCCATGTTCAAATGACAACAAGTATTTGAACATACAAATAATGAATGTGTAGTCTGTGTTCACTGTATCAGACGCTAAGTCGAAAGTATCGATGAGGTCAACGAGGACGAGGCGATACATTTTTCTTCCTGAGCCTCTTGGCAGATTAATGCGGTCAGCAGCCGCTAATGGAAATCCACATTTTCCAGGAAACTGATGATTTTTTATTTTTTATTTTAATTGCAAAGTGGCTGCTGCTCAAAGCACGTGACATCATGTTAAAGAAAAAGATGGCTGGTTTGAAACGTGGATCAGATTGAGTTGGGAATAGCTACAAATTATGTCTTTATTAGAAAAGGATAGAAGCAGACATGAAGCCAAAAGTGCCATAAAAGCTGCAGTTCCTCTAACGTCCACATGAGGCTGGCTCCAGAGGTGAGTCAGTCTCCATAAGTCCCCATGTTTCACAGCAGAAATAAACATGTTTACAGCCTGGTACAAAAAACAGTTTTGGTCTCTGTAGCTAATTTCCCCGTTCATGACAACTGTACTGAGGGTGAATTTATATACAACTCAGCTGTTCACATTATATCAAGGCTTAAAGTTATGCAGGATTATCCAGTTATGGTCACCTCTGGCTCCGATAATCCAGGATACAGACAGCTTTAATGTCAAACTTCAGGCTTTAAAATGGTAGTCAACAAACCAGCGTGTTACGGGAATTTTAAAGGAAAACCCTTGAATAAGAAAGACTGGATTCAAAGTATCAAAGTTTAAGTTGAATTTTTTATTCTTGTACACAAAGGAGCGTTTAACAGTGCAAAGCACAAAAAGGGGTTACAGAGAAAAGGCTCCTCGAGGAGCTCTAACTGTTGGTTTTTATATGCTCGATGATGGGTTTTCTCAACCCCTGCAAATTAACAGATAATTTGCATATCCAGCATCTAAACATTTTTCTTTTCCCTTAATCATTAGTCAGCATATCCCCAATCTAAATGTCACCTCTCTGACCCTTGTTCTGTTCTGGAATTCCTCTATTTACACATTAACCAAGGAAGTGCCCTCAGGACATGTAATAAATAGGAACATACACACACCTCGTATGATTTAAAACATCTGAATAGCTGTGTAATCCTATTTTTTATAACACAGAGGATGACATCAAAGTGGCTACATTCACTATTCATTGTACAGTCTATGTTTCTGGAATTCGGTGTTCCCAGAAGATGTCCGGGCGAAGATTGTCTTTGCAATCCGATTAACAACAAGTTACGTGAGAAAGCTGTGATGCATTTCTGCTAATCTCTACAAACATCTGAATATGAATGCAGACAACTTTTTTCTGAGAAGCCAATAATACTTCTGTAATTTACTTTTAGCAGCATGCGTGGTGACTGACTGACGTCGTAGCTGCAGAAGCTCTGATTCAGTCACTGCTGAGATTCTGACAAACCTGTGTGCTTAATCACTTTCACTGGGAGTTATTGTAAGAAACTTTTCTAGGATGCAGCTCCCCATTTGTTTATGTTTGCATTGAACAAAAGAATATGACATGGTAGAGTTATATTTTGTTTTTTTTGTTTCCCTCTGTCTGTATGATAACCTTCCGTCTTCAAACATCACAGCGGTAGTATCACATTATTTATTAAAAGTTATGTTTAATTTATAGATTTTATTAGTTTATATATTGCATGTTTTGTTTTTGCTAAAAGGTCATATGTGAGTAAACATCACCATGTTCCAGGTGTGTCTAAATGTGGAGGTGTGTGTGTGTGTATATCTGTATCTATTTTTTTGTTGTCGACTTTATAGTCGATGGGAATATTAAAGAAGAGGTGAGGTGAACACTCCTTCATAATAAGGCCAGATGCTGTATTTTTATTTCTTCACAGCGTGACCACGAGGGAAATATTTGTTGTGTGTGTGTCACTCAGACATTGTTGCACTGATGAACTGGGATCTCAGGGGCAACTTGACCTGGAGGATATATTGAATATTGAATGCTGAAAACACACACAGTGTTTATTAAAATGCAAAAGAACACCTTTACATTAAACCTCCCTCTCTCTCTCTCTGCATACTCGGGGTATGCGAGCCTCCGGGGTGTTCGAGGCCTCGTCCTGCCGACACTTTGATGGATCTGTTTACATCCTATGCTAATCCACCAGACGTCACACTGGACTGTAATATCATGAGAATTAAACTGTGTGTTTGAGTTCTGGGGTCTCTCTGGACTGGTAAGGACAGATGTGACAGGCAGGTCGGTGTGTGTGTGTGTGTATGTGTGTGTGTGTGTTCGCACTTGTGTCCAACTGGGGACTTTGCAATCGTTACACAACAGAGGACCGACAAGAATGAATTAAGTGATAATTAGTCCAATATTCGTGTAATATTTTTTCTTATTAAAACTGAGATAAAGTAATTTTTAGTGCTAAAACTTCCACCCTAGATATTTATGAAAGCAGTCAAAGTTATTATTGAATTACAGATTAAATATTAAGTTCCCATCGTTATTATCTGCAGTAAACACACACATAAAGTAAAAGAATGGATAGAAATAGTCCGCTCACGTTTCTTATTATTCTTAATTAATTATTCTTATTATTTTTCACTCATACAAGCACACACACACACACACACACACACACACACACACACACACACACACACACACACACACACACACACACACACACACACACACACACACACACACACACAAAAAGGCTCATAAGCATGCAAATGTGGAGAGATGGAGGTGCCCTGGGAGCAGTTAGGGGTTGGATACATTGCTCAAGGTACCTTTGCCAGTGCCCAGTCGGGGGACTGGCACCTCTCCAGCTACCAGTCCACCCTCCATACTTTGGTCTATGCTGGACTTGAACAGTCCACCCTCCGGTTCCCTATGGACTGAACTACTGCCACTGGATCCAGACAGTTAGACTGCAGCATATGGAGGTCCTGTATTAGTAATAAAAAAGATCCTAAAAGGTAAAATGTATATTCATTTATTTTTGCTTGTTTCAAAATGACCAGACACACGTGGTCACACAGAGTTTGATACGGTGGCCGGGAACCCTCAATGCTGCAAATAAAAGAAACGCTTCAAACTAAAAGAAACAGTGCTGCAAATAAAAGAAACAGCGCTGCGAATAAAAGAAACGCTGCAAACAAGAAGAAACAGCGCTGCAAATAAAAGAAACGCTGCAAACTAAAAGAAACAGCGCTGCGAATAAAAGAAACGCTGCAAACAAGAAGAAACAGTGCTGCAAATAAAAAAGAAATGCTGCAAACTAAAAGAAACAGCGCTGCAAATAAAAAAAAAACTTCGCTGCAAATAATTAATCAATTTCTTTCAAGTGAATGCAATACGCTTCTGTACTTCTTCTTCTTCTTCTTCTTCTTCTTCTTCTTCTCGCACACATAAAAAACTACAGGTGCACCGGCAATAATAGTCCCCAGTAATTCACTTCCGTTGTGAAGTTTCTTTTATTTGTAGCGCTGTTTCTTTTTGTTTGCAGCGTTACTTTTATTTGCAGCGCTGTTTCTTTTAGTTTGCAGCGTTTCTTTTTTATTTGCAGCGCTGTTTCTTTTTGTTTGCAGCGTTTCTTTTTTATTTGCAGCGCTGTTTCTTTTTGTTTGCAGCGTTTCTTTTTTATTTGCAGCGCTGTTTCTTTTTGTTTGCAGCGTTTCTTTTATTTGCAGCGCTGTTTCTTTTCATTTGCAGCATTGAGGGTTCCCGCCCACCGTAGTTTGAGCTTGTAGTAACAGATTACTTTAAGTGAGTATACTGAAGTGATGTGTGGAGCGTTTACACACGAGTAAATCGTCACATTTCCTTTGACACATTCTGAATGGATGAGATGATTAATTAGAGGCCGCCTTTACTCAGCGCTCTTCACTGCGACAGTTCGTCATGACAGAACAGGATGGAAAATTCTTCCCGAAGAATATTTGAAGCTCATCTTCAGTCGATGAAGAAGAAAACTTAATTTGTTGTTTTAAAAGAGAAGCAATCAACAATGTCGAAGTCAGAGGAAGTGGGAAAATAAGTCGTTAATCTCATGGTTAAATCATCTGCAGCTCGTTAGCATGGGGACCAATTAGGTTCAGCTCAATGTGCTGACACGCGTGCACCATAACGGCCTGTCATTCCCATGCCGGTCCAACACACACACACACAGATGTCAGAACAGAGGGACTGCCTTTCCTTTACATTTGCATGTTAACATCTCCACCTTTTTATCTGTCAAATTAGCCGTGCAGTCCCAGCGGCAGAGCTAATCCTTCAGGACAAAATGGAGCTATCGCGCAGTCAAGTTCTACACTCCAAAATAAATGTTCGTGTCAGACGAGTAACTTTATCTTTCACCAAATGACTTCAGGTAGGTGTGTAAAGATAAGCACAGAGTGGATTCACATGGAGCATTCACAGAGCCCGACAGTGTCACGGAAGATAAATGAGAGAATTTAAAATCATTTAAAAAGGTGCTGCGGGATCATTTTTAACCGCAAGTGTATAATTGTCTAATTAGTATTCGGTTCTTGGTGTAATTAAGTTCAGCAAATGAGATCACGACAGAGATGACTGGTCACCTCAGTCTCATAAAAGAAGCTTTGAAGCCTCGTGAGAGACCAGATCTCACACAAGCGCTGCTCTTCCTTTCCATCCTTTACTCGCAGAAAGAAAGGAAACTTTCCATTCTTGCACTATTGATTTTAAAATGCTTCGCAGAGCAGCTTTAATTTGGACCAGCGAAGATTGATCACCCGGCGTCTGTACTGTATTTGCAGATTAGCTAACAACTTCAGTCATCTTGTGTCTTTCCAACGTTCTCGTTGTTGGAAAGTAGAACATCTGGAGTCACCTGATCAGTTTGGATCCCACACAGTAAACTACTCGCCTGATATAAAAATTGCAACAGAGCAGATGAATTGAAAGTGTTCCTTGCTCTGAGAAGATAACGGCCTAAACGCATCTGTATGCAAATGAACAGGTGGTTTAGTGGGCGTTAAAAGAAATTATAGGTGTATTATTATCAGAGATGTATAAAGTACTGGAGTAAAGGAGTAGAAGTACAAGTGCTATATCAAGTGTTCTTTAAACACCATACTTAAGTAAAAGTACTAAAGTATTCAAAATGTTTTGTACTTAAGTATTGCAAGTAGAAGTATGAAAAAAAATGCTACTCAAGTACTGAAAGTAAAAGTACAAGTACTGTTGTTTATTTCAAATATTTATTAAGGCACAACTTCTAATGTTACAGTGTTACAATGTTCATGGTAGAGTTCTGTGATTTCCCATGGTCTGTGAACTGTGTATGACGTACGGCGCACGAGCGAGGTTGATGTGAGACCGGGACTGTTCAGTTGGTTTTTTGGCGTGGTTCCGGCCGACAGTCACCGAGTCCTGGAACCAAACCGTTCAGCAATAAATGCAGTTTGTTCAATATCGCCTCGTCATTCATCACGTGTCCGGCTGGACGCTACAATAGTAACGAGTAACGACTCAGCACATGAAAAATGTATCCGAAGTATTAAACTCATCAACAATATGTAGTGCAGTAAAAGTGGAAGTTGGGAAAAAAAATAATACTCCAAAAAAGTACAGATACTGCATTTTAATACTTAAGTAGTTCCACTTTGTTACTATACATCTCTGATTATTATAATCACTAACTTATTAGCTTTGTATTTTTCAGACGTGTCGGATTGACAGAGAGCAGTTTCGTCCTCTATCGACAGCTTGTTATTCCTTTCCTTAAAGTCAGGACGGTTAATCATCACTCTCCTGATTGGTGCAGTATTGATTCACGGTTAATACATTATGCAGACTGAAATCACCTGCGAGTAATAAGTAATGCTGCACTTGCATTATGTTTGAAATTGATGTTCCCACAAAGATGAACTCCATTGATCCGGTGACCACATTAACCACATTGCAGCCCATCGGACAGACTTCCGCATCTTTTAGGGTAACGGGTTCTGCAGTTTTGCTCATGCAACGATTGTTCTCTAGATAACCGGTGAGATCTGTGAGCAGTCACATGGTCTGACGGACTGCAAACACACCAACTGTATCTCGATAACTGGAACGACTTTACTCGAAGGTCAAAGTCAAAATGAGTTCACCTGAAATGTCGGTAGTCCCTCATTGCTGCAATGAGTGCCTGTCTCATCGTTTGACCGCGAATGTTTCATGACCCGTCAACTCTTTAGCCCGGAGGACACAATGTTCCAGAGATATCAGCATAGTTTGTGGATATTGTTGATTTCTGCCTCGTTGCAGACTTAACTTCGCATCGACTGCCACGTGTTCCTGAGTCCATGTACTGCAAATGAACTATCAACAACCGTCTGCTGCATCAACCTCATCCACACTTGTTGTGGTTTGTGGCCATTTTCCTGTCACCGGACAGCTACGCAGGAAGATTAAGCTCTATTTCTTTGTGTCTGGACAGTAAACAATCTGCAAACACTAATTCCTCTCTTAGACATTAAGGTGTAAATCGAAATGGACTCAATTAAAAACCTACCAGGAAGCAACTTCTTTCATTCAGTCGAATTTTGTGGCTGTCTTGTTAACAAACAGCTCTGTTGCCTGGGGCCTGGCCTGTGTGGATAATTAGAGGGTTAGAAAGGTGAGGATAAATACACTGGTACTCCAGAGACTGTCAGTGTGATGGATGAGTGGTTAGATGGCAGATGGTAGATTTAGCAGAGACCAGATTAAAAAAGGAAAAAAAAAAGAAAAAAGGAGATGGAGGATAGATAGATGGAGGGATACATGAATGCTCGATGGAGGAGTGGATGTATTGATTACAGTGAGGTATCAGATAGGTGTCATTTAGGTGGTGAAAGCGTTAAAGTTACTAGGAGATGCTGTGTTTGATACGGCCAAATAATCTGTTCGGAAAGTTTGAATTCGTTCTTGTTTCCATCAGGACTCCAGAAACTCCAAATTGGACTCTGAGCAATAAAGCACCGCTACCGATCTCAAGACAGTGATAAACGTTAGAGGAAGTGGCAGGTTAGTTGTTTTTCCTCACAGGCTGAAGGCAACAGGAACCTGCTGCTGAGTGCAACCTGGGGGGAAACTGACAACAAGCAGCGACAAAACCTCGGAAACACAGCGAGACAACAGGAAGGAAGAGCAGCAACAGCGCCCGAGGACGTCATGAGCTTTGTGATTGGTCTTTAGGGTATGGACACCCTCTAACAAGCTCACGAAACCACACCTACGAAGGGATTTGTTTGAGAGCGCCTCTCAACAAGTCATCAAGTCAGTAAACAAAGGCAATGAACCAGAAAATGAAATGGAGACACTTTCCAATAATATCACAAGGACTAGAAGAAGAAGATATACTTTATTAATCCCTCGGTGGGTAATTTCTTTTTTCACTCTTTCATTTTTTACATGCATTTTAACCCGGACACACACACACATGCAGTACAAGAGTATAGACATGCAAATGTGGAGAGAGATGGTGGAGTGATGGGCAGCCAGCCAGACCAGTGAGCAGTTGGGGTGGGGGTCAGTGCCTTGCTCAAGGGAGTACCCAGGCGGTGAACTGGCACCTCTCCAGCTACCAGTCCACCTTCCATATTAATTTCCCAAGCCAAGTCCCAATGGACTGAGCTACTGCCGCCAGCTATGATGAATTTTTAGACCCATGATGATGTTGACTTCTCCGGCCGGTTTACACTCTCATGTCTGGATGTTTCCTTTGGTGTGGATGGCTCCTGAATTTTGTCCTAACAAGCCGCGGCTGGTTTACGGTCACTGGTCCACCACAGGGGCCCCATCAGGCCTCACGTGACAGCTGAAAGTCCCTGAGGGCACCAGAGAGAAGTCAGACTGACACTTTGTCAACGAGCTGTCATGTTAGCCATAATCGCCTACGATATTATGTGACACCATGCCAACGTCGGCCTCTGTACCTATAATTTGTTTCCACATGACATGCATGTCCACGTACGCACCTCAGGGTTTGGTGCACCAGGGAAAGTAAGAGCATTCAGCAGAGGCTCATTGGCCATAATTCTTATTGTAATGCTGCATTCAAGAGCAGGACGGCAAAATCAGCTGAGGCTGGCTACGAATCACTAAGCTAAAATATTTCAGTGTTTTACCATCCTCAGATTTACAAGCCGATTTTATGTAGCTGCCTCGCTCAAAGAAAAAAAACCCCAAAAAAACAATGGGAAGCTACATTTTATAGTGACATGCAAAACTAGAACTAGATTGTCACCAATCAGGAAGACCCAAACGCAGTATAATCTTTTTAAGTTCTTTATTACACTTCAGGTAACAAATGACGGCGCTTGACAGTAAGCAGAAACAGTCTTTCCGTACAAGTCTTTAGACAGAGCTGCAGTTCAGAAGTCCGAGGCACAAGCTCCGAAGGCGGCCGATGAGAAATCTCCCATGGAGAAGTCGGAGCGGCGAGACGCCAAACAGATGCAGACGAAATAACAGCAGGAAACTCACAGGCTGGGTTTGGAGTCGGGCACGGAAAGCAGTTAGTGCAGAGACAAAGAGTCGGGGGCAGGATCAAGCAGGGTCGGAACCGGTAAATCAAGCCAAAGATGAGTGCTGGAAAGTTCTACATATTACAAAGACAATCCAGCGACGTAATGCTGGGCTGGTGTTGCTTTAATAGTGGCTGATGAGAAGCGCCTGAGTGCACAGGTGAACAGAGACGGCTGATGAGAGGGGCGTGGCTGGCAGGGAGAGTGAGCAAAGGGGAGGAGAGTGGAAAATTACCGGCAGAGCAGCAGAGGAATGGATTGTGACAGGAAGCTGTGGAACAGCAACATGCATGAGCTTAAATAACCTGGTTAATTGGGCTAAGCTAATTGGCACTACTACTGATGGACAATAACTGGTGCTCTGCCACAACTTAAAGTTAAACTCACACTCTCAAACTTCTGTTTGACTATTCGACATAGAAAGACGGTTTGAAAGTTACTGTTACTTGAAGTTACATCCTGAACCTGAACTCTTGCATACAACAAATATAGTACACAGAAAATCAATGTACTGTACTGTTTTGGATGAATGTTTAAATTGAGATTTTGGGGGCCACTACTAAATATATTTTTATGACCTTGTGAAATTTTATTTGTCCAATAAAACCACAAGTCCATCATGACTGGTTTTGTAGTAGTTTATGAACGTAAACATGCCACAGAATTAATACACATCTTTATAAAGTAAAGCAGATCATTTCCATAATATGTATGTAATATGAAATGTGGATATTTTCCATGCCTGTATAATTGCTTTCATAATTAAGTTTGAAATTCCATTCAGCTCAATTAATCCTTAGGGGAGAAATTGATTAATGAAAGAAAAGAAATTACAGGATGCAGAGAAGAGAAAATAATTTATAGAGACTGACTGAGCAAGCAAGGGAGAGAGAAAATGAGAGAGACGACCAATTAAATCATGTATGTACGAGAAACGCTGAGCCCGGTCAGCCCCCAGAGACGACTGCATGTCAGTCAGCTGTCTCCGTGTACATAATGATATGCGGATGTTGATCCTTACCTCTTGGGGCCAAACACTTTGGGTCTAATGAGAACAAGCTTCAGCTTATTGGACGGTCTTCATCAGGTGGATATGTTCAGAAGCATATCGACGCACTTCTGTTCTTTAAACCTCATACATGTATGTTTTAAGAATAAACAAAAAGTTTCCTGTCTGATGTCCTGTGTTATATGTAATAAACATCTTTGAGGTTTCAACCAAAACTGCTACAACCACCAGTGATCGAGGCTTCCTGAACCACATCAGCTCTGACACAGAAAGTGCTCTGAGTTTATTCCAATGTCAAAATACGAATGATTAATTAAACATAAAAAGGAAACGACTCACAGATTCATTCAGATACATCTGCTTCAGATTCAGCTCGTCTTTCTCTCTGCGGTGATGTATTCAACGGCATGAAAAATAATTGAGCAGTGAAGCCTCCAAAGTTGCACAAGGAAGCAAAAACATTGATTCCCTGTGAGATTTAATCAATGAAAACATGAAATATGTGGGACAGAAGTAAAATCAAACAATATGAAGGAAGCTCTTTCGCAAGGTCAGGCGTTCTTTAAGAGGGTCCAAGGAAATTAACCCTGAAACTGGTGCTTACAGTATTTTACGGAGATCATAAGGGTTTCCAGGCTTGACAACACAACATGAATAAATAATGAAAGAGTGTGAAAGAAAGAGGGAGAGAAACTTGGACAAATACAGCAAGCAAATGAGTTCACAAAGACGGAGCAAGCAAGATGTTCAACAGTGAAAATACTGCAGGAGAGACATAATTAAATCTAATTACATTGTACATTTAAATCGTCCCTGCTTCTTGTTAAACACAACCTCCCCAATCTCAAGGTTAATTAAGATTGTTGTGATTTCTGGGACTCAAACACTTTACTGAAGAACTGAATGATTGTAAAAGACACCGTGTGATTACATGGTACATCAATGAGACAGTGCTAAAGGTCCCGGTGAAGTCTCAGCTTTATTTCTTTGGTTCTCTGTTGATCAAAACGTTGTCGAGCTTCATACATGACTGCTTAGTTAGCAAGGAGTGCTCATCTTAGTTTGCAGGGAGTGCTCATCAGGGACGGACTGGGACAAAAAATTGGCCCTGGCATTTTGGACCACAGCAGCCCACCCCCCAAATAGCACGTCGGCCCACTGGGCAAATGCACGGTATGCCAGATTGCCAGTCCGTCCCTGGTGCTCATCTTAGTTTGCAGGGAGTGCTCATCTGGAGCATCTCGGCTTGGAGGTACATCAGGTTGTCCACTAATCAGAAGATCAGCAGTTCAGTCCCCTCCAGTTTATGTCGAAGTGTCCTTGGGAAAGATACTGAACCCCAAGTTGCTCCCCTCTTGTACTGTGGCGCTTTATAAGTACAGTCTACTTACCATTTACTGTCTTAACATGGTAAAGTGCTTTGGGTTTTCCTCCAGTGTAAAAAACTCAATAACTGTCTTTAAAGTTCCATTATGCCTTCTAGGGTGAACTTTCCGTGGAAAAAACTGAGTGAAGTACCTTCTAGAGTTCGTTCTAGTCAACAATACATTTTACGGTGACCTCTAGATAACATGCGTTCAAAGGATGCCATTTTATTTTCTGCTGCCACTCAGGCAGCCTGAGTCTGCCCCTAACTAAGGCATTTGTCAGTTCCTGCAGCTTTAACACATCGTTAGGATAATGAGGCACTTTTTGACCCATTCCGTAGTTGTTTTCTACACCGTGGAACAGCAGGATGAAGAGATTATCCAGAGGGGGGCCAGTCGATGTCAGGTAATGCTTCTGCTTCTGTCCTGTGATTGGCTGCATGGGAGACTCATTAGTGACGAGTGCCTACGACACGAGTCAGCTCAGCTAGAGTGAGGAGCAGAGAGAAAAATCAGTGAAAAAATAAAAAAGTATTCGACTACCGTGGCCTCAAATGCCCCACTACAGACATGATTTATACATAGAAACGTAGGAAAATTTGTCTTCTCACTCACATTCGTCTGCTAAAGCTGTCAGCCTTATAGTTTTGGCGTAACACACAAAGATGCGCCACCAACACCCATCCACAGCCCCATAGACTGCCATGTTAAAAAGGCGGGAACATTTCTGGAGGAAAGCAGAAGTAACGTTTCTTTGAATCGCTCTAAAGGTCACATTTCTTCACTTTATCGACACAAAATAACTATGTAGACGTTCAGGAAGGGCTCAGGATGCTCCCAGTGATTTCAGTTCAATGATTGAAAATACGGTTTGTCCAGAAATCCTTCCTGTTCGAGGGGTGGTCTCAGCATTTTCTCTCTCTCTCTGTCAGCATTTCCAACTGACATTCTAACAGGTGCAGTAACTGCTCTGCTGATTAGGGCCGGCAGTTGGTCCTGGTTGCTTGGCAACCTCAAGCCTGCCTGAAGGAGGAGAGGGGGGAGGGGCTATTTTCAAAATAAGAGTCCCTTCAAAATAAGACTTTGCTCATTGTAGTAAAGACATGATAATTGCTAACACTTGCGGCTAATGCTAGAATTAGTGGCTAGCGCGTTAGGTTTGAGATGTGCTTTTTGAATACAGACCCCCAGCGACAGCCCAATCGGCACTCTCAAAATTTCTGCTGCAATTTTCTAGTTTTGCTTACTGTCAACAAATCCCATGCATGAACCAAAATCAACAGGTATTGTCTGTGTTTCCAAAGCATGACATATCTTATTCCTCTGTGACACAGCTCCATTACAAACACACCAATCAGCCACACTGTTATACTGGCTTCCTCTATTACCATGAACACACTTTGTTTGGATCCAACCCCTGAATACACAGGCAGCAGATCTGTTTTCACACAAACTGCAATCTTATTATTATGATGATCACAATGAATTCTGCTAGAAAAAAAAAAAGTTCATTATCTAATATAGATGCACACACAAAAAATAAAACTCATACATAAGACCACACAGGCCTCACAGATACAAGCAGAAACTGAGTATGGATGTATGAAAGAATCAGACATAAAAGTAAATAAAGAGTTTTCAGCTCGCTGCCACTGACTAATGGGCCGATAGGTCACACACAGAAACTAACTTCAGAGCCAGTGACAAAAAGTTGTTGTAACTTTATTCTTGATTTTCAAAGCAGCTCTGGAATTCAATGTGAGCTGAAGGTTTACACCATTTGTGTGCACATATAAAGAGCTGCACATTCCTGAGCTTCTGTACGGTGCTGGAAAATGAAAACCAGAGACCAAACAATAAACAAACCCATGTACTATAAAAGTGAAATAGTTGATGTTCTTGGAAGCCAAATCATAAATATCGGATTTGTCCGTGTATCTCTATGCAAACCAAACTTGAGTGTGCTGGCAATGAATGTAATACTTTGAGTAAAAGCAGGAATCTGATGAATGTTTCTTTGTTTGGGCACCGTGAGGTTTCTTTCATACATTACAAAACCCCCAAACGTCAGTGTCTGTTAGGTTGTGTTATCACTGAACTGATATATTATTTTATTATTTAATTAGCAATGAACACAAACTTTCAAAATGATTTCCAAATGTTCCAAACACTCAAATATGTTGGCGTTAGCCTAGTTACATTTTTGCAGTAAGGCAGATGCATAAGAATAAGAATAAGCAAAGATGGAGCAAAAAGCAAAACACTGATTGTGCTTCTAGGTGAGTGTGTAAACAGTTTACGTCCAGTCTCATCGGCCCCTGGACTTCCAGGGTAGAATATGAATGTGGAGCACAGGAGCATTTGAGGATTTCCCCAGAGGCCGGAGACTAAACGGTCTCTTTGCCTCGGCCCATTTTTGAGCTCATGTAAAATACATTGGTTTTGTGACACACTGGACTGGATCAACAAAGAAACTGGATACATATAACAAGATGGCAGCAGCCTCTAGAGGCTTTATGGCTGTGCGTATCATAAATCTCCCAGCAATCACTCGCTTGTTCAATCATGAAGGTCCACTGCAGAGAAACAAAGAGCTGGCTGGCACAGTTTGTTGTGATGCAGCTTTTCAGTTAATGTCTGTCTAATATCTTTTAAAAATGACAGCGTGTATAAAGTATCAGTGTAAGTGCTTTGAATAAGAAGTGGTGTGTTGCTTTTGATGAGCAGTGGACAGCTTAACAACCTTTGTAGAAGAATAGTCAATATTGCTATGTAAATACAAGACCATTTACCATTGGGTTTTTAGATGTAGACGGAAGTGTTTGCACTGTATGAATGATTTATTTTAAAATCTCGATTTTAGGATGTTGCTGGACCTGCTCTCTTTATCCATGAGTAATCTCTAGAAATTAATCTGTAAATGTGAATCTGTTGGCAAGGCAACATTTTGGTTTCCTGGTTTCTGTTTATAGTCCAGGTAATATTGGCGATGTTTGAGTGGTCTTTGTTGCATGTAGATAAAACAGTCCGTGTGGAGAGCAAAAGAAGCACAGGGCACAGGCCGAAAAGGCGTTCCCTGAACCCGCCAACGATCGTCTGGCAACAATTTAGCAGATTTCTTGGCATTGCAGACACGTGACCGGTTTACTCTGTAAAAGACATCGTCTCCAATTCTTGTATGTCGAGTTGCTGATCAGACCATAAGCAATAACAGGTGCATAGAAGACGAGGTCCCAGGTATCCGAGGAACAATCTTGGAACCCATTTGCTATCGTCTGACAACAGGGCCAACAGTCAATGTTCATCCCATAGCTAGCAGATAGAGATGATGGATGTCTGGGCCAGGACTTCCTCTGCAGTCCAACCTCATTAAAAAGCAAATGAAAAACTAAATAGTCATTGGATGATTTTGATGGCTTCCCAAGATTCGCCTCTTTTGCTCTCCACATGAACCGTTGCAACCAAAGTTCACTCAAACACGACTGGTCAGTAGGGACGTTACGATGCATCGTGACTCGATTAAAAATCGGTACAAATGCGTGACGACTCGCACCGTTTGACAGAATGAATCGCGATTCTTGGCGAATGCGAGAAAAGTAGGATATGTTGTTTTTCGTCTTTTTTTTAATTAGAAATAGGTTACGTTGTGGCTGCAGCTTCCACTGCTGCGTCTGTCTTTCTGTGTCACATACACACACACACCTACACACATGCGCAGTAGTGGTAATCGGCGTCAGGCCTGATTGTACCGTAAATGATACCATAACACAGAGCCTCCAGGAATTCATGATGTTGCGATTTGCAACTTCAACGCAACTTCAGTGAATCCCCGTGAATTCAGGGCGTTGCTGCAATTTTAACCAATTACCGCAACTTCTCTGCAACTTCTCTGCAACTTCCGCGCAGACTGCACGGGGGATTAAACTCGGTGGGTCAGGGGCGGCCGCACGGTGAAGGGAGGATCGCCTCGTGGGACCTCCCCCCCGGCGCTGGCTGGCCCCCACCGGGCACATTTTCTCCGAGGTGGTGCGCTGTGACCGGCTCTGCATTTACAGCGCCCGGACCTCGCCGTTTCCCGGGGCCGTGGACTCTCATTAAAGGGTTAATGAGCTATCATCCTAATTGTTTTTATTTTCAGTTAGCTCATACTTCAAGCTGAAAGGTAATGGTCAGATCAGCTGCTTGCTGGCAGCCCTAATAAGAACACAAACTGTTTGAGAGTTTCTGTAAAGAGAGATTTTCTTCAATTTTCTTGGTCAGAATTTGTCTGTAGCTTATTTTGATTTTAGAAAAATCGTATCGTGAACAAAAAATCGTGAATCGAGTCGTGAGTATCGTTACATCCCTACTGGTCAGTACTAATCGGACTACAAACGGAAACCAGAACACTTCTGTGGCCAAGCTGTTGGTCCCTTTGCCCACAGATTTTGCATTCATATGACCATTAGATACAACATACAGTTGATGTTGTGGATCGTTGCCTATAGCGCACATAGTAGTAGTAATGTGACAATCTTTTGCTTTTCTCAAACCCTGACCTGGTTCTAGGCTGAGAAAAACATTGTGTGAAACAACGGTGGGCTGAAAACAGTGGCTGCAGGCGTTGGTGGGTCTTTCCCTTTAGAAACTGGAGGATGGATGATGATGCTGGGAGCTTGGAGCAGCGACATCTAGCTTTTTCTTTTTTCTTTCTAACAGGAGAATGGGACAAAGGAGAGATGAGAGGGGCTAAGAGGGAATTTATAGGGTGACCAAAAAGAATTTTATATTCCACATCAAGGATTCAGAGAACACACCAGTGGCTTTGCATTGCACTTCTACAAAAGATGGAAGAAGACAGAACAGTCAAAACTGAAGCTCCGTGATTAAGCTCCAGTTCATTCATCAAATCCGGTGTCAAGGTTCATCAGTAGTCCAACACCACCAGTGTTTCTATATGATACGCAATGCCATCAGTTTTTAACATCCGCTTCAAGCCTCCTGGCATCGTCTGTGATTTTCTTTGACTTGACAAACCTCCTCAAAGCTGCAGGTGACATTAAATGATGGTTTTCATAATAAGCACAACGACTTTGACAAGTACAATTATTGAGTGTCCCTTTACCAAGCATTAACTATGTGGTTTTGTCAGGAACTTCTAATCCCAAGCCTGAAACAAATGTTTGACATTTAGTCCAGCTGGTTTAGAAATACAGGAACAAACAAGCAGTGGATGCACGTTCCTCCATAGAGAATGAAGAATGAAGCCTTACTGTGTTATGTAATCAGCAGCTATTACTTCTACTTGTTTACCCCTGCACACAAACTTTTCATCCAAGGTCTCTGTAGAGTACGCTACAATAAGGCCAACCAATGTACACACACACACACACACACACACACACACTGCAAAACATAATTAAGAAGTCACATATGAGACGAAGCCCCCGCATGAAAGTCAAACAATGCAAACAGTCTGGAACAGAGTAAAAATACCCAGATAACACGATGCGTTCGATATTCAGCTGCATATTTGTAATATTCTGTTTCTGTCCACAGTGAAAACTGTGTATCCCCAAATGTGGTTGCAAGAAGAATCTCCTCTTGGATAAAGAGGGATGTTTCTTAGCTCATGAGAAGTCGACTTTGTCATAGAGCCAAACCCAACAAACATTTGAGGATGTCTGAGCACCGAGCTGGCTGCCAGAGCACAAGCTGACCTGCAGACTTTCTCCTGTCCTCTTCTTCTGCTCTCACAATTTAGATTTTGACTTCTATGAGTTCTGACTCAAGTTGACCGTTCTACAGAGATCATCAGGAATCCCGGTCCGGATCACAGGCATGGTTGTCAAACGTCTTGTAGATGAAGTCTCGTTCTGGCTGCACTGTTTCCGTTCAGGGCGGTGTTTGTGATTCCACCAGAAACACCGTGGAGCGTTTCAGAAGCGTCCCAGAAACTGCTCTTCACTCTACGGAGGAACGTTTGCTTTAGTTTTAATGCTTGCTTCGTTTTCCCACAATCAATAATGTCTTCCATTCATTTGTTACCTTCTTCAATATTGAATTTTCCCTTACAGGTAACTAATCTGGATCAGGTACAAAACATACTATTTAATAAAATAATCATTATCAGTTTTGCCTGTTTTTACTCTTTCACCGTCTCATGTTTATTTTTCTACCTCCATCTCGTCCTGTTCGCCTCATCAGCTCCCGTCCTGTTAAAGCCTCCTCTTCCTTTTTCACTCTCTCTCTCTTCCTTCTCTCCCTCCCTTTCTTCTCTTCTTTTACGCCTCCCCTTGGATGTGTCCCATTGCTCCAAAACTGCCATAAACATTTTTTTTAATGCTTTGTTATTTTCAAGACTTGCCCCACTTATGTACGCAGAAGAAACAAGGACGTACAGGAAATCAATTTAGAAGAAAACAACAGACTTGCTTTTTGACAAATCCACTGAGACAACATGAAACAGAAGCAGAGAATATATGAAGGTCCAACAATAAGAACATAAGGATGTAGCTTTAAATTAGAAACATGCTGTATGAATGAGCTTCAGTTCCTCTTTGGTGTCATTCATGATGAACCTCATTAAAATGAAGACACGTCTTTTCTATGGGTCTTTTTTCCCCAATGGAGAAGCTCATTTCCTCGTTTATTAACCCGTGAACTTATTATACCTTCCGTCTTTAGACACCCAGGATCGTATTATTATTATTATCCCCCATAGTCTGATTCATTTTGTCCTTTCTTCTGTATCACAGTGAAAATGTGATTTGTGCTGAACAATCAGTGTGAGAGCAGTTATGTGTGTAACAAACAGCATCCACACAAAGAAACAAAATAACACGGAAATTACAAAATTGTGGGTGAAATTAATTTGTAGCACAATCTCTGTTACCTAGATTTTTGTTTGTTTTTTAACCCCGTTGTGTAAATCCTGTTGATCCACACTGACCTGCGATCAGCTGAGCGGCGTCTCTGTCATTAGTACGTCTGTTCTCACACTATGTAATGTAATGTACTTTATTTATACAGCCCTTTACAACAGTCCTTTCGGTGTACCAAAGTGCTTTACAGTAGATAATAAATAACAAAAACAATAGGTAAAAAACAAACAAAACAAAATAAAATTATATTATTGGGTGTTAAAAGCATTCTGAATAGGTGGGTTTTTAGCCTGGATTTAAAAAGGCCAAGGTCAGAAACAAGACGCATCCCGACGGGGAGCTGATTCCAGAGTCTGGAGGCGGCAACGGAAAACGCTCGGTCACCCCAGTGTTTGTTTGTAGACCTGGGAACTTCCAGCTAAAGTTGATCTTTAGACCTCAGAGCTCTACCAGGATTGCGAACAGTTAAAAGCTCAGATAAATACCAAGAGGCGAAGCCGTTAAGAGCTTTAAAAACAAATGTTAAAAGTTTAAAATCATTTCTATAAAAGGACAGGATGTCAGGCCCAGAACAAAGCGGCAGACTCAGACGCGGAATTGGCAGGTTGGAAGAAACTTTTGTTTCCGAGCTGCTGGAGCACGGTCTACAAAAATTACAACAAAAAATGGCTACACTGACCAGAACTCTAACTAACTTATGGCGCTTCTCCACTGGCTGGTACCAGCTCGACTCGGTTCGACTCTACTCAGCTTTTTTGCTTTTCCACTACTAAAACTTGGTACCTGGTACCCGGTACCCGGTACCATTTCTAGTACCACCTTTGCCGAGGTTCCAAACGGGCTGAGCCGATACTAAATGGTGACGTAGTCATTATTGCCAAGTGTCGCTTCCGAGTCACTCCCTCACACGATAAAACGACCTCCCAAACTCTTCGTCTTTTTTCTGCGGTCCGCCGCCTTGCTGCTTTCAGCCTTGCTCGATAAGCCACTTGCCGTTGAAATGTGGCAAACAGCCAAAGGCCAAGAATCAGAAATATAATACTTTCGTCCATCTTTCTCTTAAACATATAAACATCTAGTGCTCTCCTCTCTGCGCGCGCGTTAAAGTCAGATACTTCCTGTGTGTGTGTTCCGGTCACCATAGCAACTGGTACCTCAACTATTTTGTAGTGGAGAACGGTAGCTCCCAAACCAAACCAAACCAAACCGTGTCGAGTCGAGTAGAGTCGAACCGAGTCAAGCTGGTACCAGCCAGTGGAGAAGCGCCATAAAACTCTGCTACTCTCAAACACTAAACTAGAAAGAAAAAGCGCTTCACCGAAGGAATAACCTAATAAAATTTAACAAAAACACTCACTCAAAATGAGGAGGAAACAGATCTATCTCTATCTATATCTAATCTTCCTAAATTGGCTAGAAACAGCGATCAAACAGAAAACGATCCTGCAGGACGAAAACAGGCTACGAAAATCTTATCTATACTTAACTTGTGGCTGTGAAACTTACAGAGCAAAAACGTGGAACAGGCTTGGGTGCGACGACAGAACGTACGAAGACACTTCGGCACGGGACAAGGGGAAACACAGACTATATACACACATGAGGGTAATGGGGAACAGGTGGAAACAATCAGACCGGTGACACATGAGGAAGGGCAAGTGACCTGAAACGAGAGGAGAGTTATCTTTCAAAATAAAACAGGAAATGA
The DNA here is from genome assembly GCA_004119915.2 of Collichthys lucidus. Taxonomy (NCBI): domain Eukaryota; kingdom Metazoa; phylum Chordata; class Actinopteri; family Sciaenidae; genus Collichthys; species Collichthys lucidus. Next base: position 36,887,289 of record CM014082.1, on the reverse strand, counting down.
CAAGACATAACAAAAACCCAGCTTGACATCACCACGGTGTGACACAGGAAGCCAATGAAGGGAGTTAGGAAACAGGAGAGATGTGCGCACGTCTGCTGGTTAAAAGACGCAGCAGCGTTTTGCACAACTTTGCATGTAACTTTGGGCTCCGGGTCGGGGGAAGTACGTAACGCTTTACGGCACTAAGTCACACAGCAGCAACTATTTCACTGATTCTGGTGAAACTGGATCATATTTTATGGAGGAAATGTTTTCTGGTTTTCTCTCTGATCTCTGAAGAGGCTGAACAGGACACTGATGGAGGGAACTGATGTGGCAGGGCGGCCCCGCTCACTCCTATTTTTCTGTAATTGTATCAAACCATGTAGCATTCCACCTCTGGTCCCCGCCCTCTGTGTGTCATCAGACGGTGAGCCATCGTCTTTAAGGGCGTAAGCATTACAGGTGGGAGATAATCATTTCTCAGGGGTGCGTCTTACCCGGGGCAGTGTGGCTTGGTTTGGCGTGGCTGTCACCGGGCCTAGCGTGGCACAGTCAAGTTTCTAGCAATGTTGTTTGTTGTTGGGCATTTGTAGCTCGTTGACGGCAGCTGCAGTTCTCTCTGCTTACAGTAGAGCCGGACAGTCTAAGAAGAGAAAATGAGTGTGACTGGATAAAGGAATAAAAGGCTCAAAGACAAAGTCTTCAACTTCATCATGAGTCGCTTAAAAGACCAGAGCTGTGTAGGGATGTTTGGCAAACCAGCCATACAGTTGGGTTTTAAAACTTTTGGTATGAGAAAGAAGAAATCCTTGGATTCTTGGATAAATCAACATTCAAACTTTGCAGTGAGAAAACGAGTTAAGACAGCAGAGGTACTTAGAACACAAAGTGAAACAAACATGTGAGTAAGATGTAGAAATTCTGCAGCCGATGTGGGTTGTGGGTCAAAGTTTGATGCGGGAGTCAGTACAAAAAAAAAAAAGCAAGGACATAACCCGCCCGCCACAAAAAAAGCACTCAAGCTCTCAAATTCAAGAAAATAAACCGTCACCCTGAGAGCTCTTTCTCAGAATCTGCCGATTCCTGTGAAGAAGTTTTGCAGCTGCCAAACCTTTCAGACTGAAGTGGCAGGAGAGCGCGTCGACTCTGACCGGTGAAAACAGCTCAGAGGTTGGAGAAGATCACGGAAACGCAGTGAAAGAGTCAAAGGCGTTCACATTTAACAAAGCAAAGTGTCACTTTCTGTTTCCTGACACAGAGCTGGTTCACAAAGAGACTCGATATACTGCAGTCTCTCCTCTCCTTCACTCTCCTTTTCATTGCCTCCCCTTTCTCCTTCAGTACATCCCCATCCTTCACGTCTAAGTGAAGCTTTTATTCAATTCTCTCGCCGCTATCGCTGTGGAAAATTGGCTTATGTGTTTGTGTTATCAGGCGCTTCCTCCCACTAATAAATCTCTCCCTGTCTTTATTTCCTCGTGTTTTCCGGTGTCATCTGAGGAAAACTGAAAACTAAATTCTGTTTATTGAAAAGTACATTACCTAAGTCACACCCCAACAACCGTTCCACTGATTTCTGTGAAACTGGAACATGTTTTAATGGAGAGGATGTTTTCTAGGTTTTCCCTCGGATGTCCTCCGCCTCAACTCCATCAACAGTTTTAGACCAAAACATCATAGCTGACACTGTGAGCGCGATGATGCTGTGAGTCTACTTGTTAACATGCATTGCACGTAGATTACATGTGCAGGAGAACTAAAGTGTGTTTAAAGGCATCACAGACAAATGACTATTTCTGCAATTTAGCGCCCCCTGGGTGAAATACCGCCTCATAAATATGGACCAACATTGTATAGATTATAAACATAGCAGGTTAAATCCAATGCTAATGTCAGTTAATGTACGTTCCTATGCCAGGTACACCGCAACAGTGGACATGCTTCATATATAGCAGGGGTCTCCAAACTACGGCCCGCGGGCCACATCCAGCCCGCCTATACAATTGGAGCGGCCCACTTAATGATCCCAAACAATCCCAACAATTTTCCTATTATAAAATATCCACACTTAATGATTAATCTTGGCATTCTAATTCAAATCAACCTTATTTACCAACTATTTACAGTACTAGCTAATTTTCATTCCCTCTTCAACGTAATAAACTTCCGCCCCCTTTCAAAATAAAACACAATACGCAGTTCATGTAGCTTTTTACAACTTCACATCAACGTTACGTCATGACCGGTGGCACCAGGTGATCAAAGATCGATCAAAGGGTCTCAACATGGACGATGAGAGACTGATTGTTGAAGTGGAACAACACACAATCATTTATGACACAACAGATGCTTTTTATAATCTCCTCCACGTCGGAGAAGCAAAGTCAGCTGTTTGTTGTTGTTGTTTTCTTTATACACTGTTTGTCGCTGGGTCTCGCTTACGTCCAGGATTCTCACGTGATCTTGCGTGAAAACGGCCGGCTCGCTCCGCGGCTGAAAAGCGTCCGGTTTGAGTTGACGCCGGGCAAAGTACCGCAAACTACCGTTCTGCCTCCTGTGTGAGTCCAGTGTTATCCACAGCTTCCCTTTACTGCCCACTTAATTCAAGGTTACATGGTCTGAGGTGTAATATCAGATAAAAATAGTTCCAACGAAATTCAGTTTTTGACCCAAAATGATCAAAACCATACTGTCTGATTTTCATTTTCCTCGTTCGCGTGAACTGACTTCAGGATGTTTCTTGGATCGGCTTCTTGTTGCTGCAGACCAGATTTCCTGTGAGGGCTTTGAACGGGTCACATTCAGACTGGAGATGAAAGCAAATGGAAATAAATTACAGCGACACTTTCAGGCTGATCATAATGTGGACGCAGCCAAACTGAACTCCAGGCTACGGATACGGCCGAGCAGTCAGAGTGTGTGTGTGTGTGTGTGTGTGTGTGTGTGTGTGTGTGTGTGTGTGTGTGTGTGTGTGTGATGCTGGCATTTGTCTGGCGTCTGGTTGGCACAACTGGTACCCGACTAGCGACAGGTGTGTCTGTTTAGTGTTCAAACACACACACACACACACACACACACACACACTAATTACAACCCTGGCTCACTGTCTGTTCGGTTTAATCCGCTATCTGGAAGGTTGCCGTGGCAGCCAGGGGCTTCCGAGGTTGTGTGTGTGCCGAACATCGATGTGTGCAGGTGTGTATACGTGTGTGTGTGTGTGTGCGTGTGTGTCCTCAGCATAACTTTTGCCACTAGTTACGATTTGTGATTTTTAAAGTGACAGTTCGTCATTTTCTTCTGTTTGTTTTTTTACAGTTTTTTCTCCCAACATCTGAACAAACATGAGATGAAACTTTACACTGAACATTTAGACAGCTGTTAGTGCATCATATTAGATTTTTACAGCGGCGCTCACAGCCTGACTATTCGATCTGTTAGTCAGCAATCTTTCAGTCGGGGAAGTCTGCAGTAGTGTGACGTTATTCCCTGAAGGTGGCTGAGCTCTGTTTCCTGCTAACGGCAGATTTGTTTCATTGGATGTAAAACTAGTACACAAGTGCAGGATGAATCGTTAACAACGATATTGCCTTTACAAACTGACTCTCGGGCTGAAAACGGAAGTTTAAACTGAGCATGACACCCAGAATCATTCTGGTTTCTGCTTTCCCTGATTAACTGGCATCCCTCAGCCACCGCTGTCATCTGTGTTGCCCTGTTATTTCCACAAACATGAACAGATGAGACCAACAAATTGTGTTTGGGAACATAGCATGCAAATTAGCCTTGTATCCTGAAATTCCCTCATCGGATACCAACTCCAGAACCTGGACGCTGACCCAGTCTTGGTCCAATTTAGCCCCCCCAACACCCCATCTCAGCAGAGCAGAGTGAGTGTTAGTGTGGGAAGCTTTCCTGCAGAAAATGAACTTGCCAGGCTTTCAGCTAACACATAACATGAAACCCAGTCCAAAATAATAAGACATGTTCATAGAGCGAACCCCACCAGGTGAACTGACGGGGCGTTTAAAAGCCAACTGTCGCCTTCAGGGCGGCCATGTGGAACTGTAACACTGAACTCTGGGCTAGGTGGAAGAAGCTCGGTTTGAGCTGAAATGCACTTCAGAGGGTTTCTGTGAAGATACAGGAAATGTAACTATGTGCTGTGTAACACACACACACACACACACACACACACACAGTACGTAACCCTATGGGACACACGAGCAACTATTTCTCTGAAGAGGACGCTCCGTCAGTCCTTTAATGTGAACTTGAAATCATTAGCTAATCTGACATAAATCTAATAATTGTAATATTGGTTCAAACTGTTTTTTTTCCAGATGGATTTAGTTTTTACCAGCCAATGTTTCCCACACACACACACACACACACACACACACACAAAGTTTTAAAGTTTAATGTTTTAAACTTGAAATGTCAAATGTCAATAAAACAATGGACATTATGTATTTGTTTTATTGAATAATTTCATGTTTAATGCCAATTTCATTGTATAACACTAAGGTTAATGTTCATTAATTAATGCTGATTTTGCTCTCAAACCAACATTTTGATTTCAACCCACTTCTTTGGTAACATTAACCCATGACTGTGTTTCAGCCCATTTATTAGTTATTATAACCCAACAACATGACTGTGTTTCAGCCCATTTATTAGTTATTATAACCCAACAACATGACTGTGTTTCAGCCCATTTATTAGTTATTATAACCCAACAACATGACTGTGTTTCAGCCCATTTATTAGTTAATATAACCCAACAACATGACTGTGTTTCAGCCCATTTATTAGTTATTATAACCCAACAACATGAATGTGTTTCAGCCCATTTATTAGTTATTATAACCCAACAACATGAATGTGTTTCAGCCCATTTATTAGTTAATATAACCCAACAACATGACTGTGTTTCAGCCCATTTATTAGTTAATATAACCCAACAACATGACTGTGTTTCAGCCCATTTATTAGTTATTATAACCCAACAACATGACTGTGTTTCAGCCCATTTATTAGTTAATATAACCCAAAAACATGACTGTGTTTCAGCCCATTTATTAGTTAATATAACCCAACAACATGACTGTGTTTCAGCCCATTTATTAGTTAATATAACCCAACAACATGACTGTGTTACAGCGCATTTATTAGTTAATATAACCCAACAACATGACTGTGTTTCAGCCCATTTATTAGTTAATATAACCCAACAACATGACTGTGTTTCAGCCCATTTATTAGTTAATATAACCCAACAACATGACTGTGTTTCAGCCCATTTATTAGTTAATATAACCCAACAACATGACTGTGTTTCAGCCCATTTATTAGTTAATATAACCCAACAACATGACTGTGTTTCAGCCCATTTATTAGTTAATATAACCCAACAACATGACTGTGTTTCAGCCCATTTATTAGTTAATATAATCCAACAACATGACTGTTTCAGCCCATTTATTGGCTAACATTAACCTACTGTAACAGCAGAGTCTTTTTTTAACCCATTTTTGGGTGAACAGTCTCATCCCAACATGCTGGGTCAAGCCCATAACCCAACCCTGTTGTTCTAAAACAACCCAGCGTTGGCCAGGTCCAACTTTGGACCCAAATTGGGTTTTTTTCAAGACAGTAAGAAGAGAAAAAGGAGAGAGTGAGCGAGCAAGAAGCCGCCGGACAAGAGTAAATGTGGGACTGACTTTTAGTGGTTGGTGAAATAAAAGATGACTACTTCATGATATCAAACTATGGCTTTTTCTTGTCTCTCTAAGAAAAGACAGTTGTAATTGTTTTGAGACCCCGAGCTGCAGAAATTCCATGGTGTGCTTTTAAGAAATTTATAAGGATTAGATTAAAATTTATTCTATAAGATTTGTCCTTTGCTCTGTTGTTTTGTCTTCGTTCTTCCTGAAAAGTTTCCCAACATAGTTTTTACTTTGTTTCTTTGTGTCAGACTGGTTACATGAAACGAACCGTCACCTCCAGCTTCACTTTGTCTTCCTCCCCTCTCCTCTCCTCGTGTCTCAGTGACTGTGTGGCCCTCACATGCGGTAACTGCTCTCTCCTCCACAGTTTCTTCGAGTTCACTCCAAAAGAAAAAGCCGCAGCGCTAATTACTCCCACGAGTGGAGTCACGCTGTCGAGTACAAAGCGTGAGACGTAGATTTTCAGCTCTCCTTTCATCTGCGACTCGGAAAAGGCTGCTCGCTACTTCAACTAACTTGACCTTCTCCATTGAAGTCAGACTGTGCTGCACTCCAGGTTTTTTTTTTTTGTGTGTGTGTGTTAAATCTCAGCAGGAGCTCACACACTGACACTATCTGCCCCCAAAGATCCAACATCTCCTCCAGGATTCAGACGCTTTACCAGCTCTGTGATAACTGAACAAAGGGAGCCAGGCCGGGTTTGTCACGCTCACAGAGTCCGCCTCAGCAAGTGGCACCTTATGAATTTAACCTTAATCTTTTATACAGTGGCACCATATAGAGATGAAGATGTCGCTGAAGCTGTCCAACTTCTGTGTCACAAACGGTTTCTGTGTTTGAGTGTTGACCCCGCCAGCTAGTGTACAGTGACAAACAGTAATAATAATTTTGGTTATTGTGCAAGTATCACATGAGCGATGGAACGATCCGGTGAAGACACGGTGTGGATTTGCTGCAGGGTCTTGATTGATGAATTAGGAGAAGGTGTGCAGGTTGATGCAGGATGACGCAGAAGGAGGATGATTAGGTGATGTTAGGCCACGCCCAGCCACACACACACACACACACACACACACACAGTAATGCAAAGAAATCTAAAAATACAGTTTCTATGTAAAATTGCAGTAATCTCAAATGCTAAATTGCAAGTAATTACTGTGATCACTCGGTACGGCACCATGCTGTAATTTAACAATAAAATAACGTAGTGTTACTGTAATGTTATAGTATAACATTATTTTTTTTTTACAGTAACTGTGTCTGGTTTCCTTAGAAACACAATCCTGTGATTTTCATGTATATTATCATAAAATAATGACTTGATATATTACTGTGAGTTTACTGTGAATTAACCAGGAACCAGTGCGTCTCTGCCGGCCACTGATCGTCGCGAGAACGCATGAGATCTCGCGAATTCACGCATAATCGTGTGATATTGTAGGCTGTAGTCTCTGTAGTTATACTGAATAACCGCACGGCTGGTCACAGCATGCTGGTATTCAGTATAACAGCATGACCTCCAGTTCTAGAACGGCAGAACGGCTCCGGAACGGCTGCGTACTCCGGCGTCCACCAACTCACACATGATCCGTTTGTGATGCGCTCAGGTGCGTCTCCGCCGGACAGAGCGTCACATGAGATCTCGTGAATTCACGTATAATCTAGCGATAATTCCGGCTGTAGTCTCTTTGAGTCCTGCGATGACATTCCACGCCGCATCTTTTTTCTGCCGTCCTTATAAAAAGGATGTTGACTTCAGGTTGGCCCCGCCTATTATGACGTGTTCTTGTAATGCAACTCGATCCGTGGTGAACACCCAGTGTGGACGGAGACTGTGTGAGCTGACACACTGACTAACATTGAACCGTATCCGCATGCAGAATATTTCAGGGGTTACAGACAGACAATGACAGTATTACAGTCTGTGTAAAAGATGATGTTTTTGCAGAGTGGTGGCTCTGGCCTTCGCCATCCTGGCAGTCTTTCCTCCTCCTCCTCCTTCAGGGGTCACTCTGTTTGTCTGCAGTTCAACGCGGCGGTCGAGATGCACCTTCCCTCCACTGTGCTGTTTACACACAGTGGACACGATGAGAACTGCATGAGGCCTGTGAGGCAGCAGTGTTACAACCTCCGTCATGCAGATCAACGACACAGCTGCTAATGAAAGAGAGAGAGAAACTGAAGTTTGTGAAAAAGACGAGAAGGAAACTAGTGAAGCGAGGAGAGAAATACCCAGAATCCATCTCAGTAAAGAAAAAAAAGCAAATCTAAGCATCCAACTAAGCAAAGAGGCAAAAGTTACTACTTACTACTATTTGGGCGGTTTATAGTCATTGTTTTCATCCTGATATTTCCTCTGCCGTTTCTGTAATTTGTCTTTTGCTACCATGTAAAGCTCTATTTAAAATAAATGTATTATTATATTCTTTTAAATTGGTTTTTGTAGCTGTATCTAAAAATTAAAATGAGATCCAGATTAAAAAACTAAATTGAATTTCACCACACAGATCCGTCCCGTCTGCGGCCCCCGGTGTCGACCATGCTGCGCGTCTGGTCACTCGGATGAGTTAAGAACTGATCGCCTGGTCTGACATTTGACGATCATGAAAGATTAGAGAGCTGTGATGGAGCCCGGCGAGGCGGTTAGAGGGCCGAGTCTGTCGGCTGCAGGGCTGAGCAGAGCGCCGGGCTGCGTCTGGCATTTCATTTCAGTCAGACACCGAAAGGTTGTTGGATTTAGAGTTCAACAGTGGAACCTGTTCCTGCAGGCTGCAGAGAGCCACACTCAGCACACAGAGGCTTAATAAAGCTGGACACACACACACACACACACACACACACACACACACACACACACACACACACACACACACACACACACAGGCACACACACACAGGAATAGACAGAAATGAAAAAACAGACACAGGAAGATGCACATATACAAGTACACACATACACAACTGGCATGTCGTCAGTGTGAGGGATGCACACCTGCACCATGCACACACACACACACACACACACACACACACTGCAGGCTGAGATAAAATGTAACCTGTCAGTGCCTTGCTCAGGGACACGTCTGAACTTTAACGTTTATTAATTCGGAGTCGTTCTCACTTCTGCTGCTCTGCACTTTAACTCCGTCTGTGTCGGCTCCCTCCACGCACACGAGGGCATTTGTTTTTTCTACACCCACCCAGAAGGAATATATGAAAACACGTTGAGATAATGTGACTCCTACCGCCTGTTACGCAACACTTAGTTACAGCCAAGTGATTTGATTGGACGAGAGGCGATCCAGGAGTGCTGATACAGAGGATAACAGCACTGAGACGTTTAACTGCATCTATCACTCTGTGTCCTGTTACATTAGCGTTATATAAAACCCGAGCATCTTTCTTCCTCTTTGACCGCTCGCGTGTTGATTGACCTTTTCTTTGCAAAGAAAATAAAACTTGTCAGCCGGCAGTAGTCTCTATTTCATTCTTCACCAGCAGCAGAGAAATTTCCACAACAGACCTTTTGCTACACGTCTGTGCCCCGGTAAATCCACCAGCGGTAGTGGAAAACAAAATACTGAACAAAACTATTTGGGAGGAAAACAACACAACACCTGCAGCCGAGTCATCGTCACAGTCCTGCTCAGTCACAGTTTTCGTTTCTCGGTCCTGGTTTGCAGGAACACGAGCGCTGGGTGAAGGCTCGCCCGCTGTCGCGTGATGGTTTTACCAGCGAGTGAAAAAATCCTCTCGCTTGTCGCTGGGATAGCCAGGTAACGTTTACCTGTTTGTTTACCTGTTGCTTTCTGCGAGGCGTCCATCTTGTTTGCATCAAAATATGAGATTAGTGCAGCAGGGGCTGGCTCTTTGTGGCGGCGGCAGCTAATGCCACTACTAGCTGCCGCTGCCACGAATTGAGCCAGCCCCCTCTCGAGTAGCGACTAGTCGACGTCAAGCTCTAAACGTCATTGTGGCGTAGTGAAGTCGACTAGTCTGTACAACCCCTACCTGACAGCTGTTGACAGTACATTGGTTACTGTAATTTTCTACAGAACATTATTGGTTACTGTTTTTTAGAACACTTGACAAAACATGAGCAGTTTGAATTAAACTACAGTTCCCTGCGCCGTCTCTGGAAAATGTGACATTTGAACAACTTGTTACGTGTCCGTTAAAAAATAAATGGAGATTGTCGAACTGTGGTCTAACAGAAATAAGCAACTGGAGGTCACATTGTTATACTTAATACCAGCATGCTGTGACCGGCCGTGCGGTTATTCAGTATAACAGCACTCCTGTGATATTGCTTTTTTTTTTCCCAGTACACACATCACAGATTCGTTTTAGTCTTTTTGACATTCAGTTTGCAGAAGCGTTACGATCCATGATTTAGTCTCTGACTTTTGGACAATCAGATGAGTTTCTGGCAGGTCGCAAACTTTAGTCGAGTGTTGCAGGTTGAGCGGTTCCACTGTTTGATTTCCCACTCGGCTGCTGTCAAAGGATCCGACATAAGCTGCAGTGAGCTTGTTTTAATATTAAGAGTAAGTGAAAAAAGAAATGCTGCCAAGACACAAAGGAGTTTGTGTTTCCTCAGTGATCTTCATGCCCATCTTCCTTATTTTCATTTATTTCATGTATTTAATTACAGGGACAGCGCGCATTAATCAACATTTCTGTAAGTGTGCCACTGGATCGTTTTCAACTTGCAGTCGAGATCTTTTAAACCCTCATAGTGACGGAAATTTACAGAATGAAGACGACAAGACGCCACACGGGGACGACGACGGCGACAAATTCTTCAAGACAGAACAAAAGCCTTACGGAGAAACAGCAGACAGAGCATCAGCACAATAAACAAGAGACAAAACCCTGAAAACCGTGCTCGTAGATGGAAATACAGTAGTAGCCATGCAACAGAGTTACAGTATAAGACACAACTAGAGAAGGAAATACAGATGGTTAATATATTATATGCTCCATACAGTCCAAAGCCATGCGACGGGGGAGACAAGTTCACATTTAAGATTAGACTGATGTCTTTACGGAGCCAAAGGATCCTGATTGCAATTTCAACCCAGACCTGGAGCACCTGGATCCCATCATCCAGCACCTGCAACCCCTCTGGCTCTGCTGACTAACACGACTCACGTCTAAATTTACCTCTGTGTGTTTTCTTGACTGCAATAAATACCTTAAAGTTGTTGCCGTGTTTTGCCATGGCTCACATGCTGCACTAACCTTTCCTAAAATAACAGTTCATTTCCTTGATGACCTGACTGAAATGTTTTTTTTTCTGCCTCGGGTATCGTCTCCAGGCTGTGGACACGTCGTGAGCAGCACGGTGCTGTGAGCTGATTTGCAGCCTGTAAACACGATAGGTTAAAAAGCAAATTAACATTTCAAATTCACACAAAACTTGTTCTCATGAAGTATGAAGCCTCCACCTGGTCGCTGTAGCCTCCTCAGCAGTACGTTGCTTACTGAAAGATCCAGTTTGTCAGATTTATGAGGCTCTATTTACAGAATATGCCACCATGGTTTCTCCTTCAACCAAGGGAACGAGAGAGTTTATCCACAAAACTCTGACATACTGCGAGAGTTTTACCTGGCAGAGCTTATTCAATATTGTGTGAAGTCGTTTGGCGAGGGCTTGAAGGTAACGGGCTTTCATTTATATGTAAAAGTCCCGTTTTAATCGGTTTCAGTCAGACAATGAGCATACACAAGCTTTGTGTGTGTGTGTGTGTGTATGTGTGTGTGTGTGTGTGTGTAGCTAAAGCCCAGACACACAACGTGAATAGAGACACACACACACACACACACATGCAGGCAGCATCTGGCATCATCTGGGCGAGCAGGAAGCATGTGATCAGAGCTGCATGTTGCCAATCAGGTTTCTCTTTGATGCGAGCTCCTTCAGGTTACGTCTGGATCCTACGAGGGTCCTTCAGCGACGTCCTCCAGAGACAGAGACGGAAAAAGTGTGGAAGGCTCAGAGAATGAGATATTTATGTTCCTACAACACGGGAAGGTGGAACGTGACGGCGAGGACACGGAGAACGGGTCGACGTTAAGTGAAAGTTCAGCAGAGTTGTGCAACTTTTACTAAGAAAAGTGATGATGCCCAAATATGATCATGAAAATGAATCACCTGATATTTTGATGAGGATGAAAATGATGTGAATGATATGCTGCGACCTTCACCATTACCAGATCTTAACGATACAAATCCACGATGCACTGAACTTGTCGTTGGTGTCAACACTTACACGATCGACAATAACATGACGACCATCAGGTGAAAAACACAGATTATCTCCAAAGTGCCGAGGCCGCGCGTGTCCATGAACTCAACCGTGTTGCAAAAAACTCACTGCACTCACAAAGAGAACAGAAGGTTTTCATGAAGGATGATTTATTTAGAAATATTAATATTATTTTAACAGTTTTGTTACGAAAGTTCCACATCCTAAACCGAAAAAAATGACAGCAATGCTCGAAAACTTTTATCGATCCAAGCCTCAATTCATAGAATCAATTAAGCAAACCTTTTCTGACAAACTGACGCCGCATGCAAATGAACAAAAAAAGCTCTATGGCTTCAGCGGCCCTTACTTTGACACATACCTGTCTACCTGTCTCAACACTGTTGCAGAGCAGCCGCAAAAAGATGATTCAGCAGCGGTTTGAGGAACGCGACAACAAATTCAAGGTGTTGACTCGTCCTCTGAATTCCCACGGGACCCGATCCAACACAGCATCTGTGTCATATGGTGGACAAACAAGTCCTGAGCCTCCATCCATCCATCCATGGAGGCCTCACATCGCAGACGTCCAGGACTTAATGCTGCTAACGTCTTGTTGCCAGGTACAACAGCACACCCTCGCAGGTCTATTGGAGTCCAAGCCTCGATGCTTCAGGGACGTACACAGTATTATGTGACTGCTTGAATGTCAACAAGAGGGTAGTGAATAAAATATAAGAACCTGGAATGAAGGCTACTTTGAAAAGACTGATATATATATATATATATATATATATATATATATATATATATATATATATATGATCATGTACGCCACATTTATCGGACTCACTATCACTGTTTTAGTTTCGGTAAAAGTTCTGTATGACCTACTTGACACCTTTCCACGTACAGATCACACTGCAAACATGGAAACGTGCCAAAAAAGTGTGTTGACTCCATCGGGATCCACAAATAAACTCCAGTGTATAGCGAACACTAAAAGTATGCGGGCTGCAGGACATGTTCTGATACATATTGTATGTGCTGCCCTTGCCTGGCACGATGAATGTAAAGTCAGAAGAGGGCAGAGAGACAAAGATCAGAAAGAAGCAGAAAGTTTGAACAACTGATAAATTTAGTTTTGTTTGCACGTTCACATGATGAAACCCGAGGAGAAAAATAAATATTAAAAGGAATTCTCAAGGGTGAAAACAACTCTCCACAAAAGAGAATGAGGCGGGGGGAAATAAGACGACAAAGACAAAAGAGAATTGGGAAAAAGAACCAAATGACATCAAACGCCAGCACAGATTGAGACTGGTACACAAATAAATAATGAATAAGGAGTCAGGAAATGAAGTAGCCTTGAAGCCGATGGTGAAAACCAGAAAAGGGACGAGTCAATATGAGCTGAGGGAAACTATCCAGCTGCTTCAGGATCACATAAGATTTCTGTGATCTCACAGCTTTGACCACAAACCTAAACACCGAGGATCAAACACACGAAGCTCTGCAGATTTTACCGCTCATTTTTATTTAAGTATCTAAACCTCCACGGAAACGTCTCGAATAGCCGCTTCTCAATATAACACCTGACAGAACAAGGACACCGTGGTTTGTTGACCAATGAAAACGTGTTCTGTCATCATGTATGTAGATAGCTTTGGATAAATAATAGCCAAAGATAGACGTCGAGCTCTGTGGTCTCTCTGAACCCAGTTAGACTGATGCACACACATCAGTGTCAGCTGGATTAAATAGCTCTGACTGGACCGATGTGCTCAGGAGGACATAAACATATCCACGTTCTCATGCAATCCATTCCCTTTCCGTTTATCCAGGGTTGGGTCGCAGTGACATTCCAGATGTCCTTCTCCTTAGCAACCCATTCCAGCTCCTCTTGGGGGATCCCGAGGCATTCCCAGATGGGATCTATAGTCCCTCCAGTGGGTTGCCCCGGGGGGGTCTCCAATCAGTTGGACATGCCCAGAGCACCTGCAAAGGAAGGCAAACAGGACGCATCCTAATCAGACGTTCAGACCACCTCAGCTGGATCCTTGCAATGCGAAGAAGCGGTGGCTTCCTCTTAGGGATTGTACAGACTAGTCGACTTCACTACGCCACAATGACGTTTAGAGCTTGACGTCGACTAGTCGCTACTCGAGAGAGGGCTGGCTCAATTCGTGGTAGCTGCCACCGGAAATGGCACTACTAGCTGCACTATCAAAGTGGAAGCAGAGCGGGGAATTATTCCACCGCAGACGAAGAGGTGCGTGATTATTTGCATACGCCGCAAATTCCCACCATGCAGAACCCGCTGCAGTGCTGGGCCCAGAACCAGGAGAGATTCCCCCGTTTGGCCAAGTTAGGCAAACGTTACCTGGCTGTCCCAGCGACAAGCTAGAGGATTTTTTCACTCGCTGGTAAAACCATCACACGACAGCGGGCGAGCCTTCACCCAGCGCACGTAGATGCGCTCGTGTTCCTGCAAACCAGGACCGGAAAACGAAAAATGTGACTGAGCAGGACTGTGACGATGACCCGGCTGCAGGTGTTGTGTTGTTTTCCTCTCAAATTGTTTTGTTCAGTATTTTGTTTTCCACTATGGGAGATGTAGATTTACGTGTAGATATGTTATTGTTACATTTAACAGCTGAGTTGCTGCTTGTTTTAACTTGATGCTTGCTGTGTAACAGCTGTGCATTGTCAGTCAATACAGATTATTGCAAAGCATTCCCTCCTCCTGTGATTTTTTTAATTACTGAAAATATCAATGACGTCACCGGCGACTAGTCGACTCGACTTTCATCATATTAGTGTCGACTTAAAAAAAGCTGAAGTCGTGCTACTTCCTCTGGATGTCCGAGCTCCTGATGGAAGAAGCTTGCTCCGGTTCCTCAGTGACTGTGTAAACATAGATTTTCATTTCCGGTGTCTCATTACAGAGTCTCAGGTTTATTCTGTGAGCTGGTTTCTGAAGGATCTCATTTAAAAAAAACTTACATAATATATAAAATCCAAACATAAATATTAACTTCAATGGGAAAAACCGAGAAGGCAGCGACCATGTGTGCGGGATTCAGAGTGAGCACAGTGTACATAATGTAAAGGTACACAGGTAAAGGTCAGCATGAAGGTGTTCTTATTAATTATTCCATTTAGAAAAAAAATGCATGCATTGACAACGTGTATAAAATATGGAGAACTCCTATAAATTCTTAATATGTATTCCTCACACACACACACACATCACACTGCATCAGCATCACGGCCCACACACACTTTTCTAATAATAATTTAAAAATATTAGATCCGACGCGCTGACTCGGCTCGCCATTAGTAGGTAACACACAGTCAATCCATTGATAATTCATTGTAAATGTCAAAACCACCCGTGCTCTTACTGCGAGTGCATTGCAGCAGTGTAATATGGAGCGTCTACAGAGAGAAGGGCGGAGAGCAATATCTCATTTTCTACCCTCCTCCTCCCTTTTTTCTTCCCCTCTCTCCATCAGCCCGGCGCAGATGGGAAGGATGGATGTACGGATCCGGAGAGGAGAGGTGTTGAGATGAATGAGACGTCTGCTCCGGGGAGAGAGAGAGTGGAAATGGACTGACTGAACCTGAACGAGGAGCTGATGGAGAGCAAAGAAGAGAGGTAACACTGAGACTCCAGAGGGAGAGGTGAAGTGGAGGTTAAGAGATGGTTTCCATGCAGAGATACCAAAGAGGAAAAGTAGCGTCTTACTTTTTACGTTGTGTCGCTGGTTTCCATGAGGCAGATGTTCTTTGTGTTAGCGTTCATGACTAAAGTCAACAGCATCAATTTGAGTAAAAAAAGAAGCTGTTAAATCATCCCACCGATCTGAATCTGAATCACAAGCTTCAGCTAATTCTCCACAGACGCTTTTGTAGAAAAGTAAAGTAAGAAAATACAAATGACAGTTCAGTCAAACTCATTTGTAAAACACAGACGAGGAACATGATTCATTTAAAACATTTAGTTCATAATAGAGACAATTATTTTGTTCATAGTAGAGTAAAGAGCTTTTGAAGGTCAACAAAACTTTTATTTAAACCAATCAGACTCACCATGGATTACACATGAAAACTCTTTCTATTCTTTGTGATTTAATGATGTGTAACCGTCATATCCCAGAAATGATCTAACATTTCTGTCACACCGCGGTGAGGTCAAGTTGGGTTTTTTGTCCTGTCTCGTCATTTCCTGTTTTATTTTGATATTTACCTGTCCTCTCGTTTCAGGTCACTTGCCCTTCCTCATGTGTCACCGGTCTGATTGTTTCCACCTGTTCCCCATCACCCTGTGTATATATTGTCTGCGTCTCCTTTTGTCCTGTGCCGAAGTGTTTCGTCTTTCATAGCGTTCACCCAAGCCTTGTTTCCTTGTCCACAGCCATAGCGTTATAGCTCAAGTGTTCTTTTTTTATTTTTCCTCATATGAGTGATTTTTTGTTGTAACTTCTTAGTCTAGTCTTTTTGTTTCTTAGTGCATAGCGTAGTGTTTTTCAGCCTCGTTGAAGCGCCTTCAGTTAAGGTTTCACAGCCTGTTGTTTTTCCTCCTTGTGAGTGATTTTGATGTTGATAATCTTTATAGAGTAGTTTAGAGTTTTCCTCCTTGGCAGTGATTTTGATTTTGATAATCTTTATAGAGTAGTTTAGAGTTTTTCTCCTTTGCAGTGTTTTTGTTTTCCCTAGTTTAGGCCGTTTTCATAGCCTCACTCTGTCGAGGGTTTTTTGGTCATTTGACACCTCTGCGATTAAGGTCCTGTTTTGAGTCCGGCCTGACAATTTCGAAGAAGCTTAACGATGCCCTCGTGTTTTATTGTTAAAACAATGAGGAAAAAAATTCAGTGACCAGACCTAAGTTGAAAAAAAAAGTTTCACACATATGTTCAGGCATTTTATTTGCTCTATAATAAAATATTAGGTTCTCTATCTAACGTTCAGAAAACCCTTTATAAAATCTTTATTTACTCAAACCTGACTTTAATTATTGCCTAAATGCTTCATTATATGGAAGACCGGGCCAGCCATGAGCACAGTTGGCGGTGCGACCCACAGCTCATCCAGTCCACGTGTCAAGAAGTGTCCTTGAGCCAAGACACCAAGCTGGGATTGTCCCCGATGAGCAGGACACAACTTTGTATGAAAGCTGCATGGAAAAATATGCACAGCTTTATAAGAACCCAACAAATCTAAGGGCAAAATAAGTCACCTGGAAAAACTAATGAAACTTTTGGAGAATAGGAAGTTACATTAGTCAATTTTTAACAAAAAAAAGAAGTGCTTGGATGTCGGAGAGAGCTCGAGAAATGAGAGCGACATGAAACAGAGACAGGTTAGATGGACTGATGATTAAAACCGGCCGAGTGAGGCAGCAGATGGATGATGGATGCGGAATAAAGGAACAGATAATAAAATAAAAAGCCACGGATGGACGATACGAGGCCGTCAGAGAGACAGACAGACAGACAGGAGACACAAAGAGCAGGCTGCGGAAATCCAAAAGGAAAAAAAACATAAAGGTGGAGACGATTTCAGAGCAATGAACTGACGAGTCAAACCGACTGAAGGATGGACGGGAAACAAACAGCATCAGAGAAACGATGATGGAGAGGCCGGAGGAGACGGTGGAGGGAGGAGATGAGTGATGTGTGTTGTTTTTCTGAAACGTCGTGGCAGCTCATCCGGCCTCAGAAGACTCTCCACAGAAAGAGTGAGAGAAATTACAAAAGGTGTAAAAGTGTGAGTCCTCAGACTCAGACTGCAGTCCTGCAAAGACTTTTATCTTAATCAAACCCTTTTCTTCTTTTCCACCTAAAGAAAAAGGACTGCGGGCTCTGTGATCCACACTGCTCTTCCTCTTAGTTCCCATTTGCAGCTACAGTTAAAACAATAATAGTTATGAACTTTTTATTTTATCTCCACGTAACTTTTTGGCATCACAGTTTATCACATAACTAGTTATGCATGACGTGTGCATGCATGAATGTGACTATGTAGCAGGTCTGCATTGAAGCAAAGTGTATTACAGGATATACTATTAAAGGGGTCCCCAAACTTTGCCTTTCTGTGATGCGGGGCCGGGGTCAGTCTATAACCGGAAATAATATCAGTCCCACCAGGATGTCACGGCCTTTTTTGAAATAGTTGTGGCCTAAAATCCCTGATGTTGCATCAGGTTTTCAAAAAAATGCAGTGAAAGTTGCTTTTTATATTTTTGTTGCAGGAGGAAGTGAACGTTGTGATAAATTGTGATTCGACAGTCGCGGAGAGGGGGCAGCGAGCACTAAGTCCACGGCCCTGGGAAGTGGCGAGGTCCGGGCAGGAGGGCGCTGTAAAGTGCCACCTTCACACCCCGAGCCTTTCCAAGCCGACCCGGTAGATTTGAATTAGAATGCCAAGCTTAATCATTAAGTGTGGATATTTTATAATTTTAAAAAGTAGGCCATGTTTAGAGGGATTGTTTGGGATTGTTAAGTGGGCCACTCCAATTGTTTAGGCGGGCCGGGATGTGGCCCGCGGGCCGTAGTTTGGAGACCCCTGTACTATACTATTTTATAGAATATTTATCGTATTATAAGTTTTAAAATAACATATCTCATTTATAAAATAGATTGTGTGGATGCAATGTGCAGTTTGAGAATCGCTGCTACAGGCAGCTCTCATGTTTGAAACGGTGGGAGCGCCTCAAGGCTTTGGCACGTAATTTGTTTTTTTAAGAAATTCAGTTAAAATCTGAAACTGGTTTTGAAGCTGCACAGAACACGTGATTACTCATTCAGTCAGTTTTTGTTTCTGCAGAGAAGAGTTTCTCGTAATCTCAAACCCTTCATCTTCTCTTAACGTCAATGTGGTCACCTCTCCAGACTTGCACCTGCTGCAACCTTTCTTTTTGTTCATGGTTCATTAGATTCATCTGTGGTGTGAGAAAAAAGCGATGCTGCGCACTGTCTGAACATCTCGATCAGTCAAAGATGACTAACGTGTCACACCGCGGTGAGGTCAAGCTGGGTTTTTGTTATGTCTCGTCATTTCCTGTTTTATTTTGAAAGATAACTCTCCTCTCGTTTCAGGTCATTTGCCCTTCCTCGTGTGTCACCGGTCTGAGTGTTTCCACCTGTTCCCCATCACCCTGTGTATATATTTTGTCTGCGTCTCCCTTTGTCCTGTGCCGAAGTGTCTTGTCTTTCGTAGCGGGCACCAAAGCCTTTTTCATAGCCCACAGTCACAGCATCTTAGCTCTCGTGATCTTTTGTTTTTCTACCTCGTATGAGTGATTTTTTGTTGTACTTCCTAGTCTAGGCTTTTTGTTTCTTTGTATTTAGCCTAGTGTGTTTTCAGCCTCGTTTTTGAGCGTCTTAAGTTAATGTTTCATAGCCTTTTGTTTTTCCTCGTTGTGATTTTGATTTTGTTAATCTTTAATAAGAGTAGTTCAGAGTTTTTTCCTTCTTTTTGGAGTGATTTTTTTGTTTCCTCTAGTTTAGGCCGTTTTTATAGCCTCACTCTGTCGAGGATATTGTCGACCTAAATAAAACAGCTGTCTGCCAAACTCTGCATCTGAGTCCTCATTGAGTCCCGGCCTGACACAATGAAAGTAAGCGAGCGGGTCGCGCAGTGCACCTACAAAAACACAAATGAAAGTTTTGGATATGATTATAGATCCAAATGCAGCCTCGATTAAAATATTCACAAAAGTACCAGTACGCAAAGAAGTTACTTCTTTACAGTAACATGAGTTGTAATTTGTTACTTTTCAGCAATCTACTCTTTAGCAAAGCAGTTTTTCAAGATGCTTTCAGTCTCGTTTATCTTGTGTTGTCTTCAGCACATGCATGTAATCAGGCACGAATACACTGGAAACCAGAGTCAATCTAAAAAATGATCAAGTGTGACTCACTAACGAGGAGCAATTACAGAACATTTGCATCAGATATCGATGTCAGAGTTATGATATCAAAATGCTGCAGGTAATTTACTTGGAAATGTTGCAACATGATGTCGCTCGTGTAAATCTCAGACATGAACCTTTGAATGATAAAACATCTTTCATTTAATAACAGAGAGGAAAAGTCAGAGAGGAGCGGCTGCTTTTAACCTCACAACGACTGAAGGAATTAATAAGAGGAGAGGTTGAAGAGAGGACGACTTTAACACATAATCAACACCGAGATGAATCTGAAACGTTTCACCGGGTGTGAGGGAGCGAAATAACATTTAACCCCGTGAATGACAGTCAGACAAAGAGAGCAGAGGGAGAGGTGGAGAAAGGAAATAGAATACATTGAGAGCCGGAGTGTGTGAGGGCGAAGCTTTAACCCCATAAATGGCACAAAAGTGATAAATGGTGAAAAGTCATGCTTTTATTCTGGCGAGCGGCCGTGAAAAGAGAACAGAGACGAGATGGAGGCAAACTGCAAACTTCAGATCATAAACACAGTTCATACTGATGCATTTGGATGTGTATGTTAGAATTATATATATCGTAACATACTTAGACCGTGTCTATGTTTCCTTGTTTTGTTGACGTGCTTACACGGACACAGTGATCAGAGATCTCTAAGTGTAAGCCGTTCTGCAGCCGCTCATGGATTCTCGGGGTTCTCCTCTCTCACCTGCCTCTCAGTACTTTTCAATTCACTCTCCACTCACCTGCCAGCCACGCCCTCCTCATCAGACCAACTCCCCTCACCTGCCTGACTCACCTGCTTCCCATCACCAGTCAAGTCAGTGTTGAAGCCCTCCCTGCTCACTCACTCTCTGCCAGATTGTTCTTCATGCTCAGACTCTCCAGCACTCTTCTCCGGACTGATCTCTCTTTGTCGACTCTGCCTGCCTTTGTCTAACCTGTTACCTGTAATCCTAGAAACCGACCCTGCCTTCTGTACCCGACCACGAGTTCAGCTTCTGGTCTCTCTGGATCCACCAGCTGGTGACGGCTCGGCTACCGGCGACTCGTTTCTGGTTCCTCTGCTTCATCAGCTGTTTACCTGCTTGTCCAGAGAGACGATTTCCTCAGCTGTTGCTTTGAACGGTTTCATCTACCTGCTAAGTCTAATAAGTGACTTTCCTTTATTACCTTTGTCCAGTGTGCTGCGTTTGGGTTCTTACTACACCGCTTTCAGAATCCCATTTTTGCATTTATTTAGACCAAAGTTTGGAGACGTTCGAGTGTTTGTGGCTCATCAATAAGTTCTGAACATTTCTGTAAGACTTAGTGGCAGAAAGAGGGGACACAGAAGTGAAGGAGACGGTAACAGTGACAGAACAATGAGGAGTCGAGGTGTTTCCTCACTTCAAGGCGACAGAGGACTGACGTCAGATGCTGATGTGCTATTAAATCTCACACCAGCACTGGAGTCGACAATCCAGAGTTATTTTTGTCATTTTTGAAAACTCCTTTCACGGCGTTCACCTTCCAACAGCTGGAGAAGGTGACACTGACTGCAGGGTTTCACATTCAGGGCGCTCCACCACACCTCTGCCAAACTCCAGGTCCACATATGATCCTTTTGTTGGTGGAGAGCCAGAGCCTGGATCCAGCAGAACATCAAATGTTTTATTACATTAAATATACAAGATCTCAATGCATCACCCCACATCCCAATATAGAAGCATTATGTTTGTACATTCTGATCATATATATATATATATATATATATATATATATATAATTCATTCAGAAAGTGATCAATAAGCACACAGGCGTACTCCTCAGTGGCTTCCCTCCTCCTTGTAGGTTTGTATCGACCTGTTCTCACTCCCAGCTCATCAAACACAGCCTCTAAAATATTCTGTAGGTACCTCTCTAGCATCAATGCTGGATGCAGCCGTCGTTGAAGTTAAGTAAAAAGTAAAATATAAAGAGATCGCATGTGGAGGCACTGTGGCGAGCTGGTGGGTCAAACACGGCTGTTTGTGTGTCGCGTGAAACCATGGCGTCGTTTATGTAAGGGCTTTCAAGTAGGTGGGTGAAGCACCAGAGACTGTGCAGTCGGCATTAGGGATTTGAATTTAATGCGGGCTGCTGCATGTGGCAATGATGTAACTGCACGTGGCAAATCTAGAGAGTTAAAAACCAACAATGCCAGCTTAGGACTCGCACCTAAAGATTTTACTTTATTTTCTCAGAGGGTTTCCCAAAAACAAAATCATCCATGCACAGATCAGTTTCACAAAAGTTTAACAAGTTTTATTAGTCACAAATTTAAGTTACTTATCTTCTTGTAAAAAAAAAAATTTTTCCACAGAGCACAATATGAATCTATACCACTGACAACTTTAAGTCAGGAGGAGAAAAATGTCATAGCTGAAAGAAAAAGACACCAAACAAAATGTCTTATATGTAAACACAAGAAAACCAAAACCCATAATACTACATGCAGGTGCTGCAACGCTGAGATGATTCCCACCCCTCACTGAGGAGTCACAGTGAGTCAGTCTTTCTCTACGAAACACTATTTTAAAAACGAGCGTCCAAACGATGACGGCAGAGCAGGAAACCCGAGGATTCAGAGAAACAAACGTGGAGGCAAAAGGTAAAGAGGCCAAAAACAAAAGAAGGAAGGCAGCAGCTTGACGCCAGGCAAGCTTCAAAAACAGACACAGAGCCAGATGTATCAATACACACCATATAAAATACATTAGTGGACAATCTGGTGGCACTGTTTACCTGCATGGTGGCTGAAGCCTGCACCCATAAATAATGGAGCTATCAGAAGCTGCAGCGGCGGCTCTACACGCCAACCTGCGACACACAAGTGTCCACACTGGATCCTAAAACATTTTCAGAATACGGCGACTGCGCTACATACCTGGAGCACGACACACACACACACACACACTGGGAAACCTCCACGGGAGCTATATGAACAGGTGTGCATTATAGCAGCCAATGACGCGGCTGCACTACAGGTGCCAGTAAGGGGCGGGACACACCTGCCGCGATCGCCAGACCTGCTGCAACATAAATAAACTGGTGGATACAATATTAAATACACAAACAATAACACAGTAAATAACCACCTCGTTACATTCAGGGGGTAACATGTGACCTTCATTGACAATCAGTTTTCAAAATAAGACACCCTGTGCAGAGTTCTATTGTGAAATCAGACAAAGCATTTAATCACATAGTTCCACAGAAACACTTAAAGCAAGAAAACACGACCGAATCAGAGCTCGTTAGTCAGGCAGGTAACAAAGACATAATGACTCCTATTCTCAGGTGATTATACACAACATAGTTATGCATAAATGTATTTTCTTCGCTCTGAATTCTTCGACTAAAAAACATTTTACTGATGGATCTGTGTGGGTCAGTTTGACCGGCAGCAAGAACATTTCCGTCTCGTTCGCTTTCCCCAAATTTAAAAATCCTGGATTTGGAGACGTAAACGTCGTCTCATGTTCAGAACAATATGCTCGCTATGTTCGTGTGTGTGCATGTTGCTGACATGACCGACAAACCCAAAGCCCAGTACAGAGTGTTGGCATGGTAACAATGCACCCGGATTCATCCATTTGTGCGCGCACACACACACACACACACACTTCGAAAGTAGGAAGGGTGAGCCAGCAGCGATTAGCAGAACAGAGGTTTTTACTCTGTGGGGGAAGCAAAACTCGTTTAGCAATCACATTACTCTGCATAATGCTCCATTAATGACATGCTAATCATATGCAAATGAGCAGCATTCCGTTCCGACCAACAGATGGTTCCTGTAGTGCTGTAATGGAGCCTCTGAGAACTGTGTGTGTGTGTGTGTGTGTGTGTGTGTGTGTGTGTGTGTGTGTGTGTGTGGGCAGGTATATCTATTAAATGTGTATGCCGGTCTACAGATCGGAGAGAGAGAGAGGATGTGGGATGGACACATGTTAATGAAAGAAAAAAATAGAGATTAAAAAAGAGAACTATTTTGAAAGGAAGGAAAATTAGAAAATCTGAGAGAAAGTAACGAAGATCAGATGAGTGACAGAAAAAAATGAAAATGATTGAAATGAGTCTCCAAAGAAAGAAAAGAGACGAAGACGACGTGGAATCAGAGACGTTTGGTTCCTGTTTCATGACCGTTAACATTTCTGCATGTTGCAATTCGGCTAAAACAAAAGTGCTAAAAACAATGGAAGTATCCAAACTGAGACACAGCGTGGGAACATGAGCCATCGACAGTCCAGTAGCATGTGTGTGTGTGCAGTCGTAGATCCAGAAGTCAAACACCCTCCGGTAGGGATGGGAATTGATAAAATTTTTCCGATTACGATTCCATTATCGATTCTGCTTAACAATTCGATTCTTTATCGATTCTCATTTGTGGAAAAAAGGAGAACAAACAGTTTGATCAGCATCATCTAGAGGAGGTAGTGAACTGGAGCGAGTACTAGTACAGCTGCCAGCCTCTCTCTCTCGTCATGGTCATCTTCTAAATGTAATGCAGAAGGCATTCGTTTAATGTGACTGTTACAGCATGTTTTACAAAGCAGCACATGGCGCTAACATGGTAGTCAGTGTGTTATTTACCTTCTGTAGTAACCACAGAGGTCAGAGGTCATAGTCTGGCTGCTGCTGCTGCTGCTAGGTTGAGATTCATCTCCAGTCCGAAGTGTGTCAGAAACACGACATTCATTTAAAAATATCACATGTTGTGTGTGCAAATGTTTCTGCATGTTGGTCGTGTTCCCTCCCGACGCTGTTATCTCCACTTTGCAATGATTGCAAGTCGCCCTGTTGACGTCTGTTCTGGTGAAATGCAGCCAAACTTTGGAGCGTTTGAACCGAGTGGGTGACAATGTTACTACTGATCGCACTGCACGTGGGAAACTTGCAGAAGTTACGTGGCGTGATTTGTCGTGCTTGTTGGAATCGAGCGCGCGTAACTTCCGCAAGAAGTTCGTGCTTTCTGGAATCGATAAGAGAATCGTTAGATAAACTGCCAAACGATTTCATGGAATCAGAGCCGGCACCAGACAAGGATTTGCGGACAGGCATTGCGTTGGATTGGGGGGGGCACACATTTTATAATCTCGTGTGCCCTCACGGCTGCCCCTGCACCCCTGGATGCGCCGTGTGCCCCGATCAGTCTGTCCGGCGCCCCCTCTACCTTGTCAACCCCCCCGCTCCCGGGGGCGTCCGCTCCACTAACTTGATGAGCGGTATCGAAATTTCGCGAGTTTTTTTCCATTTTTCCCACGGAGACGGCGCTTGTGCCCATTTCCAGGGCGGGCACAAGTGAGTCTGAGGGCGAGCACGGCACCCCAAAGCCCGCTCATGACGCCGGCCCTGCATGGAATTGAAACACACGGAACCGGTTCTCAACAAGAACCGGTTCTCGATTCCCATCCCTACCCTCTGGAGACCAGAACCAGAATCAAACACTTTATTAAAGCAGGTTCATGGACTTTCACAAGGCTGGCCAAGGTTGTGTCGTTACCAGGGAACGATCTGGACGACGGTGAGACGTCCAAACAACATACACAACAGAGGGATGAGAAGAAAAGCCTCCGTCGTGAGCTGACAGCATGGCTGCAGAGTCTAAAGACCTTGAATTCCACCTTTTATGAAATGTGCTGTACAAATGAGATTTAATCATTTTTATGTTGCACTTAGCCACTTTGAGATATTCAACCTAAATATGTCAGGTAAGTTTAAATCTCCAATCAGGTCCATACAGCTCAGTATCCTTCACCTTGGTGTCTTTAGTCCAACTCTTTAACTTCAGTTTTACATTTCTGACGTCACTGCATCACCCACAGGTCTACACACACATCAGAGTTTACAGATTTCATTAATTTTCCGACGTGCTTTCTGTACATTCACCCACACATTCTGTCCTCAGGTATTCACGCTCTGCTCGAGTCCATGTTGTGTTCCCTGCTGTTCGACCTCAGACGACTTCACGTTATTGAATGTATTCTACCACCGTTCATTATCTATAAAATCCACCTACAGGCAGTGTGAGCGTAAGAGCGTCCTCCCCGGCCTGCTTCTTCACGCCGTGTTTCTACATGAGAATAAAGCCCAGAGGAAAGAAGTCTTCATAATTAAGACGTCAGATAAATGTTTAAAGAAACAAACAGATGTCGGCTCTGTGTTAACGGTCCCGGGTCAGGAGAATAGAGAGACAAGTCAAGTCTGTTGTTTAGTTAATTACATATTCATCACTTTGTGTGTTTCTCTTTTGACTGACGTGGTTTGGTGCATTTTTTATTGCTCGAATATTCATTGTAGAAAGGTTCAGTTGAGGATTCTCTCAATGCATCTCAAACTACAGCTCAGGTAGAACTGTGCCACATCCGATCAGTTTTAATAAACATCCCAGGGTGAGTATGCAAATGAAGTGAAGGTTTTATTTCAGCATGAGATATCTCCATGACATGCAATATATATAACCTGTATTCTCACCTCACAATGAGGACGTATGGGTCAGGGTAAGTAAACATGAAGAGCTGTTTAATGATGGACATAAGAGTGAAGCTCTGCCACACATACACAAATATTAATACTGTACAAAATCATGAACACTGGATCGACATGTTAGATCAGTTCTGCCTCTCGACCTAACCGACCTCGGTGGGAGCTGATGTGGGCTGCACCCACCTGTCAATCAAAGCGTCCACGCTCTTAATCCTGCATAACTTTAAGCCTTAATATAACGTGAACAGGTGAGTTGTATATAAATTCACCCTCAGTACAGTTGTCATGAACGGGGAAATTAGCTACAGAGACCAAAACTGTTTTTTGTACCAGGCTGTAAACATGTTTATTTCTGCTGTGAAACATGGGGACTTATGGAGACTGACTCACTGCTGGAGCCAGCCTCAGGTGGACGTTAGAGGAACTGCAGTTTTTGGCTTTACAGCCACAGAGATCGCTGCTTGATTTGAAGATATCTGTAATTAAATCTCTGCAGTTCGTGAGAAGTGGTTTTGAAACTGAGATGAACGATTTCAAGGGTCTTTCTCAGTCTCTCTCTCACACTCTCATAGTAAAATACATGTATCAAATCCAGTTTACTTCGAAGGTTGTGAAGTGGAATGAGTTTCTATATGTCTTTATTACTGAATATTTATGTTTAAGTTTATGATTTATGATCTTATTCTAATACATTGTTTTGTGGATGCTTTACAATCTGGAGGCCGTCATGGCACGACATCGAAAAAATAACCTTGTGTGTGCTTTTATATTCAGATTGGAGTCACAGAGGAAGAGTTAAATAAACGCCGGTAAGTAAGTGAAGAGAAGGACAGAGCGACTTTTACAGTGGAAACACGTCAAGGTCTTTTTCTTTTTGAAAGCAACACCAACACGTAAAATTACCAGAGGATTCACAAAGTGAAGAGAGTGTGTGTGTGTGTGTGTGTGTGTGTGTGTGTGTGTGTGTGTGTGTGTGTGTGTGTGTGTGTGTGTGTGTGCTCTCCTGTCGTGTAAAGACACAGTGTGAAGTGAAGAAAAACACCCGGATGAGGAGGAGACGGAGAGTGAAGAGCAGCTTTCGCCTCTGAAATGTGTTTTGTTGTTGTCATACTCGAGTTCCCCGTCGGGAATCAAACTGGGGATGTTGCCAAGAAGTAAAAGCCGGTACCGAAGTCATCGAAGTCTTCTGTGTTTATACATGAACATTATAGCATTCACACTTTTTTATCCTGTGTCTAAATTAAAAAATCTAAATATATATCCACACATGCTGTCATGTAGATATCCTGGTTTTATTAGTAGTACAAACTGGACTAAATCTCTGCATGGCCCCGGTGCTTCCAGTAACAGTAGTAGTTGTTACGTGCAGCTGAGGCAGTGAGAGTCGGACTTGCTGGCTTGCATGACTCTCTTCACTCGTTTGCTGCTGATCTCATTAACACAGAAGCTCTGTGTGTCTCATGGACTTAGTCCTTCACCCAGACCTGAACCATCACAGCTGGATGTCTAAATCAAGCAGCAACCTCTGTGACTGTGAAGCAGCAAAACACAGGAGTGCCAAAAGCTGCAGTTCTTCTACTGTCCACTTGAGGGTGGCTGCAGAACAAGTCATATAAACCCCCTTATGTTAAATTGTCATCTATTGTGACGACTTCACACTGCTGCAGCCAATCACAGTCAGCCTGAAATGTCTCTGACACTGAGACTATCCAGGTGGATCCATGGACTTCATACTCCACCTGTTGTGTTCTAGTACGCTGCAAAATAGAGACACAAAGAAGTTTCATTTGCAGTGGTCGAGCAACGTAGACAGTGAATGAGAGTGAGCGAGCGCCGGATACTATGAAGCCTGTTAATCAGAAATAAAAGTTTTTTTCCTAATTGTTTTACAGCCGTACCTCGCTATAACGCGGTTCACTTTTTGCGGACTCGCTGTTTCGCAGATTTTTTTGTGTAATTTTGCTTTTTTTACAGCGTACTGTACAGTATGAACATGCATTGTGTTCTGCGTCCTGTTTAACTAAGGGAGTACTGTACAAAATGTGTGTAAAAAGGTGTATAAAGTGTGTGGTTAGGGGTTTTACGGCCTTAAAACATGTAGAATAATTGTAAAACTTACTTCGCGGATTTCGTTTATTGCGGGTTATTTTTAGAACGTATCCCCCGCGATAAACGACGGACCACTGTACAGCGGTTAAGTTCAACATAAATAGACCCGAGCAACCCAACTCAGCACCCTTCTGCCATAGTGGCTGATCCTGTTATGAACTGTCACCTGATGTCTACATGCTGAACATAAAAGATGAATATCAGATTTCAATTTCAAACTTTTCACTCTTAAACTCAAACTGGTCAAACAAAATCATCCACATTTAAAACAAACACTGATTCTGACACGTCCGGCCTTTTTATCATCACAAGTAAAGAAATTAAAGTGCGCACACACACACACACACACACACACACACACACACACACACACACACACACACACACGCAGAGTTTCACACTTCTCGCTGCTTTGGGAGATTATTGATGACGGGTTCAGTAATTTGTCTTTTAAATGAGACACAAAAATATCTTTATACTCTGAGGACGTTCACATGCAATTAGGGCCAGTTTATTAATGATGTGTGGAGACTCCGCACTCCTTTATTCATCATGCACAGTCAGTTTTTCTTCCAGCGGAGGAATGAGTTCAGACAGGGCCGCAGCCATCACAGTCTGAGAACACTCATTCACAGAGTACACATTTATTTCCCCTCAAAAAACCCCTGACTTATCAAAGAAGGATCAGCGGCTGAACCGGATCCGATCACAAAGGAATTTATCTGCTTATTGCCGTACAGTTTAATTACAAATCTTAGCTGTCAACTAAAACAAACCGACAGATATTTACTAAAATACTGAAAATATAAAGATGAGCGGTGATAATTTTGTCATTTTTCAAATTAAAACTGAGACTACAGTGATCCCTCGCTATACCACGGTTCACTTTTCACGGACTCGCTGTTTCACAGATTTTTTTTGGGTAATTTTGCATGATTTTTTTACAGCGTACTGTAACAGTATGAACACGCATTGTGTTCTGCGTCCTGATTAAGGGAGTACTGTACAAAATGCGTGTAAAAAGGTGTATAAAGTGTGTGGTTTGGGGTTTTACGGCCTTAAAACATGTAGAATAAATGTAAAACTTACTTTGCGGATTTCGTTTATTGCGGGTTATTTTCGATAAACGAGGGACCACTGTACTGGTAACAGAAACTCTTTTGCCGTCGGCTGCGATTGTTACATTGAACCGTGATCACGGAAAAATGTGCAAATTGATCTGCCGACCTGTCTGTCAGGTCATATAGACTTATTTTTTTAATGGACCCATTTTCTATCATTATCATCAAGTATTGTTCTATGAGCTCTTTGGATGTTTTAAAGCAATGCTCCGTAGAAAGTGTGTGATCCCGCTGTTGGAAACAAAGCAAAGGCTTCATATAGATCAGCTTATGAACTGGACAGGCCGTGTCGACCTGAATGTGAACTTTAAATGTAGACCTCGGCTGATAGAGCCTCTGAATCATGACGGTGTTTCCGTGCAGCCGGCGTGCACACAGCGATATTCTGTACGGTGGCCAGGAACCCTCAATGCTGCAAATAAAAGAAACGCCGCTGCAAATAAGAAACTTAAAAAGAAATACATTTTTTTCAAGTGAATGCAATACGCTTCTGTACTTCATCTTCCTGCTCACATAAAAAACTACAGGTGCACCCGCAATAATAGTCCCCGGTAATTCACTTCTGTTGTGAAGTTTCTTTTATTTGCAGCAGCGTTTCTTTTTGTTTGCAGCGTTTTTTATTTGCAGCATTGAGGGTTCCCGGCCACCGTAGTTCTGATTTGTTCACTTGAAAAATCCGCAGTGAGAGCAGCAGGCTTCGTTCACAGACTCCATGGGCCGAGTTAAACACCAGACCCTGTTTGTATCGGCGCAAAGAAAAGTCTCAGCTTTAGCGTTTAGTTAAAAATGTTTTGCTGCTTGAAAGAGAGTTGAAAACAAAGTTGTGTTCGTGTGTGATGCTTCCACAAACTTGAATCTTGAATGACTTTCAAACAAGCACACTTGGTAAAACACCTGAAACCAATTTGGCAAGAAACTGTCGTCCCCCCCTCAGAGGTGAGTCAGCGTTACCGTGGAGACACAAACAAACAGCACCAAAACCAAAACCTGAGCCAAATCTGTAGTAATGAGGTTAGAC
The DNA here is from genome assembly GCA_004119915.2 of Collichthys lucidus. Lineage (NCBI taxonomy): Eukaryota > Metazoa > Chordata > Actinopteri > Sciaenidae > Collichthys > Collichthys lucidus. Next base: position 36,856,642 of record CM014082.1, on the reverse strand, counting down.
GAAAGAAACAAGACAACAATACAATGCGCTTCCAAGTTTATTAGAAATTATAAAAATATAGTTTTTCTTATTTCCTAGACACAACAGTTTAAGAAATGGCTGAAATCTCCCAGTTCCTGACCTCCACATTCTTCTCCCTCCAAAAATGCATCAGTACTTCCTACTGAACAACCACAGTTTAGACGCCATTCAGGATTTCAGCCTCCCAGCCAGTGCCAGGACATGTGACATGTTCATGCCATGGTTCAGTACCTGGGTGTCCCGACCAGTCAGTCTGTCGTAAATGATGATTATCAGGAGATAAAGGTGGTGCACTGACCGGTACACACAGGTATTCAGCCACGGTGTAGATGACGGTCTTTAAGGTCACATGAGGTGGTGGACTGGCAGCTGTAAACATGTTGGATATTCAGTGAATTGATTCATTCAGTCTGAAGGTTTTGCAAGGTTGGGTCAACTGGGCTACATCACTTCATGTTTGTACACACATTCAGGCCACATTCAGCATCGCGCTGTGCTTTCTGCCTCTGTATGAAAAAGGTTAAAGCGATATCATAAATAAAAACATTTGCAGTGAAGGAACTCAGTGACACTGACTGAGTTGTAAATTCGGGTTATCAAGACACACAAAACATCCCTGGAACCTGCGAACTTGTCATTTAACCTCCGTTGAATTACTCGTGAATTCTATTGTAGGTTTTGTCGTAAAAACAGCAAATATTTCGGTGCTCTGTTAATTTATATTCAGCTAACAAATATTCAGGTTCAGGATGGACAGGGTCAGCAGAAAAAATAGTTTTATCCATATAAAAAAGTGTCCTGGTTCATTGCAGTCTTTCTGCATGAAGTTTGCATGTTCTCCCTGTGTCTGCGTCTCAGGGGACTCTGCAGGTTATTGGGTCACTCAAAGTTGCCTGTAGGTGTGAATGTGACCATGATGAACTGGAGACTCGTCCAAGATGTAAGAAAACCTCTCACCCAATGTCAGCGACCTTGATAAGGATAAGCGATCATGGAAAATAGACAGATTTACTTTGTTGTAGTAAAGATCGCACTGGGTTCAAATGTGTGACATGAATTAGAGGCCAGGAATAAAACCTGGGTACTGACCATAGGAGTCAATATACTGGTCTCTGATGGACTAAACACAGCAACTGTGAATGACTAGCTTGCTCTCTGACCAAGAAGTTCCTAAAAGTTATGCTGCCTTTAAGCATAATGGTATTCCATGCCTGTCCAACTGCACCAACAAATAGCTCCCTGGTCGTGGTCTCTGCACTCCTGCAGGTCCAAATATTGAAGAAGTTGCAGAGAGAATAGAAGACACAAAGGGAACCACATTAATCTAAACTCCAGTTCAAAAGAACTCTGTGAAATGAGCTGGAAACCACTCGTCTAGACAGCCACGCTCACTGGGGAGTAGTCAACTCAACTCAAGCAAACACCACGAATGAATATGTAGGAGAAGAGAGACTTGGTCGAAAACAATCTCATAACTCAAAGCGTTATGGGTAGAAGGAGATGAATGATAAAAGCCTGGAAATAAATAAAATAAAAATTCCAAAAATAAAATCCATTTTGTGGTTTAGCAAAACCCTTTTGAATCACAATCTTTACAAGCTGCGTGTTACAAAAAATAATAATAATAATAAGTTGTGGTCGACTTCAATGCCTGGCTACAACCTCAAAGAAAAAAAAACATAGTGACAAATATAGAGGATCTAACAAACAAACATGCTTCCACAGTACAGTTAGAAGAATTTCTTAATGTTTCTATTGAAATCTGCTTGTATGCAGCTGCAAGGCCTCCCTGTTAATGCCATGCTATTCTGCTAAGGCTTGATTAAAGACATCCTGACTGGAACAGTGTAATGTGAACAGCTAAATGTTGGACAAAGACATTTTGTCAGGTTGTCAATGAATTATTTATTGATTTGAATTCAAAGCTTCTTCTTCTTCTTCTTGGTTAGACTCCAACAGCAGACAAAAACGAAACAAACATGTTTTTTTTGTACAAGAAACAAATGGAACACTCTATATAATCCAGATTAAAGACCAGAATCTTACTGTTACCAAACTTGGTTATGAATCTGCTGCATGAGGCCTTTCTGAGTTACATCAGCTCTCACATAAAGAAATAAAACAGACCTCAGAGTTCATGACCACTGAGTGAAAAGATCTCGCTGCTAAGTATGAGGATTTCATCAGTAGATTATATATAAACAGGTAAATGCAATAACAGTAACAAAAACTGTTTTTTTATAAAGTATTTTGCAACATTTTTAAACCTTAAAACTTTACATACACAACAAAAGAAAAACATCCAGTAAGATTAAACTATCTCTGCAAAAATAAACATAAAAAGACAAAAACAGATACATCCTGGTCACGGCACCTCATCTACATCCAGCTGCTGAAAGCCTCCACATTAACTTCATCACATGCAATCCTCATTGCCACAGTCCAACACCTTTCATCGCCACCCAGAACACAAAACTTCTTCGGGGTTTAGGTATGAGGAACATTGTGGGAGGTGTAGAGCACTACAGTAAATTGTTGTCGTAGATCAGATGACTGGTCCACCCCTGAGCTCAGCTGGACTAAGGATGCCGTGACGATGTCTGGGAATGTGATGACAAAGTGTTGTAGGGACTGGATGTTCATTCAATGCCGTCAAGGGACTTTCACAATGGCCCGATGTCCAATAATATTCTGTCCTTGTCCCCTTCTTTATAGATTAAAGCCAACCTAATTGGTGAAAATATGCACATGTGGTGAACTGCAGTGACATCCAACAGACAAGATAATATGTGAAGCACAATACACAGGACTCTAATACACCCTGTATAGCACCCTGTTTCATCCACACTGTAAGAAATGTTCGTTAAAATTACAGTAAAAGACTGTAAAATTGAAAACAGTACATCTGTGTAGTAGATACATGGAAATACCCTAAATTAACAAACTGTGCATAACTTTTATTTTTAATTTGACAGTATGTAAAAAACACAATTTTACTGTTATAAAATAAATAATATATAAAACTTTGGTAGAAATAACAGGGAAATACTGTAATGTAATCACAGTACAATTAACGGTATTATGCTGTTTTTTTGTTGTTGTTTTTTGCTGTGGAGAAAACTCCAGAGAGATGAACAAACAAACAAAGCTACTCCGATATTGTCTTTGCCGTTTATCTATTCAACAGAGTAAGAATTAAACGAAGTTGAGAAAATGTGAGCAGCTAAAATATGTAAGAACATCATTATTTCAGGTGAAAGGTCAGAGATCCTTACATCCTTACACACACACATTGTTTCAGGGATTGGAAACCTTCAACGTGATTACAAGAAACTAAAGTTCAGTTGTTTCTCACGATGACAAGTGAATCTTTCCGTAATGGGAATCTGATTTATCTTTGACCTTGAAGGTTATCACATGAACTCCTCGTAGTTGTTAGTTGCCATTTGCTACACAACTCCAGGCAGGCGATAGATACATTTCATCACCACAAATCCAACCATGTAATGGCTGAGGTTGGGCTGAACTCTCTGCCCAGCTGCACTCAGCCCATGGTTGAGCACATGGACAACAGATTTGGCCCTGATCTCATCTGACAACTGTCCTTCCTTGCCCTCATCAGGTTCCTAATCTTACTCTCATTCCTGTAGCTCTGGCTTCACCGCTGACCTCAATTTTCCTCCAGAACAGGTCTGCTTGTCTGTGGCCTTTTATATATTGCCTACACTCTGTGTTTTCACATGTCAGGAGTGGGTGATGCCAATTATTAAATAAAGCTTGGCACTGTTATCGTCTTGGCTTTCCAATGAGAGAGAGATTTTATTACTTCAGCGAAGTTCTGCAAAGTATAAGTTAAAAAAACAAGATGTTTCTTCTCTATAGAGAAGATCTCTACAGAGTGGGCGGTCAAGGTTGCGCCTGCTACCTGCATGAAAAAGTTTAGTTGGAAATTTTCATTTTCCTGCGTCTTTTACTAGACTGAGGCAGCCTAGCAACCACATGTCTTCAGAAAGTCTCCTGTGAAAAGAAGGTGACAAACAATCCCACGCTTCCTTATAGTGCAATGTGTTAGGCCTCATGCAAAAGGCAACTGATGGAAGTGTTGACAGGAATGTAAAGTGTGAGAAATACTTTCAGATATTTTGTCAGTTGCCTTAAAAAGCGGAATGTAATGGTTCAGCAGGGCTGAAGAGACATACAGCCACACTGTGTCTCTGAGGCTGCAGGGCGTATTCAGACCAAATCAGCTGTTGCAGTAAATCGCAGCAGGGTTTTGCAGCAGTGTGTGGACGGTAAGAGGCAGTGACCTGCTGGTCCATCCAATAGTTGTCAAGATGTTTTACTTATAAAACAAATGCCAGTGGTGCTAGAGGAAAAGGGGATCATACTTTTCTGCTTGAATTATTTAAACTTGCAGAATGAATTAATTCAAATGAAGAGTCTGAGTCCTGAAACACAAACTATTTCAGGAAAATGTTTCTACATGGAATTCATCAGTTATTAGTGACGAGTGCCCACGACACGAGTCAACTATTGTTCTGCATGTTTCATGGCAATATTATTATTCATCTTCCGACATCATCAGCTAGAATGAGGAGCAGAGAGAAAAATCTGTGAAAAAATTTGACTGCTGTGGCCTCAAATGCCCCACTACAAACATGATTTATACATAGAAACGTAGGAAAATTTGTCTTCTCACTCACATTCGTCTGCTAAAGCTGTCAGCCTTATAGTTTTGGCGTAACACACAAAGATGCGCCACCAACACCCATCCACAGCCCCATAGACTGCCATGTTAAAAAGGCGGGAACATTCCTGGAGGAAAGTAGAAGTAGCGTTTCTTTGAATCGCTCTAAAGGTCACATTTCTTCACTTTATCAACACAAAATAACTATGTAGACGTTCAGGAAGGGCTCAGGATGCTCCCAGTGATTTCGGTTCAATGATTGGAAATACGGTTTGTCCAGAAATCCTTCCTGTTCGAGGGGTGGTCTCAGCATTTTCTCTCTCTCTCTGTCAGCATTTCCAACTGACATTCTAACAGGTGCAGTAACTGCTCTGCTGATTAGGGCCGGCAGTTGGTCCTGGTTGCTTGGCAACCTCAAGCCTCCCTGAAGGAGGAGAGGGGGGAGGGGCTAATTTCAAAATAAGAGTCCCTTCAAAATAAGACTTTGCTCATTGTAGTAAAGGTATGATAATTGCTAACATTAGTGGCAAATGCTAGAATTAGTGGCTCATGTGTGTAAATAAACAGGTGTGCTTTTCGAATACAGACCCCCTAGAATTTTCTGGTTATTATTTTAAAGCACTCAAAAATATCACTTGCTCTCCAAGTGAAGATCTACAGATGATACATGATGGCAGTAAGAATTATTCTAATAAATTAATGGTAAAGCATACCTTTAATTTGTCAGAGTCGCTGTGGATAATTTCTTTTACTCTGCATTGATAAAACATAGATGTAACCTTGTTTTTATCTGGGAAGGTTTCTGCAAAGCCTGTGAGATGGATGTGTCCTAGAAGCCTGTATAGTGACTAACTGTGTGTGCAGCGTCTACAAATGGTCATGGCTGGTTTACTTTCTGGCGTGAGATTGCTTCGGACTGGTTCTCTGTGTTCTGTCAGAACAATTTTGTACCAGCAAGATAAAAAAAAAAAAACGGTCTGCAGTTGGTCAAAACCTCAAATTTAAACCTTAAACATTAAAAGCTCCAGTTTTTGAGAGACGTTAAGCAACAGATGGGCAACGCCTTCTCGACAGCAATCCAATGACGGCAGGATGGCAAAACATGTGGAGTGAGGTGAGGGGGATGTAATCAGCAATCTTACCACTAAACCCTAAAAACAACTCCTATAACTGCTGCCATTAATCAGTCAACTTGAATTTGCACACACCGGCCACGTCTGCACGTCACCTGACACATGCTTCACACACCAAACACATCAACATGCATCAACCTGCAGAACAGCTGATGTTCAGATGGGCCTGCTTATTGTACCGTGGTTAAGAGAAACACAACAACTGCCTCACAGTGTGTGTGTGTGTGTGTGTGTGTGTGTGTGTGAGGATTATCTGTTTGTGTGTTTTTAAATGTGTGTGAGATCTATCCATCATGTGTCCCAGTGGATGTGGTTATCCATCATGTAATATGGTGTTAAAGAGAGAAAAACAATCAGTCTCTTTCCTACATCCTTTCCCCCTGAGGTCCCCAAACACACACACACACACACACACACACACACACACACACACACACACACACACACACACACACACACACACACAGTTTTTCTCTCACTCACAGGGTATATCTGCCGCATACACACTCTGTTTCCCTTCTTCACCTCCTGAAATGAATCATGGGATGTCGAATGAGACTCACTACAATCAGTCAACCTGCGTAACAACCCAGAGGAAGCAGAGGGAAGGTGGGCTTCAGCACACACACACACACACACACACACACACACACACACACGCACACACACACACACACGCACACACACACTCATGTTTCCCACATTTGTGACACAGTCCTTAGTTACCAAACACACTCTAACACACAGCTGCAGACAAGCAGCATCACACACATATATTCACGATGCTCTCTAACACACAATTTGTCACTGTGACACACGACTACACACACACACACACACACACACACACACACACACACACACACACACACACACACACACACACACACACATACACACACACTCCTCTGTACTGTGTGAAGAGCTTCCAGCAGGTTTTCTCAGCTGCAGCAGACGCTCAGATGAATTTCCTCGTCTAATTGAATAATAAAGAAGCAGCTCAGCAGGCAAACACCAGCAAGTACAGGCAGAAAGAGTGTGTGTGTGTGTGTGTGTGTGTGTGTGTGTGTGTGTGTGTGTGTGTGTGTGTGTGTGTGTGTGTGTGTGTGTGTGCGTGTGTGTGTGTGCGCTTCTTTCGTCTTTTTAAAAAGAATTTGTTGGTATCTAATTGCTGATTGCAACCCCCTCGCTTCACCCTTATGTGTTGGTGGTTCAGCATGATGGACTCTGTGCTGTCTATAGATATTAAAATATCATTCTAAGGTCAAAACAACATAATGATTCTTATTTTCAGGTGATTAAACACTAATGACAACATAGTTATGCATATTATATTCAACATCTGACATATTCTGTGAGTAGAGCCTCTTAAATCTGACACACTGGACCTTTAAATAAAATAATTCAGGGAACATCTGTGAAATAAAAGTGTTTCCCTATGACTGAAAATTTGAGTAAATATATGTTTGTTTTTGTCTCCTGCGTTTGTCCACAAATTCTCGTCCGAGTTCTGTCCTTTCCTTTCCTGCAGTTCACCTGGGAAAGAATCTGTTTGCATGCTGGAGCCATCGCTGGCAAATCTTCTGCAATTATGCGCAGCAGATATCCAGAATTCATCGAGCCCAAGAGGAACATCTCATCGTGCGGCACGGTGGTCGTAAAACTTTCCACCTCCATGAAATAGTTCCTCTGTTGGTTTGAGGATGGAACTTTTTTCTTAATGCAGAAATTACAGTCAAATGTTGGATCGTTGTGTTATTTCAGGTCCTGAGGGTGAATTTAAACAGTTTGTGCATGTGTTCATCAGAGTATGCATTCAGCTATACAGTCCCCTTATCCCTATAAGAGCTCACAGTGAAACAGGTCAGGGCCTTGATTGATATATACAGTATAGTTAATCAGATTAAAACACGCAGCCTGTCTGAACAGCTGACTGTGGATATTAGGCTTCAGACAGCGAGACTAAGAAGCAGGCAGGCCGAGTGATGGATGCTAACAGTCCTCCAGAAACACTTCGGAGCGGAGGTCTGGGTGGATGTTTAAACGTACAAAGTGTCTGACTGGTTTGTTTCAGACGCGGAGTCGATTTTTTCTTTTCTTTAAGTTGTCTAAACTTCCGCAGGCCTTTAAGAAGCAGCAGATCAGAAAACTGATTTTTCTGGGGAGGCACTGACAAATGGCTAAATCCTGCTCCCGGCTGCATTTAAACGCTGCACTTTTTTCTTGAATCCATCATAGTGAAAAACTTCTTTGATTTTTCCTTCGTTTTCTTGTCGTCGCTGTGTCATCGCTCAGCGTCCGGACAGATCTCAGATCACAGCGAATGATCCTTGAGGAGTGCAGCTGTAGAACCTGTTGCTCGCAGTCGGTTACTCTCAGTAATGCACTTCACGGCTAACAGGAAACAGACTTCACTATCGATCCACTGTGTCGTACTGGCAAGAAGCAAAGGGTGTCTGTGTGTGCCAGCGCTACAGTACCATTATCCTCAGTGTTCAGTCTGATTGCTGCTCCGATGGCCTCTGCAACTCTTAATCACTCATTTCATTTAGTGCTTGTGTGCGCATGAAGTCGGATTCAGACCAGGTCAACACAGGTTTTTCTATTTGATCGCACTGCAGTGGCCAATCAGACCCAACAAACTGCTCCACAGTCTAAGCTCTATCCAGGTGAAGTTCATGGACTAAACTGAGATACTCTCCCGGTTCATGCACCCAGCTTCTATAATACGTCTCTTTCTGGTTTGCAGAGAAAGTGAGCAAGCAGTGGACGAGTGATGTAGACAGTGAATGAGAGCGAGGGAGCGCCGGTAACGGAAATGCTGGTGAATCAACAAAATAAGGTTCGCCTCCCAGAAAACAAACCTCCATCTGGGCAGTGAGGGCCGGTTAAGTCCCTCTGTTTATCTATACGGTGATTATGTGAGGAAATTTAAAACAACCAACATTTTGACAACAAATAACAGCAACGCGTTAGTAGCCAGTACCAAGGGCGGACTGGGACAAAAAATCGGCACCGGCATTTTGGACCAGACGCCCTAGATGCGCCCTGCGCTCCGCGGGCTCCCGCATTGCCCATAGCTAAGACCGGCCCAACAGTGTGTTTGGGCTGTGTGATCTACTGGTTGTATGTGTATATATATATATATATATATATATATATATATATATATATATATATATATATATATATATATATATATATATATATATATATATATATATACACACACACACACATCGGGACTTGTCGGCCCAAATAGCACGTTGGCCCACTGGGCAAATGCACGGTATGCCATCAGTCCGTGCCTGGCCACTATCCTTTAGTAATATCTAGATGATCGTCTTTCTTTCTCTGAGCACATTTCCTCCGTAGCGAGGTCATGCCGCTATGCATTGTACGATATTAGAAAAATCAGACCGTACCTGACCCAATATGCCGCTCAGCTCCTGATACAGGCTACAGTCAACTCCCGCCTCGATTACTGCAACTCCCTCCTGTCCGGCCTACCTGCCTGTGCGATCAAATCTTTGCAAATGGTCCAGAATGCTGCAGCGCGACTGGTTTCCAACCAACGCAAAAGGTCACATGTCACCCCACTCTTCAGCGACCTGCACTGGCTGCCTGTAGCTGCCAGAGTTAAACACAAAGCTCTGACGCTAGCCTACAAAACCACCTCAGGATCTGCCCCTGCCTATCTCAGCGTCTTACTAAAGGCTCACGTCCCGACCAGGGCGTTACGCTCCGCTCATTCAAACCGTCTAGTCGTACCCTCGCCTCTCGCAAAGCGAGGTCACTCTAAACTCTTCTCTGTGGTCGTCCCCAAATGGTGGAATGACCTACCAACGGCTGCAAGAACAGCAACATCCCTTTCTACCTTTAGAAAACCTTTCTCTGTCGAGAATGCTTCCCTGCCTAACACTAACAAAACTAACAAACTACTCTGTGCTCCTTTACACCTTTGTCAGCTTATGTCCTCCTCTGTAAGTCGCTTTGGATAAAAGCGTCTGCTAAATGTAATGTAATGTAATGTAATGTAATGTAATGTAATATCTTCGAATTCATGTGGAACACTTGCCACAACCCGGTCGGTCCTCGCTACCAACGCTTTGGCAAACTGTTCCCCAGAAAGCAGCCTCCGTCTGGGCAGTGAGAGCCGGGCAGGTCCCTGTGTTTACTGATGGAGATTCTGTGATGTGATTTCAGAACACTTGAACGGTGGATCAGGATTCCCACAGCACAATCTCACAGCTTCCATAAGATAAACCCACAGAAAAACAATCTTAGATATGAACGTAATGAATGGACTGCGATACAGAGCTCAGGACTGTGACTTTCTGTGTTTTCATACGCTGGGAGTGAAAATGACTCTGGGCTCTGGAGGGTTAAACAGTTCACACATCTAAATGTCTGCTGTTGTTCCTTCAGTGTGTCCTCGCTGGGAGGAAGTTAGATGTGAGGACAGGAAGCGAGCTGATGCGTTAACATGATGAAAAAGAGCCTCCGATCATTTCTCCCCTTCTCTTCATTTCCATCCGTCCTCCTGCTCTCTCTCGTTCCCTCCTTTTCTCCCATGCTTTATCTTTCTCTTCTTCCATCCCTCTCTTATTCTCTCACCACTTTTCATTTTCTGCCTCCTTTTCTCTCTCTCTATCATCTGTCCTCCGTTCAATTTCAACAAAGTCCTCGTATTTCCTTCCCCTTACTCCTTTTCTCATCTCATCTTTGGGTTCACAGTCCTCTCTGTCTCTGAGCAAGGTAAGAGCGGTATATCCAAATGAATCCACACAGCCTCAGCGTGATAATAAAATATTCAGAGTAAGGATGAAAAATGATAAGTGTTTGAATTTCTCCATGTTCCCCTAAAAGCTCTTCATGTCCCCCAGACCACATTTTCACCGTGCAGCCTTTAAAAACACATTTCTGAGTGGGAAGAGTTTCTCCAACCTGTCAATCCACCTCCGGGCTGAAACGGTCTGATCCTGTGGAGGAAGCGAGGACTGACCAGCAGGCAGAATATCGACAGAGAAGCTTTCATCATTTACCTGATTCTTACCATTCCTCCTTCCTCCTTCGTCTTCTTGTTTGTCTCTCCTCCTCCTCCTCATATCACCGTCTCCGGCTCGCTCGTCCCTCCCAGGAGGAGCTGGAAGCAGCAAGCTCCATTCATAATGCATATGAGCTCCAACACCAAAACACATTCTTCATACAGTGTGTTACGAGTGGACTGGAGCTGAGGGAGAGTAATGCTACAAAGTAAACCGGCACAGTGTGATATACAGACTCCGCATCCAGGTCCAGAACCACATGAGTTCACACTGTGGGTCAAGAGAAAGAATTTTGTTTGGTTTTAACAGTTTATTTTATTTTTTTCTCTTTGTCAGAAAGAATCAAACTAATAAAGAAAAAAATGGACTTCCGTCACAGGTTTGGTCACTGCAGCATTTCTCTGAACTCTGAAGCACGCTCAGCATCGCCTCAAGGACCTCGAAGTGGACTTCCACTGAAGGATCATTGAAACCCAAACCTCTTCAAGGTAAATCCTGACGAGCCTTCTGAAAGCTGACATCTTCTCAAGGATGTGTCAAATACTGCACTCACTGAAGATCCAGAGGAGCTGTCAAGGACAAAAGGAAGCTCACAGAGATCATCTTCAAGAACTATCAAAACCTCCTTGAAAAGACTAAAGAGGTCAGGCCGTCCATGATACTGAAACCTCGTCACAGAGCCTTGAACTGAGATCAACCAAGATCTCTAGAGCCCTTTGGAGAACCTCTGCGAATCAGCAACCCTTAAAATCTCTTTATGAACACAGTAAACTCTCAGGATGCTCCGAACTCTCTTGAGGAAACACCTCAGGAAGCCTCAGGCCTGCTTTGGTGTCTACTCAAACCCGTTGTACAAGTTCTGATATAATATCCGTCACCAAAACCTGAAAGAGTTATACTTGATTTACAGTTGGTTGGTCAGTTACTCTCTCCACACGTGTCTCACGATGAGAGGATTCTGTATATGAATAAAAATGTTTAACGTCGCAGACTGTTGCATCTTTGTTGAGTCTGACTGAGTCGTCCTCAATCCAACGATGAGCAACATTGGAAACTCCTCTAGAAACCAACCAAGAACCTTCTTCAGTGGTTCGAAACCAATGAGCTTGTTACTTAAAATCCCTTAACACCACTTGAGATCTTAAAAAATATATTTTAAAAACCTTCCAGACATCTCCAGGAGTCCCTGGAACCCCTTAAGAGCTCCAGCACCTCTTTGGTAACTAGTAAAACTTCCCCAAAACCCCCTGGGGCCTCTTTGAAGATCCCTGTTTTGTGGATCACACAAATACGTGTGTGTGTGTGTGTGTGTGTGTGTGTGTGTGTGTGTGTGTGTGTGTGTGTGTGTGTGTGTGTGTGTGTGTGTGTGTGTCGCTCTCCTGCTAAATTAAAGCTCCAACATGCTGATCTGTGCACAGTTGCAGTCTCGCTGAGCTCCTGTAGCTTCAGGGCAGCTACCTAACAGCACGCTGCTGAGGATTAGCCTGCTTACACACTTGAAAAACACCTCTTGTGTTTCTGCGCGCACACCACCGCGGGGATGCACGGCACATCGGTGTCGTGCAGGGAATGCTGCGTGTGCATTCGTGGGGGGATATTTAGCGTGTTACATTGAATATGCATGTGGTATTTGCATCACAGTGTTCTGTCATGGATGTACGTGTCAAAGTAGGGAAGAAGGAAGGCTTTAAAAATGAATATCACATTTTTATCTTCACTGGATATTCTTATTTTACATAAAATTGTATAACAAGCAGAGAAAATGCTGTATAAATAAAATTAATCTGTCCAAAAATGAGAAAAATACTTTGTAGAAATTGGAAATTATAGATGTGTGCAAGTAGAAATGTATTAAAATGCTAATTTCTTATATAAACCATGGCTATGGAAGCTGTTTTTCACTGTCAGAGTCGTCATTGTCACCATGTTCTTGGTATTCTTAGACGAGAAGGACGCTCCAGATAAAAACTTGTGACCTTGCACTCTGATAAACGGCATATTATGTTTCGCCTGCGACGTCTCCAGAGGAGCCAAACTGCAGGAAGAAAACGATCTGTTGGAGTTTCTCAGAAATACTTTGCTCATGTGTAACCTTTCCACAGACTGCGTACACTGTGTATGACTGCGTGACCCAAGTCTTTACTTCAAGTCACACACAGTTTAAATCAGAATTTCCACAACGCGCAGTTTGTAGGAAACAGATGGACGGACAGTTTGGTTGTTAATGTACAAAAAACGTAGAAATTATTACAGTCGTCTTCAGTTTAAGATTTTATACAAATTATATGAATTAAGTCTGAATGTTACACATGCATCTAAAACTGATTTACATGAAAATGTCACACCGTGGTGAGGTCAAGCTGGGTTTTTGTTATGTCTTGTCATTTCCTGTTTTATTTTGAAAGATAACTCTCCTCTCGTTTCAGGTCACTTGCCCTTCCTCATGTGTCACCGGTCTGATTGTCTTCCCCGCCCTGATTGTTTCCACCTGTTCCCCGCACCCAAGCCTGTTCCATGTTTCTTTGTTTTGTAAGTTTCATAGCCCTTAGTTCAAGTGTAGATAGTATTTTTCAAGCCTGTTTTCATCCTACGGGATCGTTTTTGTTTCTAGCCAGTTTAGGAAGATTAGGTCATAGATATTGATAGTTTTGTTTCCTCCTCATTTTGAGTGAGTGTTTTTGTTTGATAAATTTCATTAGGTTATTCCTTCCCATTTTTGGTGAAGCGTTTTCTAGTTTAGTGATTGTGATTTTCAGAGAGAGTAGCAGAGTTTTAGTTAATTAGAGTTCTGGTCAGTGTAGCCATTTTTGTTGTAATTTTTGTAGACTGTGATCCAGCAGCTCGCAAACAATAAAAGTTTCTTCCAAACCTGCCAATTCCGCGTCTGAGTCTGCTGCTTTGTTCCGGGCCTGACAGAAAATTACAAAGAGAAACATTAAATTGTTAGTATGGACATAAATTACATAACATTTCCTGTAAAATGACAATTGTTATCTTTAATGGCTCATTATATAACTCTTTAGGAAACCAGGAAATATAATCTATAAATATTAAAGTGATTTTTCTGTATGAAAATGAGAAATACCAGAAAATTACTGTAAAAATTTGACTTATATTTCATACATTTACATTTTTCTTCAATGTACAATGAGAAGACAAAGACAGAAGAAGTCTTGAAGAAGTGCTTGATGGGAAATGTCTTTGGATATTGATTAAAAATACAACAAACCTATATTGAGCATTGAGGTTATTATGTGTTGTAAAGCCAGCCTCACTCTCGCGGTGCTGGACGATGACTTTAGTATGAAGCTATTTTTATTTAGTATAAATGTGAGTTACCAGGTGCTTTTAATTATTGTTTCAGTGTTCATGTCCACGTTCAAATTCAAATTCATAGAAAATTCATGTTCAGCTGTTGCTCGCTGCCACGTACTGTTCAGCTCAGCAGCTAAAACATTAAAGAACACAGACAGCAGAGTGTGTGTGTGTGTGTGTGTGTGTGTGTGTGTGTGTGTGTGTGTGTGTGTGTGTGAGAATTAAATGCAGTTCAGAGTCTAGATAATGTTCCAGCAGCCCAGTGCTTACATTAAGAGGATTTAAAACACACACACACACACACACACACACACACACACACACACACACACACACACACACACACACACACACACACACACACACACACACACACACACACACGACAGTTGGTGTTTTAATTAACAGAGAACGGAGCTGAGGGCACGACGTGTTTTTTTTTTTTAATTTTACATAAAAGTTCAATGTAAAACATCAGGACGGAGAAAAGCTGATGTTTGTTCTGCATCTTTGTCGGTTTTAATAAACCGTATTAGCCGAATGAAAACTAAACTGACAAAGCAATAAAGAGTCAGAGACAAATAAAAGATGTGAACGATTAAGCAGATCATTAAACAGAGCTCAGTCTAATCCCCGTTCTCTCCCACACACTCTGCCTCATGCGTCACTTTCCTCTTAAAACCTCGGGCTTGCACATGCATGTTAATACGTATCTAACAGACGCTGATAGTGCAGCAGTCAGAGGTGGCAGCATGCTGCTTCAGGGTCTGGTGTTGTATCGGAGCGTTCCTGTGCCTCCTCGCTGTTTTGTGCAGCAACCTGCCTGCACACCTGTTTCCAATACTTCATTAGCTCTGTGTGTATATAGCTCTGCTTTCCAGATTGTCAGCGTTGCCTTGTGTTATTGTGTCACGCAGTTTCTTTCCTTCATCGGGTTGTTGAGTCGTTCAACATGTTTATTAGTGCATGCAAATTTCCAAGCAGTTTGTATTTAAATGTCTACGATTAGTTTTATTGTTACAGATTAAACGTTGCCTCCTTCTCAAGAAAGTTCAGTTCAGAGCTTCATTGTCACTCCAGGGGAAATTTGATTTGCAGTGACAATGCAACTAACACAACAGACAATAAATGGACAAACAGTGACAAAATGACACAAAGTAAAGCAACCAAAACTTGATTTAAACAATCCTAAATGAAGTAAGAATATAAGTGGCAGAAAGAAAAATGTCTATAAAAGATAAAGATACACAGAAGCCACAAGAACAGTGCGATTTAAGAATTAAATTGAGTAGACTAACAGTCCTTTAAAAAAAAAGTAGACTAACTTTTCCTGACGTCAAGTTCTCCAGCCTAAAACGTCACTGACACTGGACGAGAGATCACGGACTAAACTCTCCCAGCTGTGTCCTGATTTGGTTTATTTGTGCACTCGGCTTCTGCGTCTGTGTTTAGCTTCAGTCTGCGCTGCAAAGCCGAGAAGCTTCCTTCGGCTGTGGTTGAGCGACATAGACTGTGAATGAGAAGAAAGAGGTAGCCGGTGAATGTGAGAAATAAAAAGTTATTTTCCGACTGTTTCATAGCACTCATGAATGTATTTCCTCCGGTCGCTGCCTTCATCAACTCTTCCAGTCAAAACACAGTGTCGGGACTGTTGTGGAGAAATAGCTGAAAGTTAACGGCAGCAGGTCAGGAGGGAAGAACGCGTTCAGGAGCTCTGATGTCTTCTGCTGTGATATTTATTGAAGCTTGATCAAGGAGAATCAGAGAGAGCCGGTCTTTATTCTGCCCAGCTCATGCTGGTGCTCACACTTTACAGATGAAGCCACGAATGCTTTAGTCAAAGGGAATGTATTTATCCATGTTGGTGTTCACCTTCAACACATTCTACTCTGGAGACACTGTTCATGCCAGTGGAATGTCAACACTTAGCTATCTACAATGAGTTTCTTCGACCCTGGTCATCAGCAAACTCTAAGATAAGCCGGCACCTGCACTGCAAACATCGGCCTCACATGCCAGAGAGAGAGAGAGAGAGCGTCTTCTCTGATCTGCCGTCACCGTCTAGGCCCATGTGCAGCGAGCGCACCCTTACTTAACCCGGCAGGTGATGTATGTTCAAACCATCATCACTCTCTTCACGTCAACATCTCGTGTTTCCATTAAAATCCTCTTCCCCTTCTCTCACACACACTGGTTGTTGCATGCTACTATGCTGTTTGGTCACCTTGAAATAAATTAGTGTGACAGGACATTAACATATGCATGACAGCCTGAGCTAGGATGTCTGTGTGAGGGCTGTGAGGACGGGAGGGAGAACAAAACAGTGGATAGGACAGTCAGCGGGACTTCAGATATAATCCAGCTTTATTATTAGAAAGAAATCAAGCAGGACAGACTTCAACTTTGTTACTGACTTTGTACGTTGGAAGGTCTCCGTAGTTTGGAGCCATAATAACAAGATAACATGTGCATGTGATTTCTGTGCACAAACTGACATAAATGATTTATCTGTTGGACTTATGTAGAACAGAAGACTTCCTGTGTAACGTCAGTACAAAAAGAAATGCTGCAGGACTCCTGCACGGCTGCTGCACGTTCTAAACTCACTGTTTTGTTTCTGTGTATGTGTGTGTGTGCATGCGTGTGTGTAGGAGTCACTGCTGAAAATGTGTGTATGAGTGTGTATTACTGTTTGAGCAGGTGCGCTGTGTGTGTGTGTGTGTGTGTGTGTGTGTGTGTGTGTGTGCGCAGGGATTGCGGTTGTGCAGTAGCCTACAGTTGTGTGAACCTCGTTAATTACCCCCCTGTCTTTGATCTCGGCTTAACGAGGAGAAAACGAGGTGTTAACGAGTGCATGTGGGCTCTCTGGGACTTTCAGTTACTAAGCATGGGAAAAAAAGGTGTGTGTGTGTGTGTGTGTGTGTGTGTGTGTGTGTGTGTGTGTGTGTGTGTGCAGGCGGAGTGCTACGTAGGAAGGTTCAGGTGAAGGCCCTGAAAACTTTTGGAGACCAGAGTGGTTGTATAAATGTTTGGGAGAGGTTCATTGGAGGTTGTGAAAAGGTTCTGCATTTTAAAGGTAGTGTCACCTTTTCCTTTCTTCCTGATTTCATGTTCTCCTCCTCTCCCTTGTGTTTCTTGTCATCACCCTGTGTCTATCTCGGTGTGTCCACCCAGTCGTCCTCCTCCTGCTGCAACTCCTGTGCTCCAGGTTCGCTACGTCCTTCACCCCAACAGCTGTCTGTGGACTCAGCTTCATCCATCCAAATTTCCTCTTATCCGGAGTCGTGTCGTGGTGGCAGCAGGTTTAACAGGGCGCTCAAGACTTCCCTCTCCCCAACAGCATTACATCTCCTCCTTGGGGATCCCGAGGAGTTCCCAGGAACCCGGCAGAGGAAGCTCATGGCCATGGGTGAGGGTTGGAACATGGATGGACTGGAAAGAACTTTTGAAGTTTACAATTTGGTCTGAGTTTTGTTTTTCTTTCCACTTCTAAGATTTCTAAACGAGATCCTCCTTAAGCAACATTTGGTTAGACACGTGGCAGATCAAGAAAACGTGTTTGCACATTTAAAAGACGTGAACTTGTTTTGCAGCTGCAGGCAGCGGCGCTCTCCTTCAACACTGCACCAAACTCCAAACTTGTTGTCCTCGTGGGTTACTTTGACACAGAACATTGGAAGGTCTGGGTTGAATTATAAAAATAAAACCTGGATAACAAACAGCTCAAACAACAGAAGAGAACTCACCATGAAAAGTCCAAGGAAACGAGGCAAATGTATTTTTCTTGGACACAGAGAAGAACACTGACCACAGGACCAATGATATGAAATGAATGTTTCAAGTTAAAGATTTCTGCTGTGGTAGAAATTTTCATTTAACTAATGTTAATCATCAATCAGAAATATTAAGCAGCATAATTATCTGATTTGATTCGTGGTCTCAGTTGACCTCGGTTAGAATGACGTGTATTAGAATAAACTGGATACATGAGCCAATAAAGCCACTAAAGAAAATGTATCATTTATTTAACGAGTGCTTCTTTTTGGAGTAGTAATGTCATTTTATTCTGTTTCATGGTTAGCAGCCTAAGCTGGCTGCTCTTGTTACTGTTATGAAGTTGAGGGTCAAAGCAAAGTGGACTGAAAATAGTGAATGCCGCTGTTTTTAAGTCTGGACATAAGCTGAACAAAAACCATGTAGAACTTGAGATTTTTTAATTCAATCACCTACATTTTTTTCATTGAGACCTCATTTCACGAAAACCTGAACTCGTTGCACATTTCAGAGTCATTTCAACGTGAGAAACCATCCGCAGCTCCAAGATAAAGGCTGTTTGCTGACGGCCTCGGAGTCGGCTTTTAATTGCAATTTCAGAAGAAAAACAAAAGAGTAAATCGTCAGCTTCACCTCCGAGCGGCAGATGGTGAAGACAGGAGGGTGTTATCAAGACGGTGCTTTCTGTCACACACACTGGTAAAGTAAAGCATCATGGTTCTATTGCGTCTAACTTTCTCTGTGATCTTTCTTTAAAATTAAAGGTGTTTACTAGCATCGAGTTCAAACCAGTCCCATTGCCAACCTCCTCTCTCCAGCCTAGCCTTTTTCTATAGGAAGGTTACTTACGGAGTGAACTGAATGTTCAGCCATGACATACAAACACGAAGAAAGCTGCTTCAGTTATTTTTTATCTCCCTGATGTCACACCGCGGTGAGGTCAAATTGGGTTTTTGTCCTGTCTCGTCATTTCCTGTTTTATTTTGAAATTTACCTGTCCTCTCGTTTCAGGTCACTTGCTCTTCCTCATGTGTCACCGGCCTGATTGTTCCCACCTGTTCCCCATCACCCTGTGTATATAATGTCTGCGTCTCCCTTTGTCCCGTGCCGAAGTGTTTCGTCTTTCATAGCGATCACCCAAGCCTTGTTTCCTTGTCCACAGCCATAGCGTTATAGCTCTAGTGTTCTTTTGTTTATTTTTCCTCCTATGAGTGATTTTTTGTTGTAACTTCTTAGTCTAGTCTCTTTTTGTTTCTTAGTGCATAGCGTAGTGTTTTTCAGCGTCGTTGGAGCGCCCTCAGTTCATGTTTTGCAGCCGATTGTTTTTCCTCCTTGTGAGTGATTTTGATAATCTTTATAGAGTAGTTTAGAGTTTTCCTCCATTGGAGTGTTTTTGTTTTCCCTAGTTTAGGCCGTTTTCATAGCCTCACTCTGTCGAGGGATTTTTGTTGTTCTGAATAAAACAGCTCTCTGCCACCTCTGAGTCCTGCTTTGAGTCCAGCCTGACACCTGACTGGTCTTTAATAAAAGGAAAGCAGATATTGCTGTCCCACAAAGATCGTCATGTAAGTTAACGCCACATTTTTATATTATGCCAGAACTTTTAGTTTTTATGTTACAGCCAGAGGGAAGCTATGAACGTGATGTTGTAAAATCTGCTTGTTCTAAAGTTGTTTCTCTGTGTGACACTAAAATGATCAAAGTGAATTATGAACTGTGTGTCCTTCAAATGCTGACCTTCATCTTCATCTTCTGCACATGTGGTGGCGATGGCAGCACAATTGTCTTCCTCAGCTGGCTCCAGGATGTCCACAGCACTGCACACACAATGCCACAACATCAGGTGCAAAGGTATGACCAACATCCAGGTCTGTGAAGAAGGTTAAAGGTTTTGACAAACTGTGTGTGTTTGTGTGAGAGGGAACAAATTAAGTAGACGGCCGTCAGTGTTGTGTTGCTACAGCAGCCCTGACCTCTAACTTTACCTCTCACTGCTGCTCACTTAACTCAATTTTGATTCCTCACCTTCACCCTTAATAGCGACCCTGAAATGACCCTTTAACACCGTCACCGTTGGCAGAACACACACAAACACACCAGCACACTGCCGGCTCCAAGCCCAGAGATTAAGGACACTTCATCCTTGAGGATATTCTGTCACAGTGCAGTCGTATATATTAAGTGTTGGTTATGAGCACAGAATATAAATAAATGGCTGACACTGGGTGCAAGTTAAGAGTTTACAGGCCATACCAGACATTAATCTGTTGGTGTGACAGTCTCTGTAATTGTAGAGCCCAGAAAGGCAAAGGTGATACTCAATGACTTGAATAAGGGTTTGAATTGTCCATATGTGGTTTGGAGGTGATACCATTCAGCAGGAGGTTGGACCGTGCAATCGAAGGCTGTTAATCTTTAGTCTGAAACTTTCATCATTAAAAAACACACATGTCTTGATTTGGCAGCTGATTTACAGCAGGGAAAATACCCGTAGTGATTTTGTTTGACAAGAGCAAGTCTGGCCTAGATTTCCTGACAATAATCAGTCAATGAGGGAATTCAAACTGCTTTTTTTTTAAACAAATAAAAATGCATCAAAGATGTCTGACTGACAGCCAGGTTTTTTGGTTAAAGGTATCGCTCCAAGCTTCTCTCCAGAGAGTTCAACATTTTGGATTTTTTTCAACAAGCTTCACAAAGTTTGATTTTACAGAGTAACAAGAATGGTAATTCCTGCCAAGTGAATGTACAACTTGAAACCAAGAGAGCTGTCCAAGCAAAGAGATGTTTCTAACATATTTTTAAACCTGAGCTTTTCCTGGAATGGTTTAAAGTATGTGTATGTAAAGGTAATTGCCAAGGAAGGATGCAGGATTCACCGAGAGACTTCATTTAAACTTTAAAATGTAGGTACTCTTGCCTTCTCTTCAGGGATTCACTTCACTCATCAACAGCTTTTACCGTTTTTAAACTATCAAGGCTCAAAGTTGAGCAGGTTTTTACTCAGATTTCTGGGTTTATAATGGGTGTGTATGTGGCGGAGGAGAAAAATCAGTGAGAAAATAAAACGTATTCGACTACCGTGGCCTCAAATGCCCCACTACAGACATGATTTATACATAGAAACGTAGGAAAATTTGTCTTCTCACTCACATTTGTCTGCTAAAGCTGTCAGCCTTATAGTTTTGGCGTAACACACAAAGATGCGCCACCAACACCCATCCACAGCCCCATAGACTGCCATGTTAAAAAGGCGGGAACATTTCTGGAGGAAAGCAGAAGTAACGTTTCTTTGAATCGCTCTAAAGGTCACATTTCAACACAAAATAACTATGTAGACGTTCAGGAAGGGCTCAGGATGCTCCCAGTGATTTCGGTTCAATGATTGGAAATACGGTTTGTCCAGAAATCCTTCCTGTTCGAGGGGTGGTCTCAGCATTTTCTCTCTCTCTCTGTCAGCATTTCCAACTGACATTCTAACAGGTGCAGTAACTGCTCTGCTGATTAGGGCCGGCAGTTGGTCCTGGTTGCTTGGCAACCTCAAGCCTGCCTGAAGGAGGAGAGAGGGGGAGGGGCTATTTTCAAAATTGCTAACATTAGCTGCCAATGCTAAAATTAATGCCACTAAGTATTAAATAAATGCTAATTGCTAACATGCTAAGATGCCCGGCAACAGCCCACTTGTCACTCTCAGAATTTCTGTGAGAATTTTCTAGGTGCTTTAATGTCTGCTGTAACGTGTCCCATCCGACACTAACATTTACCTAAAGGTTGATTAAACATGTACCTGACACCCTGAAATAACAGCTGTAGCCTGGTTCGAGAATATTCTGTTCATGTTGTCTTTTTTAAAGAATCTCTAGTACATTCAAATTTGCTGATGTCAGTTACTGTAGTAGTTGCACTACGCAACTTTGCAGCTCTGGGTATGATCTCCCACAAGAGGTCGGTAACGCTTTACGGCACTAAGTCACACAGCAGCAACTATTTCACTGATTCTGGTGAAACTGGATCATATTTTATGGAGGAAATGTTTTCTGGTTTTCCCTCTGATGTCCTCCAGCTGCTCCGCCTCAACTCTCTGTGATTTACAGAGTTTATGATGGACAGTGAAGTAAACTGCTGACAGCTGTAGCTGCTGCAAAATCAGTTTGTTAGCCGGGCTGTGAGCTCAGAGCACCGGGGGAGTGTCAGTGTAAAATGACAAATGCTGAGCAGAGCCTATCGTGCCACAACAGGAGCTGGGCAATGTAACCGGCCTGAGCAGCCTCTATGGACATAATGGCAGAGGAGAAGAAACCATCGATGGAGGAAGCTAAGAAGAGAAAAGGAGCGAGTGAGCGAGCAAGAAGCCGCCGGACAAGAGTAAATGTGGGACTGACTTTTAGTGGTTGGTGAGAGCTTGGTGAAATAAAAGGCTGACAGACAGACACCGAGCTCGACTGACTGCTGCTGGACTATAAATAATGTAATCATAATAAATACATATTTACCACAGTGGTATTACACTGGCTAACACACAGTGTTGCTTTAACAGTTGACTTAATTATCTTGGTTAAATAATAAATACATTTTAAAAATTCAACCTCAGAAGAAGAGCAAGGAAACGTGTCCTCATCACCTTACTCTGTGTAATAAATATTCTTCTCAGTGTGAACAATGAAAATTAACAGGCACTTTTAATTCCATCACTGTTGAAGGCCCCTTGATATTCCGCCAACTGTATTAAAATCATTTGTTTTTTTTATGGCGGCTGAATTTGGCAAAGCACAATCGTACCACGAGGTTTTGTTAAAATGTCAGAACAACAAAGATATAATTAACCTAATTAAAATCTCATCAGATTGGCTGTGGATCTCACACACACACACACACACACACACACACACACACACACACACACACACACACACATAGTGCAGAGCCACATTAAATTTTCATATCCGTGTCTGTATCGTCATATTTTTTTCCAGTGAGGCTCGTACCGCTGCTCGATGTCGGACTGGAAATTGACTGCAACAATTTGCTTTAAATTCTTTGTAACTTGACGTATGTGACCTTTTATATGTGAGTACCCTCAAATCGCTACTTAAGGTTACCGGTCCTTAATGTCCAGATCTCGTGAGTCATCCATGAAGAAGAGCAGAAATACTTTGTGCTTCTTCATACACTGATTTCAGATTAGAGGAATAAAACCTCAACACAAACGAATCGCAGCAGATACTGCGTCAAATAAATAAATAAATACAAACTGTGAAATCAAATATCAGTGTCACAATAGTGATATTGCATTAAAGGTGATTCAGATCAGAGGACTTATTTACGTTGTTTTTGGGGAATGTAAATTGATTTCCAGATTTTGGACACATCTCTCAAAGGATTTTTAAAATAAAAATTAAGAAACCTGCTGTTTTCCTCCGAGGCGTTTCCTCTAGGGACTTATTGTATCACACAAGCTTCTCAGAAAAACTCCTTCTAGTCGCTGTGTTCTACAAAACTGGATCTAAAAAAGCTTCTTCACCAAGTGTCACCCTCTGGAATAGGGAGATTTTAATATCCTCCCCCACATAGGGCTACAAGCTGTTGTAGGGATGAGTTATTCCTGAAGGTTTGGACTGCATGCAGACCTGAAAGATTTTCTACTAATGAGCAGGTGGTTGTCTGAGTGGAATAAGGCCGATCCTTTGCAACTCCCAGATTGGAGGACACAGAGCTGGCTGCAGATGACTGGTTACCCTCAGCTCATGCCTGCATGCTGAGGACGGGAAACAAGCTCCAACTATGTTTTGTTTATTTCCACATGGCGTACGAGAAAACAGATCCAACTGGGAGTACACACAGAAAAGCATGCCCATAATGCAGAACAGGTACAGGGCAAAAATACAACAGAGAATAAAACACTATGAAAGACTTCAACATGCGAACACACTGCAACAAAGCAGCACACCGACTGAATACACTTGTGAGGGCAGGATAACAACACACAGATGAAAACTAATCAGGGCAGAGCCGGTGGGAAACGCAGCAAACACAGGAAGTTACAGACACAAAGAGAGGGAAGAATTACAAAATAAAACAGGAAAAAGTTGAGTCACTAAAGTTCACCGAGGACTCAAATGAGCTTTTTTTTCCCCAATTCAATCAACGAAAGTAATTTATCTCAAAATCAGAAATTGGCAATCACAAGTTGTTTTCATTCATTTGAAACCAAATATGTGGCATTTGTAGTTTTTTGATTCTGCACTTTGAAAAACTGTTATTTAAACAGCCTTTTCCTGTGATGACAGTACAGCTACATGCAAAAACAAATCACACATTCTCCCTGCCAACTCTTCATTCAGCAACTTATTTGAGAAAAATCTTTGAATTTATGTAAAAAAAAGTTGCCGCAACCTCTCCCAGAAAACAGCCTCTGTCTGGGCAATGAGAGGGAGGTCAGTCCTGCTCAGGCATGCAAACTGGTTAGGGGTGAAAAAGGTGACAAGGTAACGGACACGCGGCATTCGCGGAAAAGTGAAGTTCATACATGGGTGTGGGAAGTAGGGGTGCTGGGGGTGCTGCAAAATGATTTTGTATTATTTACTTGTTTTTTATCTATATTATTTTCCTCAATCTGTTAAAAGTTATTGATTAATTCCTGATTAAAATGCAGGAAATTGCATTTATGAAATACAAATCCCCCCCCATCTTGACATTTTCCTCCTTTTTGGTATTAGAGAAATTATCACCCTATACACATATCAAAGTATCGTAGGAATGACAGCTGGGAATGAAGGGGTTCGCCGGGCTCCTCACTGCTGATTGGTGATTGTGCTTCCGTCACACGTCACTCTTGTCAGTCATTTGTTGTCACGACGAGAAGAAAGTTGCGGTGATAGGTGTAGGTCGTAGGACTCACAATAGTGTAGTTTTGAGCCTAGACGGAGGTTTGCTCGCTCTTTGACATTCTCGCTGACACCCCCCCCCACATTTATTTTCTCCTCGGATCTACGCGATTCAGAAAAATGACCCATTTTGATTTCAAAACGGAGAAATTTCGCCGAAAGGTGACAAGTTTGCATGCCTGCCTGCTGTTCACTGATGGTGATTATGTGACTTGAACTCACAATGTCTTTGTCTCTTTCCACTATCAGAAAATCATAGATGATGTATTTCTCCGATTCCGATTATTGACAACTCAAACTATCTTCACAGTCACAAACAGCACTGACAGGAGTATCGCTTTGCTTCCGTCGTTTGTCGTTCGTTCTTTCCTTGTAGCTGCAGCTTGTTGGTTCGGATCATCAGTTCTTTCCACTTCTTTTTCGGTGACATGGTTGGAGCTCTCTTACTACCACATCAAGTATGAAGTCATGCATATAACGCAGGTCTAAAGTAGTTTTTCTTTTGTTTCACTGTTTGTCACTGATCTGCTTCTCAAGGTGTTCGATTCCCTGAACTCCCTCCACCTGCTCGACATTTATCCAAAGTTGGACTCGCTCCTCGGGCTCCAGGCTCAGGGGGAATTCATTAAGAAACCGCCACCTGTTTGGAGAGCAGATCCAAATTTTCTTTTTTGTGTTGCCTGATATTTTTAAATTCAACCACTGACCTGCTTGTTGAGATGACGCCTTCGCTCCTTGTTGTTGGAGGAAAGCGTGATTGCATTTCTGCACGTTTCTTTTTCTCGAGACTTTCTGTTGTTCTCGAGTCTCATTTGGTCAATCAGCATCGGCTCGTCACATGAACCTCAGCGCAGCATTTACATCATGAGGTTTATATTATGTGGTCCTAACTTGTATTTGTACTTGATGTTAAACACAACCACAGTCTCTTTATTGACTCTTATTTTATGGGATCAGGGATTAGTCTCTTCGAAGCTTTGACTCTGCAGATGTCGTGCAGTTCATGCAGACTCAGCTTCAAGGTGCTGGAGAACATATCCCGCATAAACAGATCGAGATTTCTATTTATGTAACCGAGGCATTAAATTAAAGCTGAGTTTACCGACTCTTCAGGGAAGACGAACTCCAAAATAAGCCAGAAAAAAACACACGTCTGACTTTATCATGTTACAAAATTGTCCAACCTCAATCAGTTAGTTGCCAACTTAAACATCCAATAACCTTTAACAACACAGGGCAACATTATATAGTGACTTATCTGCCATTTGGTGTTGGATGTGTCTTGGAATGAGGTTTATGAGAGCGCTGAACAAACCTATGAGCTCCGAGAGTCGGTGATAACTCTTTGTTATCACCAACACACAATCAAATCTCGCAGCACGCTCGGAACCGCCGTCCTTTGTGATTCCTCTTCCCACTTTGTTGTCATATTTCTCTGAAAATCGTCTTGCATCACCAGGAAAATGCTGTTTTGTCTACATAACCAAATATACAAACACCACATCTGATATAATAAGCTGCTGCGTTGACGTGGTACCGTCAGTGCTCACAGATCCGTGCAATGTGACCCTGAGGTACCGAGAAAACAAACTCTCTGACTGCGTTCGCGAAGCGTCTACCAGGCTTGACCTTGTTCGTCACCGCTTCTCGTTACTTCCTGTGATAATGAGTCTGAATCTGTGTTTGTTATCCATCCGTACGCTGCTTTCCAGGCCAGACGTGCTCTGTAAAGCGGGCCCTCTCGTCTCAGCGGGACTCATGCTGTTTTTAAAAAAAACAGTTAAATCAGCTTCAGCGCAACATTTCCCGAAGGCAAATGACGGTTAAAAAGAAATTCAGTCATCCATTGCTACGTTTCCTACTGCTGACAGGATTAAGCCTGATGGATATTTACCACAAAGAAAACAATTATTCCAAAGTGAATGGAAGCAGCGTGGATTAGTGCGTCTTACGGGGCTCTGTGCTGCCGCGTATGTGCAGGAATTCAATTAGAGAGTGAAATTACAGAACAGATACAGCGTTTAGTCTTTTTTAAAGCCCCATTGTTGAGTTATGAAAGCTGAGTGTTACGTTAGCTGTCGAGGCGTGCGTCTTCATGACATCTTTGAAATAATATTCAGCGCCATGTGGCGATTATATAATACACACGAGGTAACTGTTGAGTGCTGCAGGATATCAAGGGGCAGGAAAAGGCCATAAATACTGTGAAGTCTCCTTAAAGGTGTTTAACTGATTATACTTTCTTTTTAACGTCTGTTAGATAACAGTTATTTTTGAAAAGAGAAAAAGATTATGTAAGAAATTCATTGTCATAAATCTGGACAGATGTGTCATGTGAAGTTAATTCATTCAGTTTTTGTCTTGTGATTTCCTGTTTTATTTTGGTTCCACTTCCTGTCTGTGTCCATCGTCGACAGTTTTACTTTCTCCCTTTGTCTGTTTTCCCGCCCTTGGGATTACCTGTCTCCGCCCTGATTGTTTCCACCTGTGCTCTTACCTTGTGTGTGTGTATAGTCCGTGTGTTGGAGAAGCAGCGCTTCATCCATTCAGTTGTTTGTTTGTGTTTGTTTTCTTAGTCCTAGTTTAGATTTTCTCTTTATTTGTTCTTTCTTAGTCCAGCTTTAGTTGACTTGAGTTTTAGTTTCATAAGTTAGTGTCGAGTGGTTTTTGTTCTCTTAATAAAAAGTTTATTTTGAAACTTTCGTCTGAGAGTTGTGCGTTTGGGTTCTGGTCCATAGTTCGGTTGTAACAAGATGTTTGTGGTGGTTACGTTATTTCTTGAACAGCCAAACATCAAGTGGATCCTTTTTCATCAAGATATCTTTGGATGAGGAGATCGTCAGTAAGCTGGAGTACACTGTCTATCACAGTCAGAGGCTGGATCCCAGTTTAAGTACGACATCCTCTAAAATCCACATATAAAGACCAACTATGTCCTTTTTCCAAATGCTCCCGTCTTGCTGAGGACATCAGTCAGTGATTTAATGGAAAGTTCAGATGATGCATTAACTCATAATTTCAGGATATATCATTTGACTCACTGTGTTTACCACTAGATTGTAATGTGTGTATATATCATACAGATTGGTAATGTTTTGATTAGGCTTAGTGTATATTTACCAGCTGCAACAGCCACAAATGTCTGCATATGAATCTATTATATAATGTATGAAGATCTTATGTTGGCTGATTTTAAAACCTTTTTGAGCGACTGAGTTGATTTCGTGTCATTATTGAAGCTGCAGCTGTTTCACTAAAGATCATAAAAACATTTATAATAGCTTCTTTGGTGCGTGCGCATGATAAATTACCGCACGCCCGCCGTGCTGCCATTTGTCAGGTTGAGAGATTACCGTCTACTCTGCACACACACAGATGCACGCACACACACAGATGCACACACAGATGCACACACACAGATGCACACACACACACAGATGCACACACACAGATGCACACACACAGATGCACACACACAGATGCACACACACTTTCATGTATGAAACTTATTAACAACCAAACTGAACAACGACGAAAAAGTTAAAGCATCTATTAAAGTACATGTCAGACACTAACTGGCCTCTGTGACATCGTGCTATGAAACAAGATGTTGAGTCATAAGTACGTTTTCATTTTACAACCCTGTTTTCCGGATGATAGAATTTAAAAGTGTGGGTGCTGTTTCAGGTTCAGGTGACCAGGCTTCATTCAGCTGCCTCAGCTCCACCCACGCTGCATGTCTCCGCCCATTATTGGCTCAGAGTGGAGCCAAGATGGCAACCGCAAGAGCCACCACGCTGAGCTTCACAACAGCCTCATGAACCTGTGGGTGACGTCACAGAGACTACAGCCATGTTCATACATGTAACATGTTGTCAAACCAAGTCTCGCTCAAGGAGAAAGGAGGACGACAGTGGAAAGGTGAGCATAGTGACCAGGCATGGAGTACAGAAGCTTAAGAGGAAAAAGTTTTTTAATGTCATTGCTAAAGTCAGTCGTGTTGATGAGGGCCGCGGACACTGTAGCAAATAGAAGTCAGTCTAGTCAATGAGAGCACTCACACAGGGCGCGGCTCAGAAGCGTCTCTCCGCGCCACGGCGCAAGCTTTCCGTAGCATTTCTATTTTTACCGCGAGCCGCTGCTGAACCTCGTAAATTTCAACAGAGCACTGCGCACCAGACAGGAAACCCGACACAGAATCAACATAATAAACTTCCGCCCCCTTTCAAAATAAAACACAATACGCAGTTCATGTAGCTTTTTACAACTTCACATCAACGTTACGTCATGACCGGTGGCACCAGGTGATCAAAGATCGATCAAAGGGTCTCAACATGGACGACGAGAGACTGATTGTTGAAGTGGAACAACACACAATCATTTACGACACAACAGATGCTTTTTATAATCTCCTCCACGTCGGAGAAGCAAAGTCAGCTGTTTGTTGTTGTTGTTTTCTTTATACACTGTTTGTCGCGGGGTCTCGCTTACGTCCAGGATTCTCTCGTGATCTCGCGTGAATACGGCCGACTCGCTCCGCTGTCGTTCCGCGGCTGAAAGGCGTCCGGTGTTGGGGTTCGGCATTGGGTGTTTTTATGTTTTTATGTGAAGCGCTTTGTGTTACATGTTTTGTATGAAAAGTTCTATATAAATAAAGTTTGATTGTTCGAAGAAAACAAAATTGATGTTTTCCTTTTAAGGGAAAGTCTGACAGTCCTCACCGTCACGATGCATGAACCAACAAGTCATTTATAAATAAATAAACCACAAAACATCTGCGGCTTCTTCTGCATGCATCCATTAATATCAAGACCCATCTGACTGCATGTAGTTTACAGTGTCGAGTGTAGGTTGTTTTTGCATATCCTCCTTGGCATTTTCCTTTTTGGAGGTTTTCCGTGCACGTCTGACTGGTAGGAGACCCCGAGGCACAGCCAGAACTCACTGGAGGAAATACACATTAACTGATGGTTCTGTTGGCCCGTCCATCCACCCTGACCTGCTCCGTACGTGGACCTTACTGCTCCGTAACGTCGCTTTACTTCCCCTGTGGCTCCGTATAATCGCTGCACTTGTTGCCTCCTTTCAAGGTTTCTGGTGTCACACTTGGTTTGATCTGTGATGGATACTGTGCAGTACAGTCCATTTCACTTTCATTTCATCATTTCACCTTGGCTACTGCAATTCCACGTTGTGCTCTTTTACCGTATTTACCGTCATTACTAATGTCTTTTTTTTTGTCCCCCTGGTGTCACAGCATGCAGAAATGATTTGTGATTAGGACCAGGGGAGTTAATTACCACAAACCTTGTGGCTGTATCAGCTTCTTACAGGAAAACATGTGTGTCAGTGGTTGCAGACACCAAAGAAAGGACGTGTGTCCAAGCTGAACCCAGACAAGCTTTTCTCGGTGGTTGGTGCCCAGCGTCCACCGGTCTATCGCCAAACATTGACTCCCAGCTCACGCATTTCGTTAACAGATGAATTATTCACCGCACATTAAAGTCACCACAGTGTTATTTTAATAAACCCTGTCACTGTGATTTACTGAATTTGTCTTAAGTACAGATCTGATGCAAAAAGGGGAAAACTTAAATATGTGAATAAATGTGTGTGTTCATGGGGAAACAGTGTGTTTGTGTGCTGTTAACGTCACACTGTCTGTGATGTGTGTTGTCTGTCTCACTCATTCATTTTCATACCAAGGTCTGATCCATTTATACTGGACCAGTCCAAGGTCTCCAAGGCTTGTGTCATGAATAGTGAGCACTGACATTTTATGATTTTAAAAACAGTCTGCCGTGCCATTTTTTTGGAACAGACACTCTGTCTGCAGTCTTTCTTATTTTCTATATTGTAGATTAATGTAGACATGGCCACTAATTATGTGGTAACATTTTATATTCTAGTTTCTTCAAAGTACAGTAGACCCCTTGGCGCTCACTTTGAATCCTCTTAACCAGCTTCATGAGGCAACACGTGGTTTTTAATTAACAGGTGTGTCATGTCAAAAGTTAATTAGTAGAATTACGTCCATTCTTAATGCAGTAAATATCCCTGTTTGACTACTAGTAATCCAGAATACGACAATGTTATGGCTGCCGCCGTTTCGCCCCACGCATGTGTGTGGGTAGTGTTTTTTTCCCATAAGTAAATGCAGGTGTGCGGTTCCCGGTCCCTGGTTGGCCCCAAACTGATGGAGGCAGGGACAACACGTTCATGAGCTGTGCAGGGCATCCTTTCCACGCCGCCAATGAGCGAGCCCAGCAACGCAGCATCACCGGCATTTAAACCACAGCCGCCCGAGCATTGTGGCGGCTTCACTCGTTGTTTGTGTGTTCGTGAGCTCGCCTCGTTCGTTGATGATACTCATTCGTTTGCATTTTGTAACTGCAGGTTTTGTGTTTGATACTGGGACTGGGCAGGGTTTAGTCAGTTTGGAGATATCTACTGATTACACGTAAACTATTTCTGTTAGACCCATTAGATTAAGAATGCTGTTTCAGGTGCGTTTTTGTTATTTAGACTTAGTGAGGGTTTTCTTTCTCGTTTTGGTTTTCTAGTTAGATAATATATCCTCTGTTAGAGTTCTCTTTTAGTTATATTTGTTTGTTCGTTTAACAGCTCTCGCTCGCCCTTCGTTCCATTTTGCCTCACCTCCTTTTGTTAAAACGATCTAAAACTTGCATTTAATAAAACACTTCTGTTTAATAACCTTTAAAATCTGGTTTTATGTTACTTCCTTTCATACCCCTTTATCTGGTCGTAACAACAAGAACTAACTTTAATTTACAATGACTTACTTTCAGCTCCACTGCCGAGGCCAAGAAAGACACAGAATGGATATTAAGTCTAGTGGAAACTCGTATTTTGGTCTAATGAGTCAACCATTGTGTCTTTGAGAAGGTGAACCAATGTTATCTGCATGTGTGGTTCCCACCATAAAGCTAGAAGGTAGAGGTGTGATGGTGTGGGGGTGATTTGCTAGTGACACTGTTTGACACTATACTGCAGGGGTCAGCAATTAGCGCCCCGCGGGCCAAAACTGGCCCGCCATTAATTATATCTGGCCCGCTAGATGACGTTCTAATATTGTATTCTTTACAAACTGCAACAACCTCGTTGCAAATGAGACACGTCGGCTTGGCATTAATAAATGCAGACTGGTCCTGTATTTGGAATCAACTTTTCTTTTCATGGCTTTTGACAGCGTCATTTTGCATCGATGGCTAGCAATCTTCAGCTAATGATTTCCACAGCATCCAAAACTTAAAAACTGGCGATTGTATACGTTAGTTACGGCAGGTTGTCTGTTTCATGACAGACTTCAGGAGATGCAGCAGTGGGCGTAAAAACAGCACATAGAAGCAAATTAATGATTTAAATTAAATTAAATGCATTTCTAAAGTGAATTTATTATTTTTAATAATAGAAAAACAGAAAAATTGGCCCTGGTCCAAATTTATTTGCTGACCCCTGCTATACTGGTTGCAAAAAGAAATCTGATCGTATAGAAGTCTATGAGAAAACTATTCTACTCCTCGTATACGTTTTCCCAATGACATTATGTTCTCAGTCAAATGATCTTCTTTTGGAAACCATCGTCCCATTTAGAGGACGGACGTCCAGAATACGGTGCTGGTTTGAAGGAAGCTGCTGGTTAATTGTACTAATAAGGTAATGTAATATATTTTTCTCTTATTATGGAGTACACTTTCCCTGTTTCCTGTTTCCTGTTTGCACTTTTATGAGCTCTCTTTTATTTGAAGTATAGAAAGGTACTGAAACCCGTTTTAAAATCTAGTATGTCACGTCTTCAATGTGCGCAATGCGACAAAAACTCACACAGAAGGAATTAAACATCTTTTTAAACATGGCAATGACTCACTTGTTATCTCCGTGTGTGTACATGGAACGGTTTATATCTGCAGGTGGGTATTTATTGAGGTGCCGCGAGGTTAGACGACTGGAACGAAGATAGAGTAAAGGGTGAGGAGGGAGACGCGAGCGTAGCTTCTACCTGAGCTTATCAGCGAACGTGTTGTATGAGAAGGTCAACTGGAGAAAATTAAACTGTCATGTTCTGTGGAGGTGAGGCTCAGCTACATGCCAAGACAATGGGAATCTGGCTCTCATGCTGACATACGTATAATGTGTTCTGCCTCCGTGTGTGAGAGTGTATAGTGTGTTTCCATGTTTCCTACCAGTATCATTTATTCAAAGCCTTTCATTGATAGAGCCATAAATAGAAGCAGTTGTAGTTTTAGTCTGAAGTCGCTCAGATGCATTTTATGAACCTGTTATAGGAAAAGAAACATATTTTTTGCTTGTGAAACATGATTAACACCCAGATTATGATGTCATAAGTAATGTGAAATATTATGTGTTATTTGTTCACTCACTTCCACACACTGAGTCCTGTCAACCAGTCACGTGGCTCTGATTCAGCTGCTTTCTGAACGTCTGTCAGCGTTATGTTCCTTTATGATGAGTGTAAGCGCCATTTATTATTGTTTGTGTTGTGTTCAGTTTAACCGGCTGAGAGGAGGTGTCCATGGCTGTGTCCGAAATCACTCACTCATTCCCTACGTAGGGAACTAAATGTAGTGGACTATATAGTGAGCTTAACAGAAGAAATGTTCGGACACTTCTCTCGGCGCCGGTAATTACGTCATTGCTGTCGCATAATTAAAACGTACCACATTAATGTCGTCTCACGTAATACTTGCTACTGCATTTTTATTAAATTACAGTCTTGATTACTGTCCTGTATGTTTTATTTTCGTGTTTTGTTTTCTATATTTGCATATTTTTGTATTTTATTCTCTTGGCTCTTTACTAACAGAAAGTTACAATGTAATCTACTGCAATGTTTAATTATATGCTGTTCGTTTTTACACTTTTTAAATGAATGTAGAAAGCCATTTTGCCTAGTTTTGAAATGTGTAATAGGATAAACAATAGAATAAACTGGCCTCGTGACTGTTGTACTGCTCCACAACTCATGAATTTGTTTCGCGCCTCTCATCCTCTCATCCATCGTCGTCAAATTAGCGCCTTGTTAATTAGAGTAGATATCATTTTCTTTAATTAATTCAATAAACCATCCTCCGTCAAACTACACCCCCTGCTGACTCCCGTCCATCTGCCATATTTATGTTCCTTTCCGCGCCCAGAGAACTTCTGGCAATGCATGATGGGATATCTTGCTTCGGTTAGGGACCATCGGATGTTCACTACATTTCGCAGTGAATTGTGGGATACATTCAGTGCACTATATAGTGGACACTAAACATTCGGACACCACTACAAAATGGCGTGGTCACTATATAGTGCACTACATAGTGGTTGGGGAGTGAATTCGGACACAGCCCATGTGTTTGAGTGAGTGTTGAGCCGCTGGTGTTTTGGCCTTATGTGGCTTCCGTAGAAAGCAGAAAGTGAAAGCGTGTCTTATGTTTGTTTCAATAAAGAAATGGCGGAGCGACACGGTCGTTTTAGCACGACACCGGGTCACACGTCTGTGTCCGCGGCCAGCGAGAGTTGTGCGTAAAAACGGTCTCCTCTCATTTGTTGGAGTGGTTATAAACAAAGAAATGAAGAACAAAAAGAAAGAACAAGTACGATAGCAACCACAGAGTTTTAAGTCGGTATGACTTCTGACGGCAGAAAATTCAGAGCAGGGAGAAGTTCATCATCTACTTCACCGGCCTAACTAACTGCAGAGGACGTGATAGTCAGACTAAGGCTCGTCGTTTATGGACCATGAGTTGGTCTGGGAACCAATCCTTGCTTTGGGGGTTTGTAGTGAACTTCACTAAACCGTGGTTGGGAATACTTTGTTTGTTGTTTGGTGGATAGTGGGGAATCCTATCATTTATAAACTGATCTGAATCCTTGAACTGGACTAAACAAACGTTTTTTCTTCCTTTTGTGCTAACTGTTTAATATTAAATTGTACATAATCATTTTTAATGGGCACATTTGAACACTGTGCAATAATACTGGACCAAATTCAAAAACTGTTGTTCCCATTACTCACTTTGACATAAAAACATTGAAAAATAAAGTCCAAGTGTAAAAAAAACAAAAACAAAAAAAAACACAAAAGTTACCCTTTAATGCAACCTTTGCAAATCAAAGTTATTCACCGAGCGTTTTATTTCACTGCCTTGCAATTTTTCATCTGTGGTGAGAAATGTGTACACTCACTGCATGCATCCCTGTGGGGGTTAATTCTGACCTTTACTGGTTCAAACCTGATCAAACCTACGTTTGGTGGTTTGAAGTTTAACCAGTTAAAAAGTTTCAGGTTGAGGCCTGTGCAACGAACGACTGATGAATGTGATTAACGTTTTAGTGGCGAGTACAACATCTCTGTTGTTTCGCTCATTGAAAGAGGGAGTTATAACTATTACTGACTAAAACAGGATGAACAGCGTTAGGTCAAGGCCTGGTTCTGTCTGCAGTGCAGGTACATGAAGAATGTAAGATAAATCAAAGTCCACTTGATCCCAAATGAATCTTCTGATTATTTTCTGTCATTCTCTGAGCTCAGTGGCAGAAGCTCACATTGTTCATTCTCAAGTTTCATCTCGTAACTTCTGAAGGAAATATTTAAAATTAAATGAATCATTCAGTCTGACTGTGGGAAATATTCCTGCATATTTCTTCTTTGTTTTCTGACTCTCACATCACACTTCCTCATCTTTCTCTAAACATCACCACTGCATGAAGGTTACGTCAAAGATCCTCCACATGCTCAAAGCGACCGCAGTCATGGCAGGACGACCTGACCTGACCCGAGCTGATTTCCAGTTTAGTTCTCGGCCATTCGCGCACCACACAGTCTAACCAAGCATGCCATGAAATAACCACTATGCGCTGTTCAAATGTCAGCTTATTGAAATATTGAATTCAATCTGCTTTTGGCTGTAACAACACTCCCCTGACCTGCAGGCATGTTCCCACCATGTAACACATTTGTATATAACTGTTTTCCTCATGGGTGAGAAAAGAAGTACGTCCCACAGCTGTTACCTCTAGCAGAGGTATTAAAGTGGGAAAACACCCCGCACACACACACACACGCACACACACACACACACACACACACACACACACACACACACACACACACCAGATACAGCCTGGTTGCTTACACAACACTTCCTCAGCTCATTAAGAAGAAGAAGTTCTATTTCTGGTATAGCAACTTAAGAAGATTTCAGGGTTGGAAACTATAAGACAAAGGATTTCCTTCTGGATCTTCAGAGTTTGTGTAAAATGCACTAATTGGGGCAAACTTAAGTAGAGACGGTAATTATGTTTCTTCCCAAATCTGTTGAATGCAAGATCAGCTGTGTGGGGAGCGCCGGGGTTAGATGAGGTACCAACGATAGCTTTAGTAAAAAACTTCACAACACGAGACTGCCGGTTTAAGGCGTACTCAAAATCATGCACCAAAACGTGTTGAAGCAACATTTTTAAAATTCACTGCCTTGTAATCAGGTTAAAGGTGTCTCTGTCATTTGAACGTCTGGTCTTGCACTATTCAGGGTTCCCACGGGTGCTTGAATTCCTTGAAAATGCTTGAATTTCAATTCAGTGTTTTCAAGGTTGTGAAAATGCTTGAATTTTTTTGTGAAGTGCTTGAAAATGCTTGAACTTTGTGTGATGTCTATCTCAATAAACCAAGAGAAAACAAAAATGTTTCCTAAGCGGCTACGCGCTTGATCCGATGCCTTTACATGCAGAACTCAGTTATCATACTCGCTTGGTGTTCTGCAGAGAAATAACAGTAGACTACTATCCACACCTGTTGGTCACTGTTATTGCGCTATGGTAGTTACACAATACACCGCTCACAAGCTGAGAATACAAGCCAATTCACAATTAGTTAAAAATCAAAACAGTCAATCTACCACCATATGAAATAATGCTAATTAGACCCATATTATTATGCCATACAGTGGCACCGCTGCGCTTCCCATGACCATCATGGCAAACACAACTAGTAGGCTACCTATTTAAAGGTGCTGGAAAAATGGAAAAACTGGTGCTTGAAGGTGCTTGAAAAGTGCTTGAATTTGTTCATGAAAAAGGTGTGGGAACCCTGACTATTCTCTAAGTACGTAACGCTTTACGCCACTAAGTCACACACAATCAACTATTTCACAGATTCTGGTGAAACTGGATCATATTGTATGGAGGAAATGTTTTCTGGTTTTTCCTCAAGGACAGACATGCATGTGTTTTATTTGTGGCATGTTGAGCTCTTACAGTACAGACTTTATGTGAACAGAGGAAGAAAACTTCATGTACAATTTGCAGAAAACAGCTGTTATATTGCACATTGAAATGTACAGAAGTGTCTCACATGACTGCAGCACACACCTGTCCCATCTGCTGCTTCATGCGGCGAGGTGTCCTTTGGAACAGCTGGAGGACAGAGCGAAGGATGTTTCCTCATGATGAATACCTTCATTTCAACAAAACTTAAAATTACATTTATTTCCCCTCCAATGTTTGCAGACAGATGTTAGCAGCCAGTGGCAACAACAACAAACAAATCCTCATGTTTTTACTCCAGACTGTCCAGAGTTGTGTTTTCTTGCACCCTGATTTCGGTAAATGTAATTTTAAAGTGGTTATTTTTCAAAAAGTGGCAGAAAATGAAACGTTTACTATTTAATATGCCACAGATTCAGCCCATCTGTGTATGCTATCATTTAAATGAGCAACTAGTTTGTTTCTAATTGTTTTTCATTTTTACATTTTTTTAGTTTGGGGTTTGTTTTCTTTCATTTTGGGGTTGAAGAGTTGCAGAAATTGATTCACTGGTACGTTTGGACAAATGTCGGATCTCACATTAGAGAAAAAAAAAATTATTTGAAAGAAAAAGAGATTGTGCAAGAGTGCAAGCATGTCGTGTTTGACAGAGTCATTGGTGTAGAGCAGGGGTCCCCAAATTTTTTTTGGTGTGGGCCACATCAACTTGCCTTTCTGTGATGGGGGGCCGGGGTCAGTCTATAACCGGAAATGAAATCAGTCCCATCAGGATTTCACTTTCGCCTTTTTTGAAATAGTTGTGGCCTAAAATCGCTGATGTTGCATCAGGTTTTCAAAAAAATTGCAGTGAAAGTTGCTTTTTACATTTTTGTTGCGCCTGCGGAGGCCAGCCAGCGCCGAGGATAGCTCCCACGATGGGATCCTCCCGCACCGTGCGGCCGTCCCTGACCCGCTGAGTTGAATCCCCCGGGCTGACTGCGCGGAAGTTGATCACGAGCAAAATCACGTCGGAATATACCACTGTGTGAGGGTATGAAAAATAGCTAGTGCTGTAATAGTTCGTAAATAAGGTGGATTTTATTTGGAATGCCAAGCTTAATCATTAAGTGTGGATGTTTTATAATAGGAAAATGCAATTTTGAAAAACAGGCCATGTTTAGAGGGATTGTTTGGGATCGTTAAGTGGGCCGCTCCAATTGTCGAGGCGGGCCGGCTTTGTCCCACAGGCTGTAGTTTGGAGACTCCTGGTGTAGAGGGTAAACAGGAAGGGGCTCGGGACAGAACCTTGAGGTGCTCCCGTTCAACAGGTCACAGTCCATGACTATCCAGGCAACTTGTGGCAACAGGTGATAAATCCAGTTGAGTTTTCTGTTGGACAGTAAAATAAACTTTGCAACAGCCAACTGCAGCTGCCGTTAGCTAATGTTGGCTCAGTTTGTTGGCTGCCTGGACTGTGAGCTCAGTGTTTGTACCACAGGCCTTTTTTTTGACCATCGGGAAGGGGAGGTTTTAGGCTCGGGACATGACGAGGAACAACGCTGCAATGGACACCAGACCTAGAGCACAGGTAAGCAGGCAGAGGCAGATGTAAAGACACCTAAAAGGACGTTGATGAGTAACAAGAAGCTGCTGCTTGGTGAATTAAAGACAGACCGAGCTGGGCTGACTGCTGTTGGACTAAATAACATTAGCTGGCTGCTGTGTCTTGTGTTGTTGACCTTGACTGGGCTAAATCACAAACTGTACCAAATCTTACATAATGTTGCTTTAGGAACAGCGAGGTCCACATCTGTGTTCCCCCCCTCCGCCGCCCGATGACTTCAGTTTCAATCAGTCCTTTAATGTAAGCTGTTTTATTGAGAAACTCTCTCTGTCACTT
The DNA here is from genome assembly GCA_004119915.2 of Collichthys lucidus. Classification (NCBI taxonomy): domain Eukaryota; kingdom Metazoa; phylum Chordata; class Actinopteri; family Sciaenidae; genus Collichthys; species Collichthys lucidus. Next base: position 36,817,610 of record CM014082.1, on the reverse strand, counting down.
CCCCAGGACTTTCTTTTACCCCAAAAGGAGAAACAGCTTCAGACAAGCAGCTCCGTCTTCCTTTTGTGCTTCGACATCAGACTTCTCACTGAAGAAAAATCAAATTCACTGCAGCACAGAGGGAAGGGGAAATAATTCAATATGAGCACAAAGGGAAGAAAATATGGTTACAAAATCTGGGAGACTTTAAAAGTTGATACCTCTCTGTGTGTTTGTCTCTTTGGTGCCTTTGACTTTAATGATAAACTGACAATATCAGGAAAGACACTGATCATTAACCTTGTGATAAAAACATTTCACAAACGTCCCCACACGACATTTGAGTTGCATAATTCAAAGAGCCAGTTTTCAATAATTCAGGAGCTCTCTTATTTTGAGTCTAAGAATTAAACAAGATATGACTTACCTATACTGACGTTCAATGTTTTGGACTCCACCAACTCACATCATCTGTGTCTTCAGCTGTTACAGCTCTTTATGCTACAAACAAGCTGCGTGATGCTGTCAGGAACAAGGCCACTGAAAGCGACGACACGATGAAGTTGTGGATCAATGAGCTGAAAGACACAAAACAGACGAGTGGTACTGCAGAGTCGGGTGATAATTCACTGTGGATCCATCACAGTGTAGTTTGTTTTCCCATTGTTAACATAAAAATACTGATTAGTGGCTTTAACAGGTCACAGCAGCTGGAAATCTTCAGTGTAATCATTGCATGCTTCACACTCTGTTAGTGAACGGTGCTGGGACCTTCCTGTGTGAAGCTTACATGTTACTTTCCTTTTTTCAACATCGTATCGTATTTAACGTGATTTATTTGTTTTTGCTGCTTTGTGTGAATATACTTTGTGTGTGTACTGTAGCACTCTGAGATTTGATTCAAATGTAAAGTGCTTTATAAATTAAACTTATTTTTAATATTATTATTATTAGTATTATTGTCCTCTCCCTCTGTCTGCCTGGGTTTTCTCCAGGTTCTCCGTCCTCCTGCCACAGTCTGAACCGACGACCCGTCCAGCACCACACTGTAACGAAGAGGACTTTGTTCCCTGGAGCTTGAGATGGAGTTGGGGGAACATTGCACCGTGCACTTTAACCGAGATACATGCACTTTAAGAACTGCACAAGCAGCGGCACTTTATTGGGTTTGCACACTTATTTATTTGCATATTTGCACATTTGATATACATATAGATATTTTATATTCATAATATTCATTGTCCTTTTAAATCTTGTTGGTGCTGACTGGTTCTGTCATGGCCACATGGTTCCACCAGATTTAGTGCGCATTATTTTTTTGGTTATTGAACGCAAAAGTGACATAATGTGATCAATCTAATATATGTTGTGCAATTGTGTGTTAATTTATTGGGAATGTGAATGTAAAGTGTGTGTGTGTGTGTGTGTGTGTGTGTGTGTGTGTGTGTGTGTGTGTGTGTGTGTGTGTGTGTGTGTGTGTGTGTGTGTGTGTGTGTGTGTGTGAAATGGTACTCACCAGTCTCCTTTGTCTCCAGGGTGTTCGGGCAAAAGGCTTCCCCAGGCAACAGTCACCATATTTGTAGTTCTGGGAGCATCCAAGTGGTGATTGATGGGGGTGTTGGGAAATGGTTTATTTTATTAGTGTTAGTGTGTATGTTAGAATTGGGGGGAGGTTGTGTGGGTAAATGTGTGTGTATATAGTGGGAGAATTATGGGGATAATGTAAATAAATAAGTGTTTCCTAGACAGGAGAGCAAGGCAGTATGGTGAATGGGTTCTCCCTTGTTACCTGGACACCCCATATAAGGCGCCATTTTGGGACCATTGGGTTGTTGCAGTATGATGTGGAGAGTGTTTGCCATGCTCTTAAACACGGACCAATAAAAGACCCGTCTGACACTCTACAATCCTGCCTTGGTATTCTTTTGCAGCAGCTGCAGCCGTAATTGTGGTCCACCTAACACACACCTATCGCCCAATGTTGGAATTGGCTCCATCCTACTCCAACCCTGGTAAGGATAAGTGGTTATGAAAAATGGATGGATGGATGAACACAGAAATACTGATTAGAGCAGCTTTAAACAGTTGCACTTGAAAAAGTAGTTCTTGATAAAAGCTCTTCTGTTCTTTGACTTTCGGAGAATCCTTTTTTGCTGTTTAAGGGTCTTTGAATTACTGAACAACACCCTTTGAAGCACTTGTTTGGATGAAAGATTAACCGACAAAGGGGCAGTTTGAACACTTATAAAACAGCCTGTACTGTAAACCTATGTGTTAGAGTATATTTCTTTGTAACGTTAAATGTAGCACATAACACACGACCACGTTGCTTTATGCTGAGTGAGTTCCTGCAAACACAGGCTCACCTGTTTATTAATTATGGACACAGCGTACCTGCGGGCAATTCCCTGATTAGGGTCATGTGACAAAAATCATGAAACGAAAATCAAAACACATTTACCAAAATGAAATGAGAGCATATCAACACCCCTCACATTTCACAGAAATCATCATGTTAACACAAATCGCCACAGGTTTTTTTTCTTTTTATATTTGTTCACACAAATTTCAGAGTTCATTTAACCAAACATAAAGGTCTCAAAGTTCATTAACTTCAGCTTACTAGCTGGTTTCGTTAGGATGTCTGCAACCATTTCATTAGTCGGGCAGTACTCCAATGTACTTTAACTAATGATCGCCAAACCCACTGACTAAAAAAGGTTCTTTAAAGAACTTGATAAGCGATTACAGTAGATAAAAGGTGCCGGGCAGAACCGATAAAAGCTCCTCCATTGGCATCACCATAAAGAACATGCAGTGAATGAATGCAGCTTCGATGCTTTACACTCTGTTGATGACGACTGAAAACAGCTCACCACTCGCTGCATTACATGGACACATTCTCCTCCTTTAAGGTAAAAAGGTCCAGATGAAATTGAACATCGATCGGGGCCGTTCACGCAGGAATGGAGGTCAATTTATAGCACGCTCAGTGGACCCTCCAATCATGCACTGTACGTCTCTCACTATAGGTGGTCCAAACATTTCACTCTGCAAACATCACCTCGCTTTACCTCCTTTTTATAAATCCAGCTCCAACCACACATGAATTTGAATGTTTTAAATGTGTGTTCATGTTAAATGGATGCTGTGTATCTCAGGTTACGCCCGGAGCGGATCAACTAAAATGCATATTTCCAGACGTGAGATGTGAGGATTTTTTTTAGACTTAATCAATCCAATTACAACTTTTTCTGGCTTCAATCTCAACAAGAACCTGCAAACCACTTTGCTTTCTATCTCATCACAGAGTCTCTCTCTCTGTCTGTTTCCTCCTCGCTCAGCCTTGTTTTTCCAGCTCCTCTTTCTGCCCTTGAAGGAGAAAACACAGCACAACAAAATAAATAATCTTCCTCTTCCACTCTTCAAATAACTCCCATCTCTGTCTGTTCTGAGCGGTGTTCATAGATAACTCCGTGTGCATCTGTGTGTGTGTGTGTGATTGCCCTTTTGGCTTTTAAAGAGTTTCAAACTTCACTGAAGAAGAGACAAGAAACAACCTGACGCTCCGAGTTCAAAAAGTCTCTCTGGAAACTTTATCGCTGCTGCGTGAGGTAAACATGAGTAACAGCACAAACAATGAGGACGATTACTGTACATCAGGAATCAGTGAGAGGTTATGATGTGTATATCTAGAATATTTCCTGGCCTATTGATTTCTATTTTATTCCTTCTCTTTATGTTCACAGGCTTTATCTGAGCTGCAGTGTAAAACAAATGTTCTCCCATCAGCTGGCAGCCTGGCTAACGAACTGAGCTAACATGAGCTAACACCAGCTAACAGACTGAGCTAACAGCAGCTAACAGCAGCTAACAAACCTAGCTAACATGAACTAACAGCGGCTAACAGACTGAGCTATCGTGAGCTAACAGCAGCTAACAGACTGAGCTAACATGAGCTAACAGCAGCTAACAGACTGAGCTAACATGAGCTAACAGCTGCTAACAGACTGAGTTAACATGAGCTAACAAACTGAGCTAACATGAGCTAACAAACTGAGCTAACATGGACTAACCACAGCTAACAGGCTGAGCTTACATGAGCTAACAGCAGCTAACAAACTGAGCTGACATGATCTAACAGCAGCTAACAGACTGGGCTAACATGAGCTAACAAACTGAGCTAACAGCAGCTAACAGACTGAGCTAACATGAGCTAACAAACTGAGCTAACAGACGGAGCTAACATGAGCTAACAACTGCTAACAAACTAACCTAGCATGAGCTAACAGCAGCTAACATGAGCTAACAGCAGCAGCTAACAGACTGAGCTAACAAACTGAGCTACTGAGCTAACAGACGGAGCTAACATGAGCTAACAGCAGCTAACAGACTGAGCTAACAGCAGCTAACAGACTGAGCTAACATGATCTAACAGCAGCTACAGCTGTCAGCAGTTTACTTCACTGTCCATCATAAACTCTGTAAATCACAGAGAGTTGAGGCGGAGCAGCCGGAGGACATCAGAGGGAAAACCAGAAAACATTTCCTCCATAAAATATGATCCAGTTTCACCAGAATCAGTGAAATAGTTGCTGCTGTGTGAAATATTTAAATCTGTAGAAGAGTCGACACAGATGTTGCAGACAGAGGAGGGTTTGTGGGGTGGGATGGAGATGCTGGTAGAGAAAGCGAGTGCTTTATTTGTTACTGTTATTGCCACTTGTTGTGATTCTCTTTCTTCTGTTTCTGCAGTTTGTGATGCGCCTCGGTCAGATATGCTTTAAGTAACTTCCCTCAACCTCCGTCCTGGCACCCACAAAAATCCAACATGACATGTTCTCAATTCTGAGCGAGCAGCGTAAAGTTTTCTGGAGTAACACCGACTCCATTGAGAATTGAGAGTGATTCCCCGGGTTGACATGCTGTAGAGGATGGCAGGCTGACAGAATTAATTCCCCAGATTCAACCGCTCTGACGTGATGGGACTGCTGTCAAGAATATGGAGAGGCATAAAGTCAGAAAAGCTGGTGGTGAAGTGACCACGATGCAGAAAATCGAAAACCACAAGCTGTGGTCAGCTCATGAGTGGAAGGACGCTGTATATGTACAGTCCATTTACCATTTCAACTGACAACTTAATACCTGTAGGCGAGTTTTCATCTGGAAAAAGTGGTTTAGTCACATGAGTGAGAAGGGAAGCAGCCCGTTGCCGAAGTTTGAACCTGAAGAGATGCTCTGACGTGGCGATGAGGATATTAATACACTGGAACGTTTGGACAAGTCAAAGTTCCTGCTATAAAAAAGTGTTGAAACATTTCCCTGTGCATGTATAACGTTGCCATGTCAACCGCTTCTTATCAGGCTGATTGATGACATCATTTTATAAATGTACTATACTAATTTTCTGCAAGATAAATTTATACAAAAAGAGAAAAGACCTGCCAAGACAAGCTCCCACTGTTCAGGAGCATGTGATACAGGCATAAATAAATGCTGATGGACGGATTCAATCTGAAACTGAATGCTTCCATTATTATTATTTTGTTCAATGAAGCTTGCGTTATGAAAACACATCACGTTTTTTAAATACTGAGGCAGATTCACTCTCTGTTAGGACTGTGAGTAAAGACTGTGGCCGTGAAGTGAAGCATCCAAACATCTTGCAGCTTCTCACAGATCCACACTCTGTCCAGTAGTCCGCTTTCGAAGGCGTGCCATCATTAGGCTACTGCCAAGCGTGCACCCTGCTCATGCACTAAATTGTTTGAAGCAACATTGTGTAACTTTCCTACCATAAGAGAACAGATTTGAAATAATTTACTAGAATAACACTCTGACCTGTGATCAGGTGAACGGTGTCTCTGTCATTCGTATGTTACACTATGTAACTTTGGGCTCCGGGTCGGGAGAAGTACGTAACGCTTTACGGCACTAAGTCACACAGCAGCAACTATTTCACTGATTCTGGTGAAACTGGATCATATTTTATGGAGGAAATGTTTTCTGGTTTTCCCTCTGATGTCCTCCGGCTGCTCCGCCTCAACTCTCTGTGATTTACAGAGTTTATGATGGACAGTGAAGTAAACTGCTGACAGCTGTAGCTGCTGTTAGCTCATGTTAGCTCAGTCTGTTAGCTGCTGTTAGCTCATGTTAGCTCAGTCTGTTAGCTGCTGTTAGCTCATGTTAGCTCAGTCTGTTAGCTCATGTTAGCTCAGTCTGTTAGCTGCTGTTAGCTCATGTTAGCTCAGTCTGTTAGCTGCTGTTAGCGCATGTTAGCTCAGTCTGTTAGCTGCTGTTAGCTCATGTTAGCTCAGTTTGTTAGCTGGTTTTAGCTCATGTTAGCTCAGTCTGTTAGCTCATGTTAGTTCATGTTAGCTCAGCCTGTTAGCTGCTGTTAGCTCATGTTAGCTCAGTTTGTTAGCAGCTGTTAGCTCATGTTAGCTCAGTCTGTTAGCTCATGTTAGCTCAGTTTGTTAGCTCATGTTAGCTCAGTCTGTTAGCTGCTGTTAGCTCATGTTAGCTCAGTCTGTTAGCTGCTGTTAGCTCATGTTAGCTCAGTCTGTTAGCTGCTGTTAGCTCATGTTAGCTCAGTCTGTTAGCTGCTGTTAGCTCATGTTAGCTCAGTCTGTTAACTCAGTTCGTTAGCATATGTTAGCTCAGTCTGTTAGCTGCTATTAGCTCATGTTAGCTCAGGCTGTTAGCTGCTGTTAGTTCATGTTAGCTCATTTTGCTAGCAGCTGTTAGCTCATGTTAGCTCAGTTTGTTAGCTTATGTTAGCTCAGGCTGTTAGCTGCTGTTAGATCATGTTAGCTCAGTCGGTTAGCTGCTGTTAGCTCATGTTAGCTCATTTTGCTAGCAGCTGTTAGCTCATGTTAGCTCAGTTTGTTAGCTCAGTCTGTTAGCTCATGTTAGCTCAGTCTGTTAGCTGCTGTTAGCTCATGTAAGCTCAGTCTGTTAGCTACTGTTAGCTCGTGTTAGCTGCTGTTAGCTCATGTGACTACAAGAAGGAAGATGAGGAGGTAACCAGGCTCAGCAGCTTCTGTGGACATAATGGCAGAGGAGAAGAGAGTGAAGAGGATATTTCTGTTTCTGCATAATTCTGCTTTCAGGGTGGAAAATAAAACAAAAAGTCCAAAGTGCTTCAGGTAAACAAACCGTGTGTCTGTGTGGGCGTGTGCACTGCACCTGCACTCAGCCATTGGACTTCATTAAAAATTATATATCGGGCTCAATTATTATTTTTAATCAAACCTGATCTGTGACCCAACAGCAGCTCTTAATTACCTGCAGCCGGGTTGAGTGTGTAGGGGTGTTTGTGTTAATGCAGCAGGACTCCTCTGATGATTGAACATTCAGTTTGTTTTTGGATGGGGTGTCCCTTTAAGGGCCCCTCTGGCTCCGTCCGTGCGCCTTTTAGCCAGGTGCCTAATTACGCACGGAGCTCCCAGCGGCCGCTCCGCTGCCCGGTCCTCCCCCTGCCTGCCAGCGCTCACTTGGTTCGCTCCAGTCGGCTCCGTGCTGCTGTTCATCACCGCCCCACTCTGCCGGCGCGCAGTCGGAGCTTCAGCCCGGTTACCGAGCGCACACCGAGCCTCACCGCTTCAGCCTCTTTGAGCGTTTTTGTCCTCCTCCGTCGGCAGGTTAGTTCTCTCTCCCTCTTTTCTTCTCCTCCTTCTTTGTTTCTTTGCTTCTTCTGTTTTTTTCTCTTATTTTTCGCACTGAGTCTCAGCGGCTGGATCTCTGTCTCTGTCTGTGTTGTCCCGGAGCTTTTACCCGCTGCTTGTTGCTGAGAGGAAACCTTCATCTTCCGGCTTTTCTTGTGCTTGTTTCCACTTTTCTTTCATTTCTTTTTTCTGATATTTTCTCGCTTCCTTCTCTTTTTATTTGAAGAAATATCAGACAGCGTCTTTTCTCTGGTCTCACTTTGATTTTCATCTGTTTAATTCTTCAGTTTGCCTCTTTTATTCTCACTCTTGCTTCTTTTGTTTTTTTTGGATGGGATTTATAAATGTCTCTCAGACTTGAATGTTGCGCACGCAGCGCGGATGAAGGATGGTGGTTCTGGTTCTGGTTCGTGGACAGCTGATCTTCATCCACGGAGCTGCTGGTGTGTCTGTTGGAACTGTTGATCTCAGTTGTGAATCAGTTTACACACACACACACACACACACACACACACACACACACCTCAGCTGCCTGTTTCACTGTCGGTCCTCATGAAGCGGACCAGGAGGAGCTGACAGGTCGGGTTTGTTCCTCTGTCATGTTCTGCTCTGTGTAATCTCAGCAGACTGGCTGTAGCCTCCTTACAGATGTGAAGCTCACTGCATGCTCAGATCTGTTCATGACAAGCCTGCAGCCTGACTTAGGCTGGGTTTGTTTTTTGGTAGACCAGAGCTAAGCATATATATTTAAAGGAATCTTTTATATTGTGAATTTCTTTCTTTTTAAAGTTTGACATTGCATGTTTGTGGGAAAACGACATCTTGAAACACATTTAATCTGTTTTATGGCTGATACAGGTCTGAGAGAGAAATGTGCTTCTTGGTATGATGGTGGAAATCTCTGGAAGTTGGATGATATTGCTAAAAAAAAAAAGAACAGAAGACATAGGAGGCAATAATAGACAGGACGGCTGAATGAGACACCTGCGACGTGTCAATCAAAGCGTCCACGCTCTTAATCCTGCATAACTTTAAGCCTTAATATAATGTGAACAGGTGAGTTGTATATAAATTCACCCTCAGTACAGTTGTCATGAACGGGGAAATTAGCTACAGAGACCAAAACTGTTTTTTGTACCAGGCTGTAAACATGTTTATTTCTGCTGTGAAACATGAGGACTTATGGAGACTGACTCACTTCTGGAGACTGACTCAGGTGGACGTTAGAGGAACACTTAAAGGTTACAGTGTGTAGGATTACAGATTGAAACGTCTCACGCTCTCCGTCCAAGCATGTAGGAAAAACCCTGGTTGGCAAATTCGTCTCTAGATCAGAGTTTGGTCTGTTCCGCTCTCTCTGATTTTAAGACAACGAAACACAACAATACTTATTTTCATTAATGAATGTTTTATTCCATTTCTGCCAATAAATACACTCATACTAAATACTGACACACTGGACCTGTACAACCACAGAGGTTGTCACGTGGAGGCGGCGGTGAGATGTGACAGAAGTTACCTGGACTGCTCGGTGGGAAATCCACTTCCTGCACGCAGGTGATATCCGAGCGTGAAGCCACCGGCCGGGGCCTCCGGGGGGAACAAGAGGGTTTAACGTTTTAAACGCACGAGAAATGAAGTCTCGTGTCGGAGGTAGCAGCCGTTAGCGCGGCACGCTTCCCTGCCTTCATGTTTCTGGCTGGAAGTGTTTAATGTGCACAGTGTGGTGTGGAGTTGGTGCTTTGCGGTAAGCTGCGTGCTCCATGCAGGACCATGAGGCTCAGGGGAAGAATGAGGCTCCGCAGGATAAAGATCAGGGAAGCTGCAGGGCTGCTGCTGCTGTGGATGGTTGGTTACTCGACTCTGTGGAGGTGTCTCGTCTTTATTATTCTCCAAAAGCATGCGGAGGATTTATGAAGCTGGTCTGTGTGTGGATCAGTTATTAAAACATGTTTCAGTTACAGATGGTACCAAAACCAATTATTTGGCAGAACTCGAATAGTCTGAAGTTTTTATGCTTTATTCAAACAGATACTGTGTAACATCTCACAGGTGTCTCATTAACACTTTATACTATACTGGGAGTTACTGTGCAGCCAAATCAAAGTTTGCTCTGCATTAATTTCTCTCACGAATGGAGCAAAATGTTCTAGTTTCTGTTGACAGATACATCTTCCTCCTTTTAGTTTTATGCAGAGATCAGATTGAACGCTGGCTCAGAAAATCGTGACGCTTCACAACGTCCTCTCACTTCTCGTTCTGGAGATTGTTTGTATCATTACTTTTAGAATCTCAGCGCAAAAGATGACGTGCACCAAACAGAGCTTAAAGAAAGTGAATATTGACGAGCAGAATCATATGATTGTTCTTTACGTGCTGTTTGATAACCGGTTCAACACGTTTCAAGGCCCCCTAGTGGCCAAAAAGAGTTTCTCCGGCCTTCACAGGTGCAATGTAATTAACTGGAAAGATGTCAATCAATCAGTCTGTGCAGGTAAAGGAAGAGGAGCATGCAACAAAGAGCCATGAAGTAACTGACACCGGTAACATTAGAGTGTCGGCTTGTGTGATTGAACCCACAGAGAGTTGTGACTCAGCTCTGCAGCTTCACGGAGCTCTTTCTTCATATTCACTGTAGTTCAGTCTCAGCACTCTCAGACCAGCAGCAGCTGCTCTGATAACTCTGCTGCACTCTCTGCAAACATGAGGCAGACAAACGTAGCAACCAGAGAAGGAAAAATAAACCTCTGACCACAGTCCCCATGTGCCGGAATCTGTCACGACCGGGCACAGAAAAATCTTTACGTCTCGGCCGACTTGTCAGTTGTTAATTAAGCAAGCTGCCGATTTCTTGTTGTTGGGGCTGCATAGCAAAACATTTCAGTCACACTCTGAAACTTTTATGAGCTTGATGTCACGGAAACAGAAAGTGGTACTGTGTTTAAAAAATGATGCACTGCTGGAGAGAAGATGGAGCACAAAGAGTTTGAAGGCTGATCAGAAGCTACAATATTATGTAGAGCAGCCCTGAACCACAGAGGCATGGACTCTGAAGGTGTGCGGTGGTATCTGGCACACGCATGTTAGCAGCAGATCCTTTAAGTCCTGGAAGTTTGCGAAGTGGGGCCTACATGGATTGGACTTGTTTGTCCAGTACATCCCACAGATGCTTGATGGGATTTTATATCTGCGGGGCCATGTCGACACGTTGAACTCGTTGTTGTGTTCTTCAAACCATTCCTGCTGAAAGAGGAAATACAGGAAACACTGTTTGCATGAAAAGGTGGTCATGGTCGATGCTTAGGTGGGAGGTACGTAGAAGTAACATCCACATGAATGGCAGAACTTTGCACAAAGCGTCACACTAACACCAGCACCACTAACACTGTGTACCAGGCAGCTAAAGTAGAGCCACGTTCAGGCCCAGTGTTCATGTTGTCACCTATTTTTCAATTTAGTCTTAAGGCCAACTCACACCGGAGGTGTTGCAGCTGCGTGACGGCTGCACCGCGGTCACCTTAGCGAATAGCCGCCAGTCTAGTCAATGAGAGCACTCACACAGGGCGCGGCTCAGAAGCGTCTCTCCGCGTCACGGCGCGAGCTTTCCGTAGCATTTCTATTTTTACCGGGAGCCGCTGCTGAACCTCGTAAATTTCAACAGAGCACTGTGCACCAGACAGGAAACCCGACACAGAATCAACATAATAAACTTCCGCCCCCTTTCAAAATAAAACACAATACGCAGTTCATGTAGCTTTTTACAACTTCACATCAACGTTACGTCATGACCGGTGGCACCAGGTGATCAAAGATCGATCGAAGGGTCTCAACATGGACGACGAGAGACTGATTGTTGAAGTGGAACAACACACAATCATTTATGACACAACAGATGCTTTTTATAATCTCCTCCACGTCGGAGAAGCAAAGTCAGCTGTTTGTTGTTGTTGTTTTCTTTATACACTGTTTGTCACCGGGTCTCGCTTACACCCAGGATTCTTGCTTGAATTCGACCGGCTCGCTCCGCTGCCGTAATGCGGCTGACACGCGTCCGGTGTGAGTTGACGCCGGGCAAAGGACGCAGCTAAACCGCGGCGCAGCCGTCACGCTGCTGTAACGCCTCATGTGAGTCCCATGTTAGTCACTTTTAGTTTTTTACAAATCATTTTTGTTCGTCATATTTTAGCCGACTAAAAGTCTCAAAAGTTTAGTCAAAACATTTCAGTCTTTTTCTATTTATTTCAGGAATATTTGTTTTGTTTATTAATTCCAGTTCACTTGTTCCACAGCTAACATGTTGATTAAATGTCTTGATTGAACTGAAGAATTCATCTTCAATGCAACTTTGCTAAGTGTCCTATCTGTTGTTTCAAAACACACAGTTAATATGCACTTGATTTCATTTTTTTCTCTGCTTTTAAATAATGGGACCACACGTCCAGCCTCATGACTGCGCTGTCTGTCCGTACGCCGTGTTTCTCCTGCGTGCTGTTTGTTTCCAGCCACAGGTTCGAGAGCAGCCAGAGGATTCAAACGTGAGGCCGTGACGTTGCTACAGTAAAAGCAGTGCTGGCACAAACGCATGACAGCAGGACTGGATGCTGCTTTTTGTCTTTTATAGTCGATGAAAACAAGGAGGACGTCTTTGTTCAGTTTTTATTTCTTGCGTGACATTTTCGTTTTTATTCGTCAACAAAAACGCACAGTGGCACATTTTTCCTCAGTGTTTTTAGAACGTTGGGTCGTCTTAGTCGAGGGAAAAAGGCTCGATGACGAACATATTTCGTCTAGTCTGACAAAATGAACACTGCTCAGGCCTTGTGTTTTTTGTTCTGGAGATCATGTAGTGACACCTGTATTGTTGTAAGAACACTGGAGATGAGCACACGAGGAAAGCGGTCACCGTTCGACCTGCAGCACGGGTGAACTCGCTCACTGTTCACGCTGCTGTATCGATAGAAAAAACAAAGAAAACAGATAAATAAATCATGATTCAGATTTCAAACTCACTCGCTTTAATTATTTAGCGCCTCTGTGCTGATAATGAATAGATGCTGCTGCACTTTGACTCCATGTGTGGAAGCTCATTAGCGTTTGCGCCCTTTGTGATTTCAGTCAGCAGGGCAACGAGCAACCACGCTAAGCTATAGAAAATGGATTTTTTAAAAAATTTATCTTGTTTTTATTTTATTAATGGCTTTCTACAGAGAGTAAATGTTTCAGTTGCTGCACGCATCCAAGCTCAGGTTGAATTTGTTATTTTTGGACACATGAATTTCAAATATATTCACATTAATAGTGTTTGGAACATTAATGCTGGATGTCAAACCTGCAGTCAGACTTTCTTTGCTTCTTGTGCAGCTGCTCATGTTTAGAATTTAACTGATTTTGTAAAGATGATTAAATGATTTCTTACTGAAAGGTATAAAATGATTCTTTGATTTTGCCGTTGGTCCTGAATCTTGGATCCTGTCGGCACCACCAGCAGAATTTAGTGGGTCTGTGGGTCAGTTTCACTCCGCTGGTTCTCGTTAAGTGAGCTGAAACTCTTTGAGTTCTCTGGAAAACATTTTTCTGCCGTTGATGGTTCTTTAAAAAAGTTCTTCTTAGTCACACATGCAGAACTTTTGGTGCTTTGAACCTTCTTGTCTTTAATAATCTATTGTTTTCCTTTTAAAAGTTCTGTGCAGTTTTCTTTGCTGGTTCTTTGAGTCACCCTTTGCAGCAATGTGACCTGGTTTTGATAAAACCCAACAAAAGAACAGTTTATAGCTTCAGATAATGGATGCTAAAAGCCGAATCTATGTGGCTGTACGTAGGAATGACTGGTGTGGAGCCATTTCTTATTTCAAACAGTGATAATCTACCCAAACACTCAGAACTACAACATCCACATTCATTCATCATGTTTGTGCCTGGATAAAAATACTTGGTAGTCTTGACGATGGGATTTTTTTTTTGTCTTGTGTAGCCTCAGAATAAGTTTGTGAGTTACGAGCTCGTACAAACGTCAGCATCGTCATCCAGAGAGTCAGAGAACCAACTGACGATAATTTGAGTTTAGATTGTTTCTTAAACTCAGATTATGCTTTGTGTGTCCGTGTAGCAGTGAGCCGACGTGCTTTTGTGGCAGCCCGAGAGAGTGTGTGTCCGCTGTGTGTGTGTGTGTGTCTGCTGTGTGTGTGTGTGTGTGTGTGTCCGCTGTGTGTGTGTGTGTGTGTGACAGAACGTGTCTCGCTCAAGGTCACCGCCCCTTCACGATATATGTGGCGATTGATTTACTGAGCGTTTACGTTGTAGCTCAGTGGCTCCATGATTCAAGTCACAGTTTCTAAAAGCAGCTTCGTCCCCTTTGTGCAGAGAAGTGTGCGGCTGTGTGTGTGTTTGCCTCATGCTGTGCAGGAGTTACACATGTGCTCTGTGCAGCGCTGACCTGGATGTCCGACGTTTCCTCTCAGCTGTAGAACAGCTGGATGGTTCATTCAGTTTTGGTTCAAGAGGATTCTTCCTCTTTTCCTAGTGCAGGTTGCGTTGCTCCAAATGTTGCTCTCAGGGGGGTCGTGCAATAGAAACGTGGATTTTTATTTATTTATTTATATTTGACGTTCTTTCATTTACCTTCCTATTCTCTGCATGTGGAGTAACAATACAGAATGAACAATGAAGAAAGCAGCGGGTGGCCTCTGTTGTTGAAAAGCAGAAACCATGTTGTGCTGTGTCACCAGTGACTGTATGAAACACACGCAGCGTTTCATGACTCCAGTTGTTTTTAAAAGATTTAGACCCGCGTGTGTTTGCCGTGTTATGATGCTGATGTGTGCATGAACACTGACGACCCGCCGGAGAAGCTGGCGGCAGCGTGGAGTGGGATAATCGCTGGAGCTGCCACAAAGCAGCAGCCTCTCATTTTCTGAAGAGCTTTGAGAAAACGTCCTTTCACACGTCTGCAGCTTTTTTACTTCTCCTTATGGATCCATTAGAAAACTGTGGCGTCGGTGCTTTTCAAAGCGTCTCGAACAGAACAAACTGAACCGGCTCGGTGCTGGACCTGAGGCAGGTTGAACGAAGCCCGGGTGCTCAAACAACCTGTCAATCAAAGCGTCCACGCTCTTAATCCTGCATAACTTTAAGCCTTAATATAATGTGAACAGGTGAGTTGTATATAAATTCACCCTCAGTACAGTTGTCATGAACGGGGAAATTAGCTACAGAGACCAAAACTGTTTTTTGTACCAGGCTGTAAACATGTTTATTTCTGCTGTGAAACATGGGGACTTATGGAGACTGACTCACTTCTGGAGCCAGCCTCTAGTGGACGTTAGAGGAACTGCAGCTTTCACCCTCTGTCTCCTTTTTTAATAGCTTTTGTGCAAATAAAGAGAAGCAGAACCTGAAGCTGATCAGCCTTTGCATATTTTATAATCTGTACTCTATTATAAACAAGACGCTCTCGTACTTAATATAAACGAGGCGTTTGCATTTGACTTAGTTATTACACTGAAACAAATCACAGCAACACAAATGAAACGTCACAGCGTTTTACTTAAATTATCGATATTACAGCTTCCTCTCGACTCATCGAGCCGCGGGCTCTGATAGCTGGGTAATTGCCCCCGCGCTTTGAAAAATGTAAATACAGTGGAAACTCATTATCACACACACACACACACACACACACACACACACACACACACACACACACACACACACACACACACACACACACACACACACACTAACGCATGTGCGGTTTCACCACAATTGCCCATATGTCATTATTTAACTACCCGTACAGGAGCCATTTCAAACCGTTAACGTTCCCTGGATTAATCCCAGAAAAACAATCAGCATGTAAGAACCCACATTACTAAAAAAAAGCTCTACAGGAGAATATGAAACAGAAATAATTAGATACTGCAAGGACAAAAAAATGATATCAGTGGGTTTGGAGTCAGCATGGGGGCCGTAATTTACAGCTACAAATAATTTAAAAGCTATTACAAATGCATGAAATACAGTCGGCAGCATAGACTGTCCGACTTGAGGTGCTTCATCTCTGTTTTGCTGATTTTTCCCGTGAGCGTTTTGAGCCGCACGGCGCAAAAATACAAAGACTGAACTCATCAGTTTTTCTGATTGTAAAGACAGTCGGTGGTTTCACTGAAGCCCGAGCAGCAATTTATATTAATGCAGAAGGAGTCTGTGTCCAAAAAAAACAAAAACGAAGAGCTGTAATTTTGTGTGCAGCATGTAATCAGAGGGAATGGAAGTTTAAAGCAGCAGGTAGATGAATTTTATTAAAAAACCGAACATGTGCGTCGATAAACCAGCAAAGGAAAAGAGGAAACGCTGCGAACACTCAGTGGAAACTTCTCTGATGTGACTGTATTTCTGTCACATGCAGCTTTCAGCCTGATTATTAACACATTTTCAACACACACACACACACACACACACACACACACACACACACACACACACACACACACACACACACACACACAGGAGGTTGCTGTTGCTATAGGGAGGGAGAAACTTTGTGGACCAATGAACTCCTCCATCCAGTTGAGGCGTGACTGATCAATCGTCTGTCCTTTGCTTCAGGACCGACCTTTTCACACAGTCTGGTTCAGGTCTATGAATCCATGTGGGGGTTGTCACTCCCATTGTCACGCCTTCCTTTTAGCCGATTGACCCAAAGCACAAACGCTGGATTACTTTACCTCGCGCTCTCTGAAGCTGCCGTTTCCCGTCCACGGGTGATTCAGAGCGCCGGCTTCCCGTTCGCTTCAGGATCAATTTTAAAAATCCCTCCCATTGTCTATAAATCTGTCGACAGTCGAGCCTCCACATCTCCGATTCCCTCACCTCCTGCAGATCGTCCCACCATGCTACATCGCCTGGAACCTTAAGTTGTTTTTATCTTTTCATTTTTTTATTGTGTCTTTCTGAAGCACATAAATGAAACAAACCTAAAACCTTCGTACAAATTTCAGCTTTCTTGGTTTAACTGTGTCACGATACCAGAATTAAACAATCAAACAAACTGCAACACAGCGCTGGTGCAGGAACCGTCACCGAACACGTCGAGGACCAGCTGCTGAGTTTCCTATAGAATGACTGTAACTGGATTTCATATATGAATATTAACATATTTCTAGTAGGTTATTTCGTATGTCACAATTTTATTGTGTTTACTTTAGGGCTGCCACGATTAGTCACGATTATGTCGACAACTAATTTAGTAGTCAACGCATTGTTTGTTTTTCGTTGCTTTTCTCTCGACACTTCGGCTGCAGCTTCCACTGCCGCGTCACACACACACACGCACGCACGCACGCACGCACACACACACACACACAGTAGTGGTAATCGGCGTCAGGCCTGACTGTACCGTAAATGATACCATAACACAGACCCTCCAAGAATTCACGATGTTGCGATTTGCAACTTCAACGCAACTTCAATGAATCCCCGTGAATTCAGGCCGGTGTTGCAATTTTAACCAATCACGTGATTTTTCCAAAACTTGCGCGCAGTCTGCCCGGGGGATTCAACTCGGCGGGTCAGGGACGGCCGCACGGTGCGGGAGGATCCCCTCCTGGGACCTCTCCCCGGCGCTAGCTGGCCTCCGGCGGGCGCATTTCCTCCGCGGCGGCTCTGGGGCGGCTTGGAAAGACTCGGTGGCTCACGGCTCCGTCCGCAAGCTTTACAGCGCCCGCCCACTCGCCTCGCTTTAGGACAGTCAATTTACGTATGATCCGATTAGTTGACTAATCGGAAAAAATTCGGTGATTAGTCGAAATAAGTCGTTTGTGGCAGCCCTAGTTTACTTACAAACTTAGTTACCCAATATAAAGTTTTTAAAGCTACAAATGTTGTGTCAGCACGTCTCACATTGGTGATGTAGTTCTGTCGTAGATCTGTGTTTTCTTTCTTTTCTTCAGATACAATCCGATGTGTAAATACTGGCTGATATCGTAAAAGTGTCACGGTACTTTGGACGACCCTGCGTGGGGCTAAAACTGTAACTGCCGGAGGCTGAGGAAGTCTTTAGAGATGCAGGTTGCAGCTAATTAAAGCCCCTGTTTTTATTTGGCGCACTTTGTGTCACGGCATTGTCGCAGATCTTGATGAACTTGAGCCCGGTGTAACGGAAAAACTGGAAACAACCCCGAACTGTGTCCAACATTAGATGAAGTTTAACAATGTTGGATTTAGCATCTAGAGGTAGATGAAGATCATATTTCTGTAGGAAATTATTGGTTACAATATTCACAGGTTGATCTCTGGTTTTATTTGAGGAAACTGACCCTTGGATAAACTTCAGACTTCATCCCTTCAGTCATTCCTATGATTTTCCTCTTGAATGACTAATTTTCCACTCGAGATTCAACATCTGCACAAATTCTGACTTTCAAATAACCCAAATCTTTTTTTTTATTATTACATATTTTTGCCTTTTTAACTGGATATCTGGAGACAGATGGGGAATGACATGCAACAAAGGTTCGTGGTCGGGATGCTGCAGTTCATGGTCGGTGCCTTCACCTCGAGGCCGCCAGCCGAGCCTGCTGTGAGACCAGCGCTGACGCTGACGGGTTCGTTCAGCCGAGACTCGTGACCTCGTTTAAACATGGAGACACGTAGGAAGTTCTGGACTGTGGTACAAGAATTTTAACTATGAATCGACACAAAGGGAAGAGCTGTGACACACACACACACACACACACACACACACAGTGAAGCCGGCAGCCAGCTGAACATCACTTGAGAGCAGATGGGGGTTAATAGTGACACACATTCAAACACATATGCTGGGTGTTCGTTTGCCCAGAGACAGACAGACACACACACACACACACACACACACACATACACACACACACACACAGCTAAAGGCTATAACTGGTGCAGATGATGGAGGTGTTGCACGCAAACACGAGTTCCTCACTTCCTCACTGATGACTCGATGTAGCTGATTTAGATTCAGTTTTATATTTACTGATGTTTTTTAAAGAAACAGTTTGCAGTTAATCAGAGAGCGATATCTGTCCAATCCAGTCAATTAAATATCTAATTAACCATCAATTAATCAAAAACTCAAAACAGATCTATCATACTAACAGTTACCCAGTGTTTGTGTAGTGTTGACAAAACGTTCGAGTAGTTTGAATTAAACTAAAGAAATCTGACATTTGAATAATTCCTCTTCAGTCACAATAGAAACACGAGATACAGGGAAGTCACGTGTCTGCTGCTGATTAAATAACTTCCTCCTCTTCAGACCTCAGCTGGCTTTCAAACACAATACTACATCCAACACTGAAAATACAAACATGTTACTGTGATGAATCCATTAAAAATAAAAATACTAGGGGTGTCCTGCAGGTCGTCCCCTCTTTATCTCACCTGCTGTCCTGTCAAATCAAGGCAAGATGCCCCCAAATTAATTTAAATAAATGAATAAATAAGAAGTCAAAGTGCTTTAACTGTTTTATGCTGAAACACAAGTGTGCAGAAACTCCATTTAAAACTTGAATTATGTAACTTAATTACTTAATTCTGCTTAAACGATCACTTACTTTCACGCTTGAGCTCGTTGGCTAATGTTTGGATTTAAGCAGCTTGTTGACTGTTTTTTAGATTGATGTTCTTAGTTTGTAAAGCAGAAAACGATCAACTTTGAAGAAATGTCATGTATGAGGTTATCCATGCAGCTGCATGTCGAGGCGTCCTGACTCTCGATGTTTGTCTGTCAAACATCACGGCAGAGAGAAGCAGCTTCGTGTTCTGTCTGCTCGTTTGATTTCTCTGACAGCGGAGATCATGAACATGCTTCACTGCAGCCGCTCGACTGACTGGTTGTTTACTGACTAGTCGACTGACTGATTTGTTTGCTTCCTGTGTTGCGTTCACTGTCCTCATCAGTCTCTCTCTCTCTCTCTCTCTCTCTCTCTCTCTCTCTCTCTCTCTCTCTCTCTCTCTCTCTCTCTCTCTCTCTCTCTCTCTCTAAACTTTCATCTAAACTCTCATTAATGCAAATTGCTGCATTCCAACACTCACAGCCGCTTCCTGTGTGTGTGGAGTCAAGAGGAGTCCTGACATTTAGAAACTCAGCCACCTCCCTGATTCAGCAGAAACACAGTAACAGATGGAAACCTCTCCTCCTCCTCCTCTCTCCATCATCTTTCTTTCTCTTCGTCCCCTCTCTGTCTCTCTGTGGTCTCTCTCGTTGTTCCTCTCTCCGTCTGCACTGACTCATTTATAATCCATTTTACCTACAGTTGTTGTCAGTTCACCTTTAAATCGTGGCGTTTTGGCTTCTGTGAACGCGACAGACGCATTTAGACCAATAACATCTCAGGGCGTCTCTGGACCGGCAGTTCATTTGTTTTCAGACAGAAGAAAATTCAAGCGGACGAGAAAAAGGTTCTTTAAAAACTTTAACACGACACATTCCCTCTAATTCAGCCGCTGCCTTAACACGTCTGTACTTTTATTTGGGTGGTGTGGTTTGCAGTAGCAGGTGTAGCCAAGACAACATGTTCCATCCATGTCACCTTGATTCATGCTCCAAAGTGAGTTTCAGACCGATGACCCACAACAAATCCAGAATGTGTTTGTGACCTGAGACCTCCTTCCTTTAAAGTTGCGGTTGTTTTGACCTGTGACTCTGAATGTTTGTTAGCTCAGGCCTGCATGGAGAGCAGGAGAATGCTGAGTGTCATGCCAGAACCGGAGCTGGTTACGTCGGCAACCTCTATGGACACATGAAACATAAAGTTCTGTCCTACACAGGCCACGTTTTTGTCTTGAATGTATAGGATGAAGGTATTTAAGCTTGATGTGAAAAATATATATCTCGAGTAGGGATGTAACGATACACTCAACTCACGACTCGATTCGAGTCACGATTTTTTGTTCACGATACGATTTTTTCACGATTTTTTTAAAATCAAAATGAGCTACAAACAAATTCTGACAAAATAAAATTATCTTTTTATTTGTAGGGAAAAAATCTCTCTTTACAGAAACTCTCAAACTGTTTGTGTTCTTATTAGGGCTGCCAGCAAGCAGCTGATCTGACCATTACCTTTCAGCTTGAAGTATGAGCTAACTGAAAATAAAAACAATTAAGATGATAGCTCATTAACCCTTTGAAAGTCCACGGCCCCGGGAAATGGCGAGGTCCGGGTGCTGTAAACGCAGAGCCGGTCGCGGCGCACCGCCTCGGAGGAAATGCGCACGGCGGGGGCCAGCCAGCGCCGGGGAGAGGTCCCACGAGGGGATCCTCCCGCACCGTGCGGCCGTCCCTGACCCGTGCTTAGTCCCCCGTGCAGACTGCGCGGAAGTTGCGGAGAAGTTGCGGTGATTGGTTAAAATTGCAACACCGCCCTGAATTCACGAGGATTCACTGAAGTTGCGTTGAAGTTGCAAATGGCAACATGGTAAATTCCTGGAGGGTCTGTGTTATGGTATCATTTACTGTACAGTCAGGCCTGACGCCGATTACCACTACTGCGCATGTGTGTAGGGGTGTGTGTGTGTGTGTGTGTGTGTGACACAGAAAGGCAGACGCGGCAGTGGAAGCTGCAGCCACAACGTGACCTATTTCTGATTAAAAAAACTTACTCTCGCATTCGCCAAGAATCGCGATTCATTTTTTCTGTGAACTGATGCGAGTCGTCACGCATTTGTACCGATTTTAATCGTGTCACGATGCATCGTTACATCCCTAATCTCGAGTGAAAAAAGCATTTTCATGTTTTTGTCTCGTCACGTCAGTTAGAGGTTCTTCTGCCAACGAACACAAACAAGCTCTGACGAAGCTGCGACCGGCTGGAAGAAGTAATCTCTTCAATAAACACATAGATGAACATTACATCACCGTAAAGTCAACAACGCCAAACGCGAAAAGGATATCGAGCCTAAAAGTCCACAGCAGAGCAACAGAAAATAAAAGGAATGAAAGGAAAGAGAGAGAGGGGGATCAAAGGAGGTATTAAGAGAAAGAGAAAGAAGAAGAAGAAGAGAAAGGCGAGGAGAGAAAAGAGAGAAACTGATAAAAGGTGTAAGAGCAGTACAAAGGAGGAGAGGCTTGTGTGTGGTTTCATGTGTGTGACTGATAAAAACAAAGCTGGCGTTGAATTATTGATGCAGCCGCGGTGAAATTTTCATGAAAATGTTACTAAGCCATTCAAAGATTAGTCAAACTACCTCGGACATGACCTGAAAGATGGAGGGATGAAAGGATGCAGGGAGGAGGAAGGAAAAAGAAAAAGAGGACATTTATAATCAAGCACTGCCCGGGCTCGACTATTTATTCTGATTACATTACTTCTGATCAGAAACTAGTCGAGTCGACAACTTTGCTATCAGCCAAACATCAACAAGGTCACCAACAGCAGCAGCTCATATCACTGACTTGTCTCTTGGCCGGCGTCTTCTTGCTCAATCACTCTCTTCTTCTCTCTGTCCACGACCCCTTCAGTCTTTTCGCCTCGTCTACAGAAGGTGGCTAAGTCTGGGTATGTTATCTGCTAGCCCAGCTCCTGTTCTGGCACGACACTTTTTCCTCTGGATTCTATTTTGAGACCGTCCAAAGCAACAACTGTGAGGATATCACCAATGTTTTCCATTAATTACCCAGACTGTCTAATTTGTCCTGTCACAGTTTCATAATGAACCGAAATAATTTTTACTCTTCAGGCAGATCTTTTTTGTTTTACTTTCACTTTCCTGCGGAGCTTTACCTCGGGCACCGCTGAGAGATAATAAAACTAATTACGGTGAAAGTCGGCTGAGGAGCAGTTCAAAAAGTTGTTAAGGCACAAAAAATCCCACAACAGCTGCAAAGTT
Source organism: Collichthys lucidus (assembly GCA_004119915.2). Lineage (NCBI taxonomy): Eukaryota > Metazoa > Chordata > Actinopteri > Sciaenidae > Collichthys > Collichthys lucidus. The sequence continues at coordinate 36,795,102 of CM014082.1, read as the reverse complement.
CCTCCACAAACCAAACTCATTATTTTGTAAACCACATCTTTACAGAAATGTGAATTATTTCATTTTTAGGGGGATGTTGACTTTAAACTCACGCTCATTAAAGTTGTTTGTGAGTAAACATTCAAAAAAGATGGTGAATGAAACAAAGCGACACCGTCCTGCCCAGTCACACTGACTTTATGCATGTTTGTTCAACTCTAACTTCTCCTGATAACCGCGTGTACCCAGCTCTGCTTTAAATTCTGTAAGAGAGAGAGAGAGTGGAATATGCTGCACGCTATCCGCCGATACATAAACAGTTGATACCCATGGTACTTTATATATTTCTGATTCATTTCTTGCCGTTAACGGCATCATCGCTCCTCGCTCTGTTTCACACCCACTCCAAGAAAGTGAATCTGGCTGTCTCAGAGAAGCCGGTTAAATATTCTTTAATCAAATGTGATTACCTACATTACAAAGAGTTTATCTGAAAAACAGCATTCAGAAGAAAACTGACAGTGTGTCACAAGATGTGTACTTCAATTCTTAGACTTGCTATCTTGAGTACATAAGAGCATTCACACTGTCTGCACTCAGGATGCTCAAAAAGCATGGAAGACTTCTCACCCGAGGAAGAAGAGGGACCACCGACACTGTGAAAATGACAGCGGTGGAAGGTGTTGGAGTTAAAGTGGTTGTGGTGAATACTGCAATATACAGATGTACTTTGTATATATGTTTTATATTTATGATTTGCCAGTCAAATGGTTATGCTAGTGCACCTGGATAATTCTGGTTGCAATTCGGGGTACAAGAAAAAAAGACGATAAGATGTTTCTGTTAAGTACGCAACGGCCAACACAAAGAGGCACACACAATGTACTACATAGGAGTGTACTAATGGAACTGAGACACAGTCTTGGTCTTGTCTTGTCTCTGTCAGGTGTGACTCCTCATGATACTCTTAAAAAATGAAAAGATGATGATCATGATCTCACTCTGAGGTGTATTGAAACGACATCCAAGAGGATGAGAGAGGATCAGGGGAAGATGGAGAGGCAGGGAGAGTTGGACGCGGTGTTAACGAGTGTGTTAACGAGAGTGTGTCAGAAGAAACAGTCTGATTGGTTCAGGCTCATTTCCCAGAAGCTCTGTGACTCTGCAGCAGAGGACACACATGTTCAGCTTCATTACCTGCTCTATTTTGACCTGCTGCTGTCAAACTGATAACCAGCTAATTAATGTGGAACACACACACACACACACACACACACACACACACACACACACACACACACACACACACACACACACACACACACACACACACACACACACAGCAGAATCGGCCTCTAGTGTGGCTTTATTTCAGCTCGGTGTGTTTGCATGTAATGTAGAACCATGTGGAACCTGGAATGAATGTTGGTGTCTGTGTGGTCTAATTACACTCCCCAGGCATTATAGGTTATTTGCATTAACAACACCATCATTGGCTAATTTCCATTTAACAACGCTGTGTACAGTCATTATCTGTTTAGTGCTGACTGTTGTGTTGTTTTCAGCTAATTAGCTGGTTCCACGTGATTTAACCCAACCCGGAACATTAATAACAATGTAAACTAGAAAATTCCCGCAGAGAGTGCCGAGTGGGCTGTTGCCGGGGGTCTGTATTCAAAAAGCACACCTCAAATAGTCATTTTTAACATGTTTATTTTTATTTTGAAGAGACTCTTATTTTGAAAAAAGCCCCTCCCCCCTCTCCTCTTAAAGGCAGGCTTGAGGTTGCCAAGCAACCAGGACCAACTGCCGGCCCTAATCAGCAGAGCAGTTACTGCACCTGTTAGAATGTCAGTTGAAAATGCTGACAGAGAGAGAGAGAAAATGCTGAGACCACCCCTCGAACAGGAAGGATTTCTGGACAAACCGTATTTCCAATCATTGAACCGAAATCACTGGGAGCATCTTGAGCCCTTCCTGAACGTCTACATAGTTATTTTGTGTTGATAAAGTGAAGAAATGTGACCTTTAGAGCGATTCAAAGAAACGTTACTTCTGCTTTCCTCCAGAAATGTTCCCGCCTTTTTGACATGGCAGTCTATGGGGCTGTGGATGGGTGTTGGTGGCGCATCTTTGTGTGTTACGCCAAAACTATAAGGCTGACAGCTTTAGCAGACGAATGTGAGTGAGAAGACAAATTTTCCTACGTTTCTATGTATGAATCATGTCAGTAGTGGGGCATTTGAGGCCACGGCAGTCGAATACGTTTTATTTTTTCACAGATTTTTCTCTCTGCTCATCACTCTAGCTGATGATGTCATCCACTGTAGCTCAAACATTCCGCCACATACACACCCATTATAAACCCAGAAATCTGAGTAAAAACCTGCTCAACTTTAAGCCTTGATAGTTTAAAAACGGTAAAAGCTGTCGATGAGTGAAGTGAATCCCTGAAGAGAAGGCAAGAGTACCTACATTTTAAAGTTTAAATGAAGTCTCTCGGTGAAAGTATGCCAGAGCAGTTTATTGTTGAAAATGTCTCCTGAATTCTTTATTTTTTCCGGGCTTTCCCATTTATTCCTATAAGAAATTTTTCAATGTTTTTTCCAAATAAATTTGAAAAAAAAAGATTAATAGTTGCCTCGGGTCGTGAGCACTCCAATAAATTGTTCTATTTTCAAATAAAATATTCTGAAGAAAAAGATCTCAATAAAAAACTCCAACGTGCTTCTTTGTGTCTTTAGCCCTACAATGAATGTTTGAGCCACCAGAACCACGATCTATACGTTAAGGCTTCTATGCCGTTGCGCTAGCTTCAGATTCGCTAAATTAATGTTGTTGTTTTTCATTCAAATAATTAAATGACGGTGAGGAAACTGTGCAGAATCTGACTGACACTGACCACCAACAAGCCTCCCACCCACACAGTTTGATTGATGGCCCATCCCTGGAAAATGCAGTGCAAACTGAATTTCTCGACGTTTCTCTGACCTTTTAGTTCACTCCAACTAACATTGGCTCATTAAGGAAAGAGCGAGGTGTGGTTGTAAATGATGATAATTTTCAACCGGCCTCATTATTTGCAGTTATTTCATTTCAGCGGCTGTCCATGTGCCTCTCCACTTGGCTGCATTAGCGATGCACCTCATCCCATAAAGCATTGCCCTGTCGATACCCGCAGCTCAACTGCTGCCAAACGCGTTGGCTCCCATTTCCTCCATCCATCATCTGTCCATTCATCCCAAAACCTGATTCTCTCATCCAGCCACCACCCACCGTCTCTGCATGGCCCCCAGGTTTATCTGCACCTTTTGATCTGTCGGGTTAGTCACGCTGTCAGGACTGTCTGTGTATCATCTATCCATCTGTCTAACATGTAATCCATCTGTAGGAACCTCATGACCACATCGAGTGCATCTCCAAACCCCTTTTACGTTTACAGTCTCATCCATCAAAGCTTTCATGTCAAGGTTGTGTCTGAAAATGTAGTCTGTATTCCAGGAAGAGAGCGTCAGAAGAAAACACCAGTACTGTCACTGGTTCAATCATTTAAAGTAACCCGTGATGTTTTTCTGACAAGTCATCTCTCTTAGTCTCTTTGTTGTCTTGCACATCATGACTGTTCTCTCTCAGTATGAAAAGTGATGTTCTTTCTGCTGGAAAGGAGGAGGTCAAGTTGCAGTTTGCATTCCTTCTTTAAGTCAGCTGTCAGTCAGTTTTATTTTAAGCAGGAATCTGATCCTCCATAACCAGAACCATGTAGTTCTACTTCCCTAAACCCAAGCAGACCTTAGATATGGAGGTGAAAGGTCCGGAAACACTTCAGTGTTTGTGTTGGAGCAGTCATATCTGTTGTTTTGGATGATACTAACTTTCTGTGAACTTGAACTCAAGGAAAAACCTGAATAAAAGAGTGGTGAGACATGATAAAGGCAGATGGCATCCAGGACATGAAGGGCTGAATGGTTTGAGTATACAAATGATGTGAATCACATGACCACATCTCAACCCAGTGGAACACTGTAGCAGACTCGCTGCGTTACACAGCAAAGACTCGAGCACAACAGTCTGTTACAAATAGTTAATTATTTGTTCTCTCCTTGGCCCAACAAGTCATGGGATCACCGTCAGTGTCTTCTTATAGCAAGATGGTTCCAGGTTGAACCCTTGCTGGATGTTCTCTACATGGGTTCTCTCCAGGTGCCCCGGCTTCCTCCCAGTGCAAAGGTTGCAGGTTAATTGATGGTGGTGATGATGATGATCTAAATTGCCCACAGGTGAGAATGTGAGTGTGAATGCTTGTTTGTCAGCCCTGTGATGAAGTGGAGACTTTTCCTCTCTCCTAACGTTAGCTGTGATTGGCTCCAGCCACCTGATAAGGACGAGCACTTATGGAACATGGATGGACGTTGATCAGTCCTCTCTTGGTGTGTGTGTGGCCGTCTCTTGAAGTCTTGAAGACTATGATTAGACCGTGAGTTCCAGCTGTGGTAATCACCTCACCTGTCACTGCTCTCCTGAGCTGCCTCACACACCTTCAATATACTGCAGGGATGAAACCCTGTTCTTTCAAAAGACATCCCCTCATTTGGCGTTTGGAGAGCACTTTGGTTCAAAACCTCCCGTAGGTGTTTGTGAAGGGGGCTGAGGCGGCGTTCAGCTACATGAGAGAGACAGTATGACGTTCGCCAACCGTTAAAAGCAAGTCAGGTTTGCTCTGCCTGTACTCAGCTTAAAGACCCGTATACAGTCGTCCCTCGCTATAACGCGGTTCACTTTTTGCGGACTCGCCGTTTCGCGCATTTTTTTTTTGTGTAATTTCGCATGCTTTTTTTTTTTTTTTTTTACAGCGTAGTGTACATGTTCTGCGTCCTGATTAAGGGAGTACTGTATATTATTTATATCCTGTGTTTAAACTTTAGCAGCACAACAACTGATGCAGTTCGATACAGCTTGGTACAACTGAGTTAACGTGCTGCAGAAACAGCGAGAAAGACGAACCTTCTTATGTCTGGACTTTAAACCCTGACAAGATTCACATGCACGTTTATAACAAGGGGAAAGACGGCAGCAGTTATAACTCCCAATGCCACTCTAGTACTTATCCTGCCAGATAGAGGTCCAATGAAATTAAGTACTTCTTTTGATTCTGTTGTTGTTGACCTTGGCTTGATTTTAATATCAGAATACAGCTCTTTGCTCTCAAGTCAAACCCTGTTACAGCTCCGAGCACAGCTCTGCAGAGAGGGTTCGGTGTTTGGACTCTTCAGTGGTAACAGCCAGGTGAACTGAGCCAACCTCTCGGCCCCGCTCAGCGGAGAACAAATGTGTGCTCATCATATTAAACAAATAACTCAGGGAGTCCCACACGTTCAGGATCCTCACACATACCACAAAGAAAAGAGGATAATTCAACATTTCTCGCTTTTCCCCAAAGTGAAAATCCGCCGGTCAGCTAAATTCACGACACATCAACTCTTCAATAAGTTGATTCCCTCTCTGTATATATTTTCTTTCCTCTCTGAATGAGTGAATCATCTTTTTTCCTCCAAGGAGGCTGAGCGGACGACCATCCACTAAAGTGTTTTATTAGCTGTTTTGATGGATACACAGCGGAGGCAGTGAAGCAGAGAGGAGCAAAGAGAAGCACTAAGTTTCTGCAGTTAGCTGGAAATGTTCATGTCATCAAGATGTGGAAGAGGCACTAATCAAATGTGCTACAAATAAGATAAAGACAAACCCACATACTGTACATGGACGCTTCATCTTCTCTGTAATTCAGCACTGAAATCAGAGAAAATTATTTCACTGCGTTAAAGTGTTGCGTGGATTATTTCCTTCTGCTTTGTTTAATCTGCTGTCAGAAGTCAGACGGTCATCTCGGCTCAGAAATGGCTTCAGAAAGCCAATTTCTAGTAAGAGCTCTTCCCATGGACAGAAGCATTAGAGTCATTTTGCTTTGTCAGTTTAATCGATTGAACAAAGTAAAGAAGGAAGGGAAGACAGGGGGGAAAAGTTCCTTCAATTAGGCTGAATTAACCTTTCCCTGAGTTGTCAATATCCCTCCTAATGTCGAGCAAATGAACGAATGCATGAAAGATACAAATTGAAGGAAGCATCGTGATTTAATTAGTTTTTCATCATCAATATGCTTCTAACGGCACAGAGGGACGACTATGAGTAAATTAAAGGAGAGAAGTACAGAAGGAAGGTCTCACTGAAAGGAGGGAAAGAGAGTAGGAGAGATGGAAGGAAGGAATTACTGTTTCTTTAATCAACAAAACCTAAATGATGTATTAAAAATACATATCCTATTATAAGAGCGACTGTTAAGCACACATGGGAAAAGTGTTGCAGCAGCTAAAGGAAAGAGTAACCTAAAAAAACAGAGAACCATTTACCATCGCCCGTGGCATAGGCAGTATAAGCAAATGCTAAGGGCGCCATCCATCCAGGGAGCGCCACGAATGGGGGAAGAAAAAAACTTTTCTTATACTAAAATTAGTTGGTACTATTATTTGTTGATATGAAAAAATAATCCCTTGATAATTTAACTGAATAGCAAAGTACAATAATAATTCCCTAAGCCCCCCCACCTCTGACTCATTAGACTGTATTTGCTCCCATCCACAGCCCCATAGACTGCCATGTTAAAAAGGCGGGAACATTTCTGGAGGAAAGCAGAAGTAACGTTTTTTTGAATCGCTCTAAAGGTCACATTTCTTCACTTTATCAACACAAAATAACTATGTAGACGTTCAGGAAGGGCTCAGGATGCTCCCAGTGATTTCGGTTCAATGATTGGAAATACGGTTTGTCCAGAAATCCCTCCTGTTCGAGGGGTGGTCTCAGCATTTTCTCTCTCTCTCTGTCAGCATTTCCAACTGACATTCTAACAGGTGCAGTAACTGCTCTGCTGATTAGGGCCGGCAGTTGGTCCTGGTTGCTTGGCAACCTCAAGCCTGCCTGAAGCAGGGGGTAGGAGCTATTTTCAAAATAAGAGTCCCTACAAAATAAGACTGCTCTTTGTAGTAAAGACATGTTAATTGATAACATTAGCGGCTAATGCTAGAATTAATAGCTAGCGCGTTAGCCATTTATACTCTGTGTAGGATATTCTTGTATTATTTATTTGTATTTTTATTTTATTATCTTTGTGTTTTACTGTTTTGATTGGGCAACTTGTTTTGTAAAAATAAAATTTCAAAGACAAAGTTTCAGTTTCTTGTGTGTTTGTATTTAAATTGGCAGTGCTGCAATGCAAGGAGGGCACCACCTTAAATCTTGCCTAATGCGGCAAATTGGTTAAATCCGGGACTGCTGGAGTGTTTGTTCTTTAGCCTGAAATAAGGTCTGTTTGGTAGTCTTTAATATCACATGAATCTTAATCATATTCTTTGAATCTCAGCTTTCCATGGTTCTATCGTCCAAAAGGGGTACAGATGTCATTTAAGGGTCCAGCTTTGTTTGAAGCATGATGGGGTTTTTGTTAAAAGTATAAATACTGTTTCGATATATGTGTTGAACCCTCTCGGGTCCAGGCAATCACCCAAGATTGCAAAAGCAATTGATGGGCCATGCTCGGACCACAGAGGGTTAAAACAATATGATATTCAATAATTATACATTCAATAGTATCTACAGTACCAAAGGTTTTAAAAACAGGTCTACCAGAACAATGCCATCCAATTAACACTTAACTGTCCTCCAGTGTGGTCACAAAGAGAGAGATGTTATCTGAAGAAGTGAACACTGTGTTCATACAACTGTAAAGGCGTCGAGTCGGTGTTGATGTCATTCGGTATCACGTTGGTTCCTATAGGTTATGTCAGAGTAGAATGATGAGGGACACAAGAAAAAACCCATTCTAAATATGGTAAGGTATTGAAACGCCACATCAAACCCACAGTTCATTCTGTCATTCTGGTGGAAACGCTGCAGCTGGTCCTCGGTACGTGTTCAGTGACTTCGTCACTTGTTGTGTGCCAAGGACTATTTCTTCTCTTGTTGCTGTGGTATCATGTCGAGCATACTGAGGCCTTGAGACGTGCTTTCAGCTGTAAATTGTAGGTTTCCTGCAGCCGCCGCTCACTCAGACTAAAGACTGACTTCTAGTCTCTTACGCGCAATTCTCAGCTCTCGTCCAATCTTCTTATTGTTATCCCGACGACAGACAAAGTGGAAGTGATCACATAATTACCCTGTGAGGTCCGACGGACTGCTGCCGTCATGTGAGTCATATAACCGTTGAGAATAAAGATAATGAGGTTACTCTGTACTGTAGATACAGAATGTGTGGGCGTAGTTAATCGTACATGTGTCAGCCTTGATAGCTGTGTGAGGAATCTGCTTCATTATCGTCTCCATGTTGTCCACACGGTCAAGACATGCAAACCTTCATCATCACGTACACAGATGGATTTTACAGTTGACTGACTCTTAGAGCAGTTTTTAAGGACTTGGTGGTATCTCGTTGCTGATTGCGACCCCCTCACGTCGCCATCTCTTTCCAAGCGTGAATGAGGCTGCGAAAGCCAGAGGTGTGTGTTTGCGTGTGTGTGTGTGTTTGCGTCATGTTAATCTGTGAATGATTACACAATAAAAAATACAAAGTCATTCATTTTAGCATTGCCTGCACTTCATTTCAGCTGCTCTGATTTATACATTAGATTAGCAGCGTTCACAGAAAGAAAGGAGGGAGGGTACGTTAGAAAAAAGAAATCTTCAGATTTGAATTAGTTCGGTTTAGATGCAATTTGTCAACCATTAGTCGTAATCTGATGCATACTGTGTGTGTGTGTGTGTGTGTGTGTGTGTGTGTGTGTGTGTGTGTGTGTGTGTGTGATGTGTGCACTCACAGCCACCATGCCTCATGCATATCTGTTTTGCTGCTCCACGCCCCGAAGCGCTGAGTTATAGTTTAATCTGTTCCTGCAGCCTCCTGCATTGAAAACAGCCTCACAAATCAGAGGCCACATTCAGACGTCGGCTCAGCTTTGCACAGACACACACACACACACACACACACACACACACACACACACACACACACACAGAGGAGGTGGTTATGTAGCGTCAGGGTTCAATATTTCAATTCATGTGACAATACATTTGTGTGACAGTTCAATCAGGCTCAAATGATCAGCAGAGGTTCGTTCCTGCCTGTTTTGAATAGGAGCGAGGACATACAACGCGCTGAACGTGGCGTGATATTATCTCCACGTCGTCTCTTTGAGACAAAACAGTCGCCACGCTGTGATTATGAATTCCACAATCATCTGTCGTGTGTCTCGTTTTCAGGAGTGTGGCCATGTTCAGACCAAATCAGTGCGTCACAATTTTTCAGCCTCTTGGTTCATTGTGACACAGCGAGGGCGTCCATGCAGGAAACAATGGCACGGAATAAAGTTGAACCTGGCTGCCATCTGGCAAAGCAAAGCTTGGCCAATCAAAAATCTGCATTCATGATAGATTTTTTATAAGGCAGGCCAAATGACGCCTAGATGATTAAATAAGCCATCTGTAGCAGCATCCACCTGTCAGTCAAAGCGTCCACGCTCTTAATCCTGCATAACTTTAAGCCTTAATATAATGTGAACAGGTGAGTTGTATATAAATTCACCCTCAGTACAGTTGTCATGAACGGGGAAATTAGCTACAGAGACCAAAACTGTTTTTTGTACCAGGCTGTAAACATGTTTATTTCTGCTGTGAAACATGGGGACTTATGGAGACTGACTCACTGCTGGAGCCAGCCTCAGGTGGACACTTGAGGTATCACAGGTTCATTTCCCATAGTGATGTGTCGGTCGAGAACGATCCGGTTCTAAGAGCTGGCTCCCGTCGTTCACTTATTTATTACATTATTGCATTATTTTGGGTGATAAATGACATAAATAGTTAGTATGTTTTATTTATATAGCACATTTTTACACCGCATGCACTGACCAAAGTGCTTTACAATGACCAAAAATAAAATAAAATATAATAACATTTAAAAATATAAAATAATAACAGCAATAATAATAAAATAATAATTAATAAAGTGTGAGGAGCCGTTTGGGAGCCGAAAGAGCTGAAATTCCCATCATTAATTTCCCAGTCAGGGAGGTTGGTGCTTGATGGTCCATCTTCATCCACTAGATTATCAGGTTTTATTTATTTGGGTTACATATCTCAGTGACTGCATGAACTTTCCTCACCATAGTCCCAGATTTTAGTATAATGGCTGGATGTAACTCAGTTCAATGTGGCTGTGAATCATCTGGTGACCAACCCTGATGCTTCCACCAACATGCTTAACTTTCCACATGATTTATTTTATAATACCTATTATTGTATAGTATTTTAACATTAGGGTTAATGACTGATTTTGTAGCCAGCCTCAAGTGGCCATCCAATGGCAGTGGCCACTTACGTTGCAGCCACAGAGGTCGCTGCTTGGCTTGAATGTGATACCTAAAATACACAAGTGTTATTGTGGAGCAGTGTCAATGTAAATCAGTATGAAGCTTCAAAAACGTAGAAAAAAAAGATGATTTTTGTGTGTTTAACGTGTAACCCCACCAATGGGCCTCACAAATGTGTAAAATGGGTTTTGCAATTCACATAATTACTATTTGTAAAAGCATGAGATGCCACAATGTCACCACCTGAACATGGTGTTATACTGTCGTTGTTTTTCTTCTTCCAATTATTGTATATACTTTTCGTTCCCCCATCCCATGTTTTACATGTGCTGCAATGACAATAAAACTCCTTGAACCCTTGAACGAGATGATATTTTATGCATGTGTAATTTTAAAAGCTGGTTTTCATTCCCTCTCGTTTATTCTCTGACGCGCTTTTATGTTTGCGAGTCTTTTCCACTCGCAGTGAACGGGCTCATGCTGAGCCGTGTGTGCGGCGTTAGACGGTTAAATCAGACTCCGGTCACGTAAGTTCATAAACACCTAAAGATAGAAATATGTGATTGTGTCACAGAGTCACTCATGAACACTCATGGTGATGTCACAGATGTACATTTTACATAAGTACTGACTTGTGACATCTCGACATTTCATCAGATCTCGTCTTTTCTGTTCCCTTTGCGTCCTCCAGCATGCGTGCATTGGCACTTTGTGTGAATGCATCAGCAGCCGCTGCAACCCGTTCTTTAATGTTGTGTTGTGGTGATTCAAACCACCCCGAATTCTGTAGACCTGATGTAGAGCAGAGAGATATTGAGTTTAAAGAAGACAAAGACAAGTACTTCAGTTTCACCTGTTGCAAGAGGGAGAACCCAGCTTTGACAGACTCCGCAGTCCGTTCACCATCGCACCCAGCTGAGTTCTGATCTCCAACGGTTCTGGCTCGTTTTATTAAACACACAAAGCAGGCAATACACGCACATCATTATACTAACTTGTTGTTCACACAAAAGAATTAACACACACATAAAAGATTGAAGGAATTAACACACACCACTCCATTATCTATGTATTAACTGTAACCCTCCGTCAGTTGTCATGCGGAGACTGCCTGGTTGTCATGTAACACAAGTCTCCAACAGTCTCCGGCTGAAAAACGGACAATAATAAAATTGCCATCTTGTTCCTCTCTGACGGCAGGTACAGTTCCCCCGTATATTCAGGTTTCTCAAACTGTGGAGAAACTCAGTGTTTATGTCTTGTCAGGCAGGCTGTATTTCTTTCAAAAGCATTTTTACCTGCAACCTTTTATGAAACCTAAATCCTTGTTGTGACATTTCAATTTAAAATACATGAAACATAGTTTAGGTTGTCAGCCGCTGTGACTCACATCAACAGTGTCTGCGCTAAAGGAGATGCTCTTTTGATTAAAAGAAAGTGCCGTGCTGTTCTGGGAAGTGAGCTGAAGATGATGCTGTCAAAATTAACGCGGCAGCAGACAGACAGCTGCTGTGTGACGGGGACTGTTTCTCAAACGTTTGGGATTAAAATGTGGATGTATCTCCACTTAAAGCTCTGTGCTGTGTTATTTTAAAGGTTATTAGAGAAAAAACGTCTTCACAAATCACAAATCATGACGTGGTTATGTCAGCATGCAATCAAACGACGGCGACATCTGTTTATTTTGGGTTCATACCTCTGTATAAAGCCAAGTTAAGGCTTCTTTCTATGTACACACACACAAGGCCAACACAGCCTGGAGATCGTATGGATTGTCTAGTGCCGTAAACGTGAATGATGCTGACGTCATCAACAAAGCATTTAAAGCATATATGGATCCATATAATCTTTTCTCTAATTCATGTGACATTTCCATCTTCAGCACTCGCCTCCGAATGCTCGTGACGTCTGTGGTGTCTATTTCCATTCGACAACAACACTCCCCATGGGCCCGTTGTTATCGTCTACCCGCAGAGCTCTTCATAAAGGGATTAAAATACACAAGTGCCTCGTTTTGCTGAAAGGTCAGACTGATGCTCAGTTTGCTGGTTCTCTAGGAAAATACACGGACAAACAGGTCGGTCACGCTGCTCTGTGATCTCTCGTTGATTTTGCCCATAAAGATCCGTAACCAGTCCTGATTGACGTGAAAGGGAGGAGACGCATTCTTGAGACTTTTAGTTGTATGAAAATGTTTCAGTACAAACCAATGTATACCTGATCATTGCACATGTTGAGAATAAGGCATCTAAAACTTCGGAGCGTCTTGCTTGATTACAAACCAAAAGCTAATCATCAGCGTACAAAGTGAAATAACATCTGAAATGTACAGAGCAGCTTCCAGGGTGGTGGTGCCAGTTGCTGTGGTTTAAAACAGGCCTCTGTACGTTGGCCGGGAACCCTCAATGCTGCAAATAAAAGAAACGCTGCAAACAAAAAGAAACAGCGCTGCAAATAAAAGAAACGCTGCAAATAAAAGAAACGCTGCAAATAAAAGAAACGCTGCAAATAAAAAAGAAACAGCGCGGCAAATAAAAAAGAAACGCCGCTGCAAAAAAAAAAGAAACGCCGCTGCAAATAAAAAAGAAACAGCGCTGCAAATAAAAAAGAAACAGCACTGCAAATAAAAAAAGAAACGCCGCTGCAAATAAAAAAGAAACAGCACTGCAAATAAAAAAGAAACAGCACTGCAAATAAACTTCACAACGGAAGTGAATTACCGGGGACTATTATTGCTGGTGCACCTGTAGTTTTTTATGTGAGCAAGAAGAAGAAGTACAGAAGTGTATTGCATTCACTTGAAAAAAATAATTAATTCACTTCCGTTGTGAAGTTTCTTTTATTTGCAGCGCTGTTTCTTTTTGTTTGCAGCGTCCTTTTTTATTTGCAGCATTGAGGGTTCCCGGCCACCGTACCTCTGTGCTGTTTCTGTCCCCTTTCTGTTGGCACCCGGTTCTGCAGCTCTCAGTAACAAGATTAGTTTGCTGAAAGGTCAAACCGGAGAGCAGGAAGGTTCTGTTTGATTCAAGTCAGGTCAGATTTGGTTCTAATGTGCTTTCAACACGACAGGGTTTGTCACCAAAGAGCAAAGGATTGAAATGAATACAGATTGAACAAATAAAAAAACAGTTTTGTGCTCAGTGAGCAGCCTCTTCGATTTCTAATATTCTTGAAGAATATTTGACAGAAACTGCCATGACAGATCTACGACACGATTGACTGGACTGGTAGAGTTAAAACCAGGTCGTCCACTAATCAGAAGATCGGCGGTTCAATCCCCGGTTCTTTCAGTCATGTTGAAGTGTCCTTGGGCAAGATACTGGACCCCAAATTGCCCCTGAAGGCTGCGCTATGATAATGAATAGTGTGAAAGGGCCTTGAGTGGTCAGAAGACTGGACGGATGCTGTATAACTGCAGTCCATTTACTATTTGCATCCATTTTGAAGTGATGATGCCAGTCGATGGAAGGTCAGGGGATCGAATCTGTACCAGATTTTGCAGAAATCCCTCCAACAATCATTTACGCTGGATAAAAAGTCACCGAAACTCTGATTCACCTGAAGGGGACAGAACCAGATTTCATGGTAATCTGAACCATCATTGTCCAAAAATGTCAATCACCAACGTCATTAGAATTTCAGAGCAACTCTGATTATGCAAATATGCTGTCGAGGTGTGAATAATGAATGACGCATAAGTGTGTGTGTGTGTGTACGGGAGGTCATAATGCGGTGTGTATGTGTATTAATATGGATTGCTCAATCATATGTGTGTGGGAATGAGGTTATTGAATTTAATCCACTGAGTAATGTGTTTAAGCAGTTGAGAGACTCCTCGTGGAAACGGGAAAGCCTTGACCTTTCTGGATGCATCTGATTACTGTCGACTTCACTTTATCAAGTGTGTGTGTGTGTGTGTGTGTGTGTGTGTGTGTGTGTGTGTGTGTGTGTGTGTGTGGAGATGATGTGTGTTTGGTTTTAAAAGTTGGGTGGGGATGGTGAAGTCAGAGGTTATACAAGCTATGAAGATATGTACACTAATGCAAATTATTCCAGTATAATGACGTGGGGTTTCCGTAGTCTTACGGAAGAATTAGATATACTTTGTCAAGTTCTGTGTTGTTACTTTTTCACTGAAAACAGCTGCCTGCTGTGAACGAGGTGGCTGATATATAATAATGATAATGATCTATAATGGACTGAAACTCTCTGTAGAGGTGAAGCGACGGCAGAGTTTGGTTCTCTGTGGGTTTGTAATGTGAAACATCTGCAGCCTGATTTTGATCCACTGTTGTATGTAAAGCAGTGCTGAAGATTTCATGAAGTCATATGTTCATTTCTGTGAGCTCAGAGCACTGTGGGAGTGTTGTTGGAGAATGCTGATGGAGAGCAAAGCTGGTGTCGTGCCAGAATCAGAGCTGCAGCCTCTATTATGACCGAAGACTCGGGATGTAACGATGCATCGTGTCACGATTAAAAATCGGTACAAATGTGTGACGACTCGCATCGGTTGACAGAAAAAACGAATCTCGATTCTTGGCGAATGGGAACCGGCACAGCGCGTGCTCTCACTGGTCAAACAGGCTTCCCGGCGCGTTGCGTGAGCGTGGCGTGTTTGGTCCGTCCTGCACGCGACTTCAAACCCACCGGGAGAGTTTCAGGAGCGAGCGCTTAGCCCGCCAGACTTTGTTTACCTGCTCAGATTTGGACATTTTCCCGGTGTATGTTCTTCTAAACATGCTTCTACATGTGTAAATATGTTACGTAGTTTTGCTTTTGTCTGTTTTTACGACCGGCAGTTTGCACTGGGTATTTTATTTTGAAAATCCACCGGGTTCTCTTTGCTTTTTCTGTGTCTGGCTTCCGCCTGCTCGAGGTGCTCTGTGGAAATTGACGCGTGCTGCTGCAAGTTTTAATGTTTTTATTTTATTGTTATGTACAGAAAATAGGTCATAATAGACCTTGAATAGTATGTAAGACTTAATGAGTAATGAAATGTTAGGATCATTTTTGTATGTTCCTAACTTTATTGTAAGATAAATTTAAAGCTTTAGTTAATAAAATGATCAAATTAATTCAGTTGCTCTCATAATCTTTTTTGTACAGGAAAAATGTGGCTAGTGTAAATTCTGATTGGCTGGTAACTCCAGAAACTTACCAGCCACATTGGCTGCTGATCAGAAAAGTTAATTTAGAGCCTGGTTACGCCTCGTGAGGAAAACTGCACATCACAGCAGTTAACAGCAGTTTACTGTGAGACTGTTTCTAAAGAAAGCAGATATCTGTCATTGTGAGTTTTGTTGTTTAAGATGCAAGTTGCACTTTTTATAAGAGAACGCAAACTTTTTGAGAGTTTCTGTAAAGAAAGATTTTTTTCCTACAAATAAAAAGAATTTTGGTTTTGTCGTGACTCGAATTGAGTCGTGAGTTGAGTGTATCGTTACATCCCAACCAAAGACACAGCAGCACTACTCTGCTATGTCAGTGTGAAACGACTGCATGTTTATTTTGTACATGATGATTTTACGTTGGTCATCGTCATGTATGTCCTCGTGATTTCATGATCTCGTGACTCTTTGCAGGTTTTAACTAAATGTAATGAAACGCCGTCGTCCTGTTTTGACACTCTGCTGAGATGCTGTAGGAAAATCTCCGACCACCTCCACTCAGCGTAGACAGTACATTTGCATTTGACATTAAACTTGTCATTCAGCTGACATCATCCAGAGGATGGATGAAATCAGGAGCAAACACAAGCAGGAGCAGGTGTATTAACACGAGCGTCTCCCTGTGCTGCAGTTAAAGAAATAAAATAAACAGCAAGAATAACTCTCAAACAAACACCCACCACGTTTCAAATGTCAGTAAAAATGTGTTGCTGTGGGCCACCTGCCGCGCCGGCCAATCACCGCTCAGATAAAAATGCCTTCAATTAGATTGTCGAGCAACGACAGCGGCGTCCACCACAATCATCGAAATATCCGATGAGAGAGCGTGTTCGGGTGTTTATCCCTGTGACGAGGAAGACGTGAAGATCCAGACCACCCGTCTGTATCGATCCCTGAACTCCCTCATCTGCATTCATTAGTTACCAAAACTGAAGCTTTAAAAATTCTTCTGGATGTTTTACAGGTCGACTGCACTCCAAAACACAATGACACATTTTTATGAAAAGTTTTTTTCTTATGAATAAAAGGATAAAGTGTCAGAGCCTCGGCGGTAATGATCCCGTGATCACAGATGATCAAAAACTGGAAGCGGCGAGGTGGAGACACTAAGTTATTCAACTCTGGAACTTTTGACAGATCCTCTGTTGTTCCACGCCGCGGCTCCTGTGTGCATCATATAATTCCTGATTAATCAGCTCAACTTCAGCAATGTGTGTGTGTGTGTGTGTTTTCTTTTCTTTTTATGAAAACTCTTCCCATTAACGAGGGGTCTCTTAACGAGGTCTCTTAACGAGCTCGCGTTGTCAGCTTCGGTCTGTTGACTTTGCAGGCTGTCACCCTCACGCTGCTGCTGACAGCTCGTCTCAGCCCGGGTGCTGCTCGGATGTCAGCAGAGGGGAGATCGGCTCGGAGCGCGAAGATTTTCCTGCCGTCGCGTCACGTTAAGCCGCAGACAGGTGGATGTCACCTAAGACACTGTTTGCATTTATTACATTCATCCAATCGTTGAATTTACCTATCTGCTCATTGTTATTAACCTTCTGTTTCCCACCTGATGCTGAGAACTTTGTGTGGGTCGAGTCACATTGCTGTGAGACACTGCATGTGGTGTTTGGCTGTATTCGTGAAATATGCATGGCTGTATCATCAGTGTGGTGGTTATACAGATATACATACTGGTCGTATAAATGTTGCTCGACTCAGGCGTTGAAGGACAAATTATTAGATTCAGTCTTTATATCTTTGTATCCTCTGAAAGACCAAATAAAGTTTGTTGCTGTATTTATTTCAGCTACATACTTGAGCTACAGCACTGTTTTGCTGTAATTTGTAAAGAGCAGGGGTCCCCAAACTTTTTTTCGGTGCGGGCCACATCAACTTGCCTTTCTGTGATGGGGGGCCGGGGTCAGTCTATAACTGAAATGATTTCAGTCCCACCAGGATTTCACGGCCTTTTTTGAAATAGTTGCGGCCTAAATCCCTGATGTTGCATCAGGTTTTAAAAAAATTGCTGGTGAAAGTTGCTTTTTACATTTTTGTTGCGGGAGGAAGTTAAAGTTACGATTCAACAGTCGCGGAGAGGGCGCAGCGAGCACTAAGTCCACGGCCCCGGGAAGCGGCGAGGTCTGGGCAGGAGGGCGCTGTAAAGCTTGCGACCGGAGCCGTGAGCCACCTTTGCCCCCGAGCCTTTCCAAGCTGAGCCCAGAGTGCACCGTCGCAGAAGAAATACGCCCGTGGAGGCCAGCCAGCACCAGGGAGAGGTCCCACGAGAGGATTCTCTGGCACCGTGTGGCCGTCCCTGACCCGCCGAGTTGATCACGAGCAAAGTCACATCAGAATATACCATTGTGTGAGGGGATGAAAATTAGCTAGTACTGTAAATAGTTGGTAATAAGGTAGATTTGAATTAGAATGCCAAGCTTAATCATTAAGTGTGGATATTTTATAATAGGAAAATGCGATTTTGAGAAACAGGCCATGTTTAGAGGGATTGTTTGGGATGTGGCCCGTGGTTTGGAGACCCCTGGGTTAGAGGTTTAAACCTCAGAGCTTTGGCTTCTACTTTGTGAAAGTCCATATCAAGATGATCTCTGACCTTTGACTCACTGTACGCCTTCACACTTTAATTACTTTCCATCTCCGTTTAGAAGAGACAAAACTCTAGCTGTGTTTGACGAGCATTTCAACATCTGCACACACATCTGTGATGTCTGACGCGATGTTCTTCAGCACTGCCATTAAATTCCACCAGGCGAGGTTGTGTGACGTGGAGGCCACGACACTGTTTTGGACCATCACGACCACCAGGAGCTTTTTAAGAAGCAGAGCGTTGTGCCCACCAGACTTTAACATGCTCTCATCTGGTCATATTTCCTTTATGTGCTTCCCCCATGAGGCTGATTGTTGGAGACTTCTCTGTGCCGGCTCGGTCTACTTCGTGCTGCTTGACTGCATGTCAAAAAAACAGCCTTGAAGTCCCCACAGAGACGAGAGGAGAGCTGCTTCTGAAGGAGAACCACAGGTCAGTGTGCTCCAACGAGAGGACCAACCACCGGCCGCCGGTGCTAATCGCCTCTGTCCTAGACAATGATCTCGTCCCAGAAGGAGCTCTGAGCCCAGCTCGGCTCCATGGACGATGGTCGAGACACACAGAGCAGATCGAGTTGATCGGACTTTAGGCACAGAAACGTACAAATCTGGTCAGTTCAAATAAATTAATAAAACCCCTGGACACAGTGAGGTAAAGTTCAGTGCATTAAGCAGCCGAGTAATAAATCTGTTCTTTGTGATGCTGCATCATGGAGAACATATCCCGTTATAGTGATTAATGAACATCTATGAATACATAGCGTTGCTCTGTTGGGCCCATGAAAACGTCCTTCTTCTCCAGATGTTTCTAAGAATGCGTGATTCATCCCTTCAAGATGAAAATCACAGATTAATACAGCAGCATTTAGCGCTTCCGAATTATTTCAAACACAAACGTCAAATAACATCTTAAATGACCAAGAGTCCAAAAGGCTGAAGGATGGATGAAACCACGAAAACGACAGAAGAAGAAAAAAACAACATTAATTCACGTCACGACTCAAATAGAAGAAAGAACGGCTGGGAGATGAACAGCTGTGTGTTGTAATCGACTTTGTGGCCACTATCAAACACACACACACACACACACACACACACACACACACACACACACACACACTGAGAAAGGCTGTCGCTGCTTTTCAAGAGGAGGAAGTTTGTTCCTTCCAAGAAAACTCCCTCGCAAGGATGAAAAGAAATTTGGCCCAGATTCGTCGAAGAGTTCCCGTACACGTAAAAGAACTGGATGGCAGTCGAGAGGGCGGAGATTATTAATTTAAAACGATTTAGAAATTACAGATTGACGAATTGAAATTAGACCTGCGTGTCTTTGTCCTGCCAGCTGTCCTGTCCGTCCGAAGTGGAAGAAACTGAATTTATGTGTGTGTGTGTTGCCAGGAAAGACGCTGCCAAAGTGATTTACACACACATACACACACAGAAAGACTGTATACAGTAATGGGAAGACAATTGCACAGGTAGCTTTCATCTCTTATGACTGTGTGTGTGTGTGTGTGTGTGTGTGTGTGTGTGTGTGCAGATCTTTGTGATGGCAAAGGCAGGATTGTCAATTTAAGTGGAAGAGAAACTGAGAAAGCGTTTCTGTACCGACGTGTCTCCGTGTCTTTATTCTCCGTCTCCCCTCTGATGTGTCGCCTCTTCTTACTCGGAAGCTGCCGGGTAGGAGGCAGCATTGGATTTAAAGCATGCACAGTCGGGGACGTTTGGGTTTGTGGCAGCGCACAACACAAACATGGAAAAACACAAATAAAAAAAAAACCTCGAGCTGCATAACAACGCGCAGCGGCGATGAGAGCTGACACCGAGACTCCAGCTGGATGTGATGAAACGAGAAGTTTTGCATACCCGCTGCACACATCGGATGTAAACACTTCTAAGTGTGCCTTCTTCTACATTATTTATATTTCCTGATGAATTCTTCCTTATTCCTGATTGGATTTTAATTCATTTCCATCATAATTTCATCTGCTGCTCATTGTCTCAGGATGTAACTGCAGAACGTTTTTCATAACTGAATAATCACTTTTAGATTTCTACATATTGCAGCGTTGAAACGTTCTATCTGCTGTATTCATACTCTGATTTGCACAAATAATCTTTCTAACAGGGAGATACGTGAGTTCTTCCTAAAATCTTACGAGCCCGATTAAAACAAAACGATTAAAACATCATTGTCTTTGAGGGTTGGGCCTATTTTAACATTTTTACAGCATATGTAGAATCACCAGGAAATATTATGGTAACTTTTTTTGTCACTGAGCAGCTTCCATATGAATGAACTGGTAGCTCTTTATCTACCGTATTTTCCGGAGTATAAGTCGCACCAGCCAAAATATGCATAATAAAGAAGGAAAAGACTTATATAAGTCGCATTTTTGGGGGAAAATTATTTGATAAAGTCCAACACCAAGAACAGACATGTCATCTTGAAAGGCAATTTAAAATAAAAATAGAACAACGGAATGAATAAGTGTACGATATGCTAACGTTACATGACGCATAAACAACGAACTGAGAACGTGTCTGGTATGTTAACGTAACATATTAAGAGTTATTCAGATAACTATATAAAGAACATGTTAACAAGTTTACCAAACCATCAGTGACACTCCAAATCACTAAATCCAATGAATTCTTTATCCTCGGTGTCACTTTTAAACAACTCCCCCAACTCCGGTAGAGTATACACCCCCGGCCAAACTATGAAAAAAACTGCCACTTATAATCCGAAAAATACGGTACATCTCTTTAATACAACCATGGAGTGGAGTCTCTCCAACATGTTCCTGTTTCAGAATAAAAGCCTTGTTAAGAAACTGAGTGTTTCTGTTCAGTGAAAAGCTTGAGGGCTTTTAATTTGAAATAAATAGAGGAAGTTTGTATAAACGTCGCGACACAAGCTGTTGACCGTCTATAAACTATAGTGTGCGATTCATTTGTGTTTCTGTAGGAGGCGCTTTGCTTTGCTCCCAGTCCCGGTGGTTTAGTGCTGTGCAGACGTTCTCTCAGATTCTCTGTATTTTTGTTGGTTCTTCAACACGTAGAGACGCACACTCAACATATGCACACACTTTAGTAGTGCCTTGTTCAGCCTTATTCTTTCTAAACCATAAAACACACTGCATGCGGAACGATGCCTTTCAATGTTAGTCAGTGTGTCAGCTCACACAGTCTCCGGTCTCGCTGCGTCGCGGCTGCGTCAGCCCTCCGCAACACATACGCAGAGCTTCTATTGTTCATGCAAAATACAAAATAAAACCCTGGTTGATTTTCAAAATAAAATACTCCGTGTTCACCGTGGATTGAGTTTCATTACAAGAACACGTCATAATGGGCGGGGCTGACCTGAAGTTGACAGGTCAGAGGTTTTCAGGCGTCTTTTCACCTCGTCGACACCATGGATGAGGAGAAGTTGATTCTGGAGGTCCAAAATCAAGCGATCATTGATGACACCTCACATCCTTTTTATAAGGACACCAGAAAAAAGATGTGGCGTGGAATGTCACTGCAGGAGTCAAAGAGACTACAGCCGGAAATATCGCACGATTATGCGTGAATTCACGAGATCCTTTGCCTTCTCGCGACGCTCTGTGTCCGCCGGAGACGCACTTGAGCGCATCACCAACGGATTACGTGTGAGTTGTCGGATCGCGGAGTACGCTGTCTTTCTGGATCGGAGCAGTTCTGCATGCTGTGTATTTTAGATGTAACACACACACACACACACACACACACACACACACTCAGTTCATTTTCCCTCCCTCACCTTTTCACCCACAATTCATTGCTTCGGAGTCAAAAGGTCACACGCCGCCCACCCGTCTCTCGCCTTCGTCTCGAGAGAAATCTGAGGAATAAAAAAAATGGCGTCATTTCAGGACTGAGCAGTACCGAGCCGCACATTAAGGAATTCATTCATCATTAAGTGAAGTTAATAGGCTGGTGCAATTCTCCAGACGCTGATGACTTCATTGGTCAAATTGGTTTGGGGGAAATTTCATTGAATTTGAAATTGCAGTGGAAGTTCCCTCATCCTGCCGGTTATTCAACAGAAAATGTCATAAAAATGTGCCGGGCAGGTCGTGATGGAGAACACTCATCCGGGAAAAAAGAGGAGAAATAATTAAAAAGTGTCGCCCCTCAGGCTTAATTATAGTATCAGAGTGGAAGAGACGAGGCGGAGGGAAAAAAGAGGGTGAGGGAGGAAATGGGTTAAAGATTTTCAGAAATGATTGAGGGGTGAAAGAGGGACAGAGATAAAAGCAAATGATACTAAGTGAGAGAGAAAGACGGAAAGAAAAAAAGAGTTCAGCTGTGGCCGGTCTGGCAGAGACGGCACAGTCGCCTACGGAGGCGGTTTTCTTTCCAGATCTGGCAGCCGGCATCCCGGCCCTGAGTCGGTTTGGGTTCGCTGCACGGCTGCACGACAGTGAAAGTCTGTAAATCACCTCGGCAGTGTAACGTTATTCCTCGCTGGTCTTGCAGACAAAGTTAGCAAGCTGTTAATTAGTATTTAGCTACTTTGGCAAGTAGTTAAAGCGACGTGTCCATCAGGAAACTCTGTAGAAGCAGCAGGAGGACAAACCAGCAAATGTATTGTGTGTAACATCTGAATAAAGTTCTAAAATTGTGTTTTTGTGCAGTAATCAGTGAAGACCAAAGACTGTAGCAGCCCAGGAGAACAGGAATCACTCCGCTCCGGCGGTGTCAGAAGAGAAAAATTAGTATTTGAGTAGAGGATGAGTCGTCGCCAACTTTCTGTTATTTTTTTAGGAAACTCTAAAATACCATATATAATATAAAAGACAGGGTTCCCACGGGTGCTTGAATTCCTTGAAAATGCTTGAATTTCAATTCAGTGTTTTCAATTCAGTGTTTCCTAAGCGGCTACGCACTTGATCCGATGCCTTTACATGCAGAACTCAGTTATCATACTCGCTTGGTGTTCTGCAGAGAAATAACAGTAGACTACTATCCACACCTGTTGGTCACTGTTATTGTGCTATGGTAGTTACACAATACACCGCTCACAAGCTGAGAATACAAGCCAGTTCACAATTAGTTAAAAATCAAAACAGTCAATCTACCACCATATGAAATAATGCTAATTAGACCCATATTATTATGCCATACAGTGGCACCGCTGCGCTTCCCATGACCATCATGGCAAACACAACTAGTAGGCTACCTATTTAAAGGTGCTGGAAAAATGGAAAAACTGGTGCTTGAAGGTGCTTGAAAAGTGCTTGAATTTGTTCATGAAAAAGGTGTGGGAACCCTGTTTTCAGGAAACTCTAAAATACCATATATAATATAAAAGACTCATTGTTGGGGCAGATTCTGCAGGACAGGTGACGCCTAAAAATAGGACAATGAACCCTGCATCTGATTTCTCAAAACTTCTCAAGTCTTGTTCTGGTTCAGAAGTCCTCGTTGCACAAACCTGAATAATTCATGGCCTTCAGATCTCGCCTAATGGCGGCGGCGTGCGACCAAAGTTGAAGCAGACAGCGAGGGCACAGTTCCCACTTGAAACATCTCGCGGTCTCTCTGAGCAGTAAACAGCTCGGTCGCTTAATATTTGATGTGGTGTTTTTCTTTTGTGTCTCTGCAGCCTTTGCTTGTAGACGCTTGAAAGTAGGGTCGAGGTTGGAGAGCTGGGAGACGGAAGCATGCTTTATCAAAACGTGTATTCAACTTTCAAAAGGCCGCCAGGAGCCGGGGATGTGTTTTGTCCTGGTGGAGCTGGTACGATGCTAAACTGCAGCTATCGAGATTTCCCCCAGTGCTGCGACAGGATTTCTGTCTCCGAGGTGACAGCGAGCTCGTTCTTCTTGATGTTGACGTCCCACCGACTCATCTCTTGCAGTTAGCTGGTTACAGCCCGGGGCAGCTCAGACCTGTCGTCCCTCGAGCGCGTCATGTCAGCAGTTCAACTTCAGAAAAGAAGAATTCAGTCAGAAGTTAATGTTTGTGAACGTGTTGCACGAGGTCAGTGAGCCAATAAGCCTGCAGGCTCATTTAGCCAATGTACTTAAGACAGTGGTGATGGCATCACAGCCACTTCTACATCTGCATGATTCTGACATTATATTATTAATTTGAATTATAGTTAAAGATTTGTGCAAAAACATTTTCACTGTGCAGAGATCCTTTTTAATATATCGCATAAATCATCACTGTGTTTTATAATTTAATTCCATAATTCATGGATTGCAATTAATGCATTCATGACCAGTCAAAACTTTAATTTGAAATATTCCCCACGTCCATCTCTGCAGCTGTCAACGTCTAACGGAGCGGAAAGAAAATCTAATTACATCGTGAATTCCAGATTTTAAGTTACGACCCGTCAAAACTTTAATTTAAAATAACTTTAATGTCGTTTTCAGTAAAGGTCGTAATTTTAGTTAAATGTCATTTTGATTCGGCACATTTGAAGTTTTTTTTTTTTTTTTTAAATTCAAGCTTCAAGATATCTGAAAATCAAGAATAGACGATAATTTGTATCTGATACAGAAACATATCGCTGATGCGCATATCCTCGTCTGTCTGCGGTCAGCATTTCGAGTTTTATGCACCAATGAAAACATGTTTTGTCGCGTTAAAGTTTTGTAACATAGTCACACCCTGTCTTTCTTTATTCTATCCCTTGTCTCTTTAACTACTCTCCTGTCATTTCAGGTCCCATCTTCCCTGATCAGCTCATTCCCCTCACCTGGTTTTCCCCGCCCATCTCCACACCTGCAGCCCATTTTCTCATCAGCCCCTCAGTGTGTATATATACCAGTCCATTTTCATTTCACCCCTGCCAGAGTGTCTTGTTTTGTTTCGCCAAGCTCTCCAGCAATCCCTGTTTCCTGACTACCTGTTCTGATCCTGTTTTTGGATTCCTGCCTGCCCCCTGTCGGATTTGTTTGCCTGTTTTTTTTATCTCCTGGTTTTGACCCTGCTTGTTTCTGGACTAAACTGATCTTCCCTCGAACTTGTCTGCATCAGTGTCGTGCTTTTGGGTTCTCCTTGCCAGTATCAGTACCCGTGACAAGTTTTGACCACTTTTGCTCACAATCCACGTGAATCCATTTTAAGTACAGTTCACTGATGACTGTGTGAACATGGAATTTTTATTTCTGGTTCTAAATGTGTCTCATTAACATATTTGAGGTTTATTTTGTGAACTTGTTTCTCAGAGATTTTTGCACAATATCTTTAAAATAAAACGGCAACGTGCCAGAAAACCATTTCTGATCCTTGTCTCGACGATCCGCTTCCACGTCGACTGAAGGAAAAAAGATGTTGTTGGGTGGACGGTGGATGTCAGGCTCTGTCGGGCTCTGTGCTCATCTGTATGTTAGGCTGGTCATATATTGCTGTTGATGTTATTTTTATGTCAGTTTATGTATTGCTGTCAACTCGTAACCTATCAACCCTGAAGGCATCCTTGTCTGCTGCCTCTCAAGGTCTCTTCCGTGGAGTATATCTCTTTGCTTTCTGCAGTTTACGAATTGTAATCATTTATATTTCTATAAAATAAGAAACTGTCAGTTCATCATGGTCACTTCATACAGAAGTTGAGCAAGTCACTGAATCACCTTTCCAACCAGACGTACTGTCAGCTCCGGGCATGCATGTGAAGCCAGATTTGTTCTGTGTACAGACGCCGATGCCTAGTTGTTTTCTTGGATAAATACTGGTTCAATAAGTAATAGACTTGTAATAGACTTGATGCTGAAAGTTTAATACTGCAGTAGTGTGGCTACTGGCAGTGAAAAAAGCGACATTGGTTCCTGGTTGTGTTTGAGACATTAGTTCATAGCAGGTTCTCAGTGGAGTCCATTTACACCAGGCTGAAATAAGAAGATGAATTATTAAATACACACACACACACAGAGGTAGAAACAATCTGGACTGCTGCAGTGTTCAACCTGAACTGCACAGAGAAGAAAATCTACTGAAATACAGCATGCGAGGGAGAAAACTGTGACTGACAATGGAAATAAACAAAGACAGAGTTCATGTCTGTAAATAAATGGATCTGCAGGAGTGAATTAGACGAGAGGACGGAGAGATGAGGACGAAATGATGACTGAGAAGAAGTTTAATGTCTAAACAGTCATTCACATCCAGTCTGACAATAAGTCAAACACATAAGCTGAGGAGCATTCATGGACTTTAACATGGACTCCAATGGAGACTCAGCTTTACAACAAAGACCCTCACAGAAGATCCACAAATCTGCTTCAGTCCCTGTATGTTCAGTACGTGGAGTGGTTGAATACATTTTGGGTTTTAACGTCCATGACTCTGTGTCTCTTTCAATCCACGTCCGCCAAATCTTTCACATTCACAGAGACGACCCTGTTTCAAGAGTAACTCAGGACCTATTTTATGCATAGTCATTTTCGGTCAAGGTTGTGTGTTCAAACACTGTTTGTTTCGTATTCACACGTTTTCTGCCCTCTCGAAGTGTTACAATAAAATGTTTTATATTCGTATTGTGTGACCTGTAAGTTGTGTTGCCAACTCATCACCCTGGTTTCTATAGATCCATAGAGCAGATGGCCACCTCTGTCAGTTGATTGAAACAGGATCTGTACAACAGAGGGCTACTCTGATTATCAGCCGGTTGAAAACACAGGGACAAGAGACCATCAGGGTCAAAAAGTCAAACCCCCTAAAAGTTCAGTATGCAGTTAGTCATGTGAGGTGTGCTGTAAGTTAGATGTCTCAGATCGCTGACTAGGTACAACTGAACATCGAAGGGGGAGTTCAGGTTTTCCTGGCTGAAGACGATTGGACCAGCCTGTGCACCAACAAGGGAGAGCCAAGTTTAAACCAGTGCCGCCCCCCAACAGTTTTTGGACCAATGAGACAGACACACATATTATATAACTTTGTGTGAATTTTAAGTTAGGCGCTCTCTTTTTGGAAGTTGGTTGCAGCTAACTGCTTGCAGACTACGATTTGCTGAACAAAAGAGGTCCATGTACATGTAATATTTTGATTTCCTGATGCTAAATAAATACTGGTACTTAGGAATAGTTCGGCTATAGGATTCCTCTATGCAAACAGAAGCAAGACCTTGTCATACCCTCATTAGTGCAAACTAAACCCCAAACTTGAAACCCATCGGCTATCGTCCGATGAGGATTTGGCCTTTGGCGGCCACGCTCAGTGAGTGACGGAGGATACTCTGCTAGTCAGATTAGAAACTTGACATGCAAGAATGACGAGAAAGATCAATCTCTATGAACAGAAGCCAACAAAAATCTCAGTAATTCAGATGATTGTATTTCGTCCAATGTGTTTGTTCCACCTCAATTTACTCTCCACACGGACTGCCACAACCAAAGTCCGCTCAGACATGACTGATCAATATTACTCGGAGTATAAACGGACATCAGAACTGCTGCTGAAGCAAAACTCTTGATCCCCAGCCTGCAGATTCTGCACTCGTATGCAGATATCTGTTTATAGAGATGAACCGCAGCCTGATCATGGAGACGTCAGATCAGGAAACACAAAGTTTCTTCTGTTTCTGAACATTTTGAGCAGTTTTGATGGTGGCCTGACCCCTTCACTGTAGCAGGACAGACGCGGTTTAAAGTGTGTTTCTCCGTGCAGCTATGGAAATGAACAAGCGTGTGCGTTATTCATATGACTCGACACGGCCTCGCTTCACTGCGCTCTGTCCTTCGTCCTCTTTCCAGAGCGTTACTCTTCCTCGCTCAAACGAATCCAGCCGCTCTTTGTTTTTCTTGTCGCCGCCGTCTCGATGAAGTAAACAGACTGTGTGCGATTAATTGTGACCACAAACCGAAGGCTTTATTTCTGCAGAGAGGCAGGCAGCATTCACTTGAGACACAGATCTGCGGACGCACACTTCCCACTGCGCACGCGTCGGCGTCTCCGTTGTTTCGACAGACGCTTTAACCTGGCTCCAACTTTTTATCCAGTTTTAAACGTTGTATTTTTTGATTTTTTGTTTCTGAACGACAAACAACAACAAACCATGCAAGCTACATCCGGTGAGGATGAGCTGCTGATGAAAGCAAACAAAAAAATCGCTGACCTTAAGGATGACATCCGACGGCTCTCCGATGAACTAGACAAAAAAGACTCACTACTTTCCAGTTTCATGGACGTGGCTCTCCAGCAGTCCAAAAAGTTGGCCTCGCTCAGCACAACCCTCCATGACACAGTTGCGTGGGATCCCGCCACCTGTCCACGGCCCTCCTCCTGCTCGACACCTAACCATCAGTCGTCCTGGGCCGACGTGGTTGCCCGAAACCGCAAGAGGAACCCGAGCGGGGCCGTCTCTCCCCCTCGCCTGAGCCTCTCCAACCGCTACGCCGCCCTCTCCGATGACACTCCTGCACATCCACCTGATGCCCCAGCTGGTCCCGCTGCTCCATCTCCTTCAGACCTGGACCCGCAATCAGCGCCAGCAGACACCGCAACTTTCTCTCCACTGGTGGCTGGCAATGCCCGGATGGCTGGTCACTCCACCGCAAGGCCAAATGGATTGCCCTCAACCCGGTCTTCGACCTCCTCTTCCCGACGCAGGATCCTGAGGGAGGCTGTGCTCCGACGCTCAGGCGGTCTACACCGCCCTGTGCCGGCGAGGAGTCCTTCAACCGGGTCCGACGCGGATCACTCGCCACGGCGCTTGCCTGCCCGGACGCAGAGTGCCGGGAATCATCTGCCTTCATCTCCTCGCCCTCTCTTCTCTCCAACCACACTGATAGTAGGTGACTCCATAATTAGGAACACCCGCTTCTTCAATGCAGCCACTCACTGCTTCCCCGGGGCCACGGTCCCGGTTATCGTGGATAAGCTCCCCGGTCTGTTGCACTCACTCCCATCTTCAATAAACCGGGTGTTAATTCATGTAGGATCTAATGACACAGCCCGTCAGCAATCTGAGCTGACCAAAAAGGATTTCAATGTCCTCTTTAGCCTCTTAAGTAACTGTGGGAAGTCCGTTTTTATCAGCGGTCCCCTCCCAACACTCGCCCGTGGTCCTGGGCGTTTCAGCAGAATCCTTAGCCTTAACACCTGGCTCCAGTCCGCCTGCAGAGCTCATAACATCGGCTTTATTGACAATTTTAATCTTTTTTGGAACTGCCCCTCTCTGTTTAAAACTGACGGTCTTCATCCCAATCTGAGGGGCAGCCACATGCTAGCGGCTAACATTCAGCACGCCGTTCAGTCAGCTCCACGTGCATGACTGTTTACACCTGACACTCACTCCCAGGTGTCGTCTTCTTCATCTGATCCTACAGTGACAGCTCACGGTACTTCCCCGCCTACCGGCTCCCCCCACAGGCCCCATCTGTCACTACCACCGTCACCGGTTTCCTTCCCCATACAGACCATTGTCTCCCATCGCAGTCACACTGCAGGACGCTCACCCCAGCAGGGCGCTCCTAATCCTGGCGGAGCGAACTTCTCAAATCTCCGTCCTGTACCAGCTGCTGCCCAGAAAGTCAGACAGGATAACCATTCAGTCAACTTTGGACTTCTCAACATCCGCTCACTCACGAACAAAGGTAGTCTCATCCACGAACTCCTCACCGACCGTAAGATTGACTTTCTCTGTTTAACTGAAACGTGGCAACAACCCGGTGACTTTTCCCAGCTCAACGAATCCACTCCACTCGGCTATGTTTATATCTGTCAACCCCGCGGCTCTGGTCGTGGGGGTGGTCTCGCTTTAATCCACCGCGGGACTTGGAAAGTCCAGCCAGTATCCGTGCCCACTCTCACCTCACTAGAGTGCACTGTCTGCCAACTACCCGGTCCCACTCCCACCATCATTGCCTCTATCTACCGCCCCCCTAAGCCACACAAAGACTTTTTAAATGACTTTTCAACCCTTCTCACGCACCTCTCCACTCTCTCCCCTAACATCATTTTGTTAGGGGACTTCAACATTCACATGGACAACCTCAATCTCCCCTTAACCCGTGACTTCTCATCATGTCTTGACAGTTTTGGATTCCAGCAATTTGTTGATTTCCCCACCCACTGTAAAGGACACATACTGGACTTAATCTGCTGCTCTGGCCTCTCGCCCTCCAACTGCTCAGCTGATCACCTCCCCATATCTGACCACTCTCTTGTCACCTTCAGTATCACCCTCTCTCTCTCTATCATCAAGACTCCCCGCCTCATCTCTTTCCGTAACATCAAAAACATTAACATTGACACTCTCTCTGCCTCCCTTGAACATATTCCGATTCCTGACCACCTCCTCTCCCCTGATGAACTTGTCACTCTCTACAACAATAGTCTACAAAACATCCTGAACTGTATTGCTCCTGTTAAAACTCGGTCTGTCACCTTTTCACAAACTGCCCCCTGGTACACCTCTGAGCTTCGATCCATGAAAGCAAAAGGCCGTCAGCTTGAGCGTCTGTACAAGAAAACTGGTCTCACTATTCACAGAGAAATGTACAATACCCACATTTTACACTACAAACACTCCATTTCTCAAACTAAATCTAACTATTACTCCTCTTTAATCCACTCTCATGAAGGCAACTCCAAAACACTTTTCACCCTTCTCAACAGCATCATCAAGCCACCTGACTCACTCCCTACCCACCTGTATTCAACTGAAACATGCAATACCTTAATGGACTTTTTCAATGCAAAAATTCACAATATTCACCAACACCTCCAGTCTAACCCATCCTCTGTCCCCTCCCCTGAATTCTTCCCCCTCTGCCAGAACCTATCCACCTTCAAACTCCCGGAGCCCTCTGAAATATCTGACCTCATCACCAAGTCAAAGTCCTCCACCTGTCAGCTTGATCCCCTACCTACAATCCTTGTAAAATCCTGCCTTCCTTCTCTCCTCCCCATCATCTCTGCCATCATCAACACTTCACTTAGCACTGGAACTGTTCCTCCACCCTTCAAAGTTGCTGCTGTTACTCCAGTACTTAAGAAACCTGGATCTGACCCCTCTGACTTTAATAACCTCCGCCCCATTTCCAACCTTCCCTTCATCTCCAAAATATTAGAAAAAATTGTAGCCTCTCAACTCCACTCTCATCTCTCTCACAACTCCCTCTATGAGCCCTTTCAATCTGGATTTCGCCCCCTACACAGCACTGAAACCGCCCTCATAAAAATTACCAATGATCTTCTAATGGCAGCTGACTCTGGACTACTTTCCATCCTCATCCTCCTCGATTTAAGTGCAGCCTTCGACACCATCTCTCACCCCATCCTCCTCCAGAGACTTTCCTCCATTGGCATCACTGACACCCCTTTAGACTGGTTCCACTCATATCTATCTGGTCGTACACAGTTCATACAGCTCAAGTCCTTTAAATCCCAACCCTCCCCTGTCACCTCTGGCGTACCCCAAGGATCAGTCCTGGGGCCCCTCCTCTTTATCACCTACCTCCTTCCACTTGGCAACATCTTCCGTAAATTTAACATCAATTTTCACTGTTATGCCGACGACACCCAGCTCTACCTATCCGGAAAACCACCTGTCACTCTCCCCCCCCTCTCCCTCACTTCATGCTTATCCGAAATCAAATCCTGGTTCTCCTCCAACTTCTTAAAACTTAATAGTGACAAAACAGAAGTCCTCCTTATAGGCACCAAATCCACCCTATCCAAAGCTAGCAATATCTCTTTTTCAATTGATGGATCCTCAGTCTCCCCCTCTCCCCAGGTCAAGAGCTTGGGTGTCATCCTAGACAATTCTCTATCATTCCACTCCCACATTAATAACATCACTAGGTCTGCCTACTTTCACCTACGCAACATTAATCGTCTTCGCCCCTCCCTCTCCTCCCACACCTCTTCCATCCTTGTACACAGCCTTGTCACCTCCCGTCTTGACTACTGCAATTCCCTCCTCTTCGGTCTCCCCCACAAATCCCTTCACAAGCTGCAACTGGTCCAAAACTCAGCTGCCCGCATCATTACCAGAACCCCTTCATTTCACCATATTACCCCTGTACTACAGCATCTCCACTGGCTCCCCATTAAGCACAGAATTCATTTTAAAGTACTCCTCCATACTTTTAAAGCCATCCACAATCTTGCCCCTCCTTACCTGTCTAATCTTCTTCACACTGCTATTCCCTCTCGCTCCCTTCGTTCCTCTTCCTCCCTCCTCCTTACTGTCCCCACTGCCCGCCTCAGTACTATGGGGAGTAGAGCTTTCAGTTGCTCTGCTCCCCAACTCTGGAATGCATTACCCCCTGACATCCGCAATATTGCCTCTTTACCCCTCTTCAAATCCAGATTAAAAACTCATTTGTTTCAGTTAGCCTATGCACTTTGACTTTTCATCATTTCTTTGTTTTATACTATACAGCCTGTGCTTTTGATTGTGTTTTGCTTTTCCAATGTTTGTATTTCCATTGCTTTTATTTTTGTATAGTGTCCTTGGGTGTTTTGAAAGGCGCTCTGAAATAAAATGCATTATTATTATTATTATTATTATTAGCAGGTGGCAACAATTAAAAAAAAACAGTTTCTTGAAGAGGAGCTCTGTATGTTTGATACAAAAGAAAAATAGCTGGACTTGATTTCTAATAAAAGCCGTGGAGCCTTCAGATCCTTTTCCTGCGCTCTGTGTTAGTCAGACTGTGGAGTTCACTGACTTCCAGAAAGTACTGTCATGTCTTCTTCTTTTATTTGTGTTTGTTTCACTTCTGACCTGTCTGCTTCGGCTTTCTCAGTCCAAAGTTTCCCTGCGGAGCTTTCACAAATTATCAAATAATTCAGTGTTACTCACCAAAACACACTGTGTAACCCTCAAGGTCTAATAAACACGCTGAATGTGTTTCCTCATAAAACATTTACAAAGCGGATTATTTCTGTTGTGCTGAAGTCCTGCGTTCATGCTCACTGGCTGCATCCGTCGTCTTCTTCTTCGCTGTCTTTTACTGACACGAGAAACTCCAACAAATAATCAAGGGGAAAGTTTTGAATATTGTCAATAATATTCACTCAGAATCTAAAACACAGAAACAACAAATGTAAATGTCAATCTTGCAGATGGACGACCTTTAGAAAAATACGTGATTTCCTATCACGCAGCGGAAAACTGTCCAGTTCACCACCCGAAACATTTTTCTTCCTCTGCAGCCGGTGACTGTTGATTCATTAGCCTGACTGATAGCGGCTTGGCTTTATCGGTGACGCTGTGTCCAGAGTGAAAGAATGATGAAGCAACCATGAAAGTAGCTTTGAACCTACATAACAAAACCTATAATCACAACGCCCTGCAAACACACAGGTTTGCCTAAATGATTCCTAACGGTGCCTGCTAGGTGTTTTCTTGTTAGATTCACTGACTGTGCATTGAAAAAATGGAACAAAAAGTATTCTTCTCATTAGTGACGAGTGCTGTAAAAATCAGAGAAAAAATAAAACATCATCATCTTCAGCTGAGCTCAGCGCTGACGTAGGACACCTCTTCAAACTGTGCACCACAGAACAAACAGTGGTGCAAAGAGAAGTACTGTTACATTACTCAAGTAAAAGTATTCTTCTCATTAGTGATGAGTGCTGTAAAAATCAGATAAAAAATAAAACGTATTCGACTACCGTGGCCTCAAATGCCCCACTACAGACATGATTTATACATAGAAACGTAGGAAAATTTGTCTCCTCACTCACATTCGTCTGCTAAAGCTGTCAGCCTTATAGTTTTGGTGTAACACACAAAGATGCGCCACCAACACCCATTCACAGCCCCATAGACTGCCATGTTAAAAAGGCGGGAACATTTCTGGAGGAAAGCAGAAGTAACGTTTCTTTGAATCGCTCTAAAGGTCACATTTCTTCACTTTATCAACACAAAATAACTATGTAGACGTTCAGGAAGGGCTCAGGATGCTCCCAGTGATTTCGGTTCAATGATTGGAAATACGGTTTGTCCAGAAATCCTTCCTGTTCGAGGGGTGGTCTCAGCATTTTCTCTCTCTCTCTGTCAGCATTTCCAACTGACATTCTAACAGGTGCAGTAACTGCTCTGCTGGTTAGGGCCGGCAGTTGGTCCTGGTTGCTTGGCAACCTCAAGCCTGCCTGAAGGAGGAGAGATGGGAGGGCAGCTGCTGCTCATGTTACTTTACTGTAGCATTAGTTACTTTTGAACAGACGCCGTAAACTAGCTCTGTCTTAACAATTAGTTAAAACGGTAGCCCAACTGAAGCAGGACGTGAGGAGTCCAAGTATGGTTTAACATGTCTGCTTCCTTAAAACAGATAAAAATGACATAAAATTAACTTTTGCTGTAGAAAATGTATAAAGGTTGTAGCACTGAGCAGAGGAAGTGCAAACTGAGTTGAAAATGACGATGACGAGGTGTCTTTCTTAATTTGTATGTTGTCCTAATTACTGTACTTTAAATTGTCCTCATTACTTTACTTTAAATTACTTAATTACAATAATGTGAGTGGTTGTAATTAGTTACCTCCACAACTGGCAGATGAACATCTCAGCTCAGTGACATTCACATATTGAGGGGCCTGGAAAAAAAAAAGGCCACTTTCATTGGAACTGAATTTATGAAGATCCAAATCATTACAGAAGTTATGACACTTTCCAAATGGAGCAGGTCTAGACCATATTCTTAATGAGGGCCAAGGAAGAGGCAGAAACCTCGAGCAGAACCCGGCTCATGGTGGAACGACGTCTGAGCCGAGATAAAGATGCACAACAGCAATAACAAAAAAAATGACTGATGATTCGAACAGAAATATGAATATTTGTAGCGGCCGACCACAGCAACATCCGCAACCATATGTAGCCACGATCCACGGGAACCTGAGTCTATGATGTGTGTGTTTAGGTTTATGTCAGTATTTATCTATTTTCCATCATTTTGTTCGTCCTCATCAGCTGCGAGTGATGAAATCATCCTGCAGATGATGGATGAGGTGAAGACTGCGAGGAGAACAGTCGAAGAAATAATCCCCGGAGCGACAGCTTGCTGATCTCAGACATGCTTGTTGTCATTTTTCAGTGCTGCTCGTTTTCATGAAGGATCGTTGTGGAAATTTCTCTGCTGCTGGTGAAGAATGAAAAAGAGACTTCTGCCGGCTGACAAGGTTTTTATTTTCTTTGCAAAGAACATGGGGACACCTAGATATTTATACCTGAGGGGCGACTCCCCCTTCAGGAAGTGTTTCCACACCCTTGTGTCTGTTTCAGGTATTGGCGCCGACCCCCATTGCTGTGTTTTACACCTGAGGTATCCTGCAGGATCTTGTATTTAGGTGCAAAGTTGAGTCTGGCCATCACAATTTACAAAAACAAAAAGAAGCTGGTGTCTTATGTTAAAAAGAGGGGAGGTTGTGCGTCTCTAGCGATTGAAACAAAGGCGTTGAATTTACTCTTACAGTGTCCTCACGGTTCGGTCTTCCCTCCCTCAGGACAGAGGCGTCTCTCAGTTCTTCTTCCACACCTCTGTGCCATGAGCATTACAGCCTGACAGGTTACACATGAAGATGGATGCAGACGACACAGTTTCATACATGTCTGGTGTAATGTCTGGTGTTGGCTGAGCCATCAATCAAGATGAAGCACTTTTTAAAAACACTCGACAAAACCTCATGTTTGTGTTTATCACGGATCTGAGAGTGTGATTCAAATAATTAACACGAGAAATGATGATGAAGCTTTATGTAGCTCCACGTAATGACCTGTGTTACCCAGACGGCTGTTTGCTGCTCGGGGCCGGAGCTCGGTGACATTTCCAGAAAACTTTTTAAGTGGTGGCTCAAAGATTCGCTGCAGTGCATTGTGGGACACAGCAGCTCATATCATAGAAGCTTATGGGATGGTCAATCATTCTGACACCTCTGGTATTGTTCCTGGTGTGTGTGTGTGTGTGTGTGTGTGTGTGTGTGTGTGTGTGTGTGTGCGCGTGTGTGTGTGTGTGTGTGTGTGTGTGTGTTCAGTGCAGAGACACAGTGATGGAGAGACCCAAGTGTGTGTTTGTGTGGCTATAGAGTGTGTGTCAGGGTGAAGCAGTATCTTTGTGTGTGTGTGTGCATGGAGGCCCCTTATATGGAGGTTTATGTGATCTGCACTTAAATTCACAGCTATGTAACCCAACACACACACACACACACACACACACACACACACACACACACACACAGTGTGTATCTGTTGGTGTGTGACAGATACATCTTTATGTTTGCTGTTTGCTCGGTCGTTCGTTCTCTCGGCTCTCCATGTGGTCAAAACAAACAGCGTGTTTATTTATATAGTTTCCTCCTTGCTGCGTGTGGATTATATTTCACTCATGATGTGTTTGTGCTTCCAGCTTTATTCCGACGGTCTGAGTTGTTGTTGTCTCTCTCTTTCTCTCTCGTGAAACTACGGTCGTCTGTTCCGTCATTTCATCATGTCAAAAGTGAAAGCGCCCTCTGGCTCTAAACTTCCTCCGTTCTGTTCATCTCTTTTGTTATAACGTGATGGACGCGTTTCCTTCTGACATGATTCAAACTAAAAGAGCGTATCGTCTGGAAGGTGTGTGTCTGAAGAATCGGCTTTTACTGCATCATCTTCAGCTGAGCTCAGCGCTGACGTAGGACACCTCTTCAAACTGTGCACCACAGAACAAACAGTGGTGCAAAGAGAAGTACTGTTACATTACTCAAGTAAAAGTATTCTTCTCATTAGTGATGAGTGCTGTAAAAATCAGTGGAAAAACAAACCGTATTCGACTACCGTGGCCTCAAATGCCCCACTACAAACATGATTTATACATAGAAACGTAGGAAAATTTGTCTTCTCACTCACATTCGTCTGCTAAAGCTGTCAGCCTTATAGTTTTGGCGTAACACACAAAGATGCGCCACCAACACCCATCCACAGCCCCATAGACTGCCATGTAAAAAGGCGGGAACATTTCTGGAGGAAAGCAGAAGTAACGTTTCTTTGAATCGCTCTAAAGGTCACATTTCTTCACTTTATCAACACAAAATAACTATGTAGACGTTCAGGAAGGGCTCAGGATGCTCCCAGTGATTTCGGTTCAATGATTGGAAATACGGTTTGTCCAGAAATCCTTCCTGTTCGAGGGGTGGTCTCAGCATTTTCTCTCTCTCTCTGTCAGCATTTCCAACTGACATTCTAACAGGTGCAGTAACTGCTCTTCTGGTTACAGTTGGTTCTGGTTGCTTGGCAACCTCAAGCCTGCCTAAAGGAGGAGAGGGGGGAGGGGCTAGCTGCTGCTCATGTTACTTTATAGGCATTAGTTACTTTTGAACCATTAACTTTTGATGCATTATCAATCGAAAGAGGAGCTCGATGTAGAAAATATCTACTTTAGACTCACATCTGTGATAAATAATAAATTGTATGAATTTTTTAAATGAAGGCAATTTGTTTTCTAAGTGAATATACACAGAAAAACTTGAATTTTGTCTGTTTAAAGCTCCTGAAATTAGTTTTAAACCTGCGTTTAACACGTGTAAATAGTATAAATTTCTCTCCATCTCCTGCAAACAAACAGCCAGGGCAGTCTGGTCTGTCTCCATTTGGTTTGTGTCTGCTCCAAAATCTAAATTATTACCAACTGGTTTCATGGTTTTTATGGCGCCCCAGTGTGTTTTCCTGCCAGATTATCTCACAGACGAACAGACGCTGAGTGTAGTTTGGGGGAATTGCTCAAGGTTTGGATTTTATGGCCATTTAATTTGGTTTAACTTGAACGACTACAGGCCGCTCATACAGTACCAACGAGCGTGAACAGGCTTTTTCCTGGGCAACTTTAGCTACTAAAAAAAATCTATAAATAAAAATACAACAATGCAACATAACTACTCCAACTGAAAGTAGGCATAATAAAAAGATAGATCTAACTCCATCCCATGATTTTAAAACATTTCACATATAGGCGCGTGTGTGTGTGTGTGCGTCTGCGTGTGTGCAAGATAAATGTGTGTTGTTTACGATGTGGAAAAGAGTTTGACACCATCTATCTTTGTTTAAACAGACACACACTCGCACATAAAAATGCTAATACGCACACAGGTCCATTATAATTAAGTGCTGAGGTATTAAAACACACACACACACACACATACACACACACACACACACACACAAGTACACAAGTCTTGCTGTAGTAAAATCCTTATTGTGAACACGATAATATGTTTCTGCTCCTATAAACACCGTTATGTTAACTACTGCACGGAATACACACGCACGCACACACACACACACACACACACACACACACACACACACACACACACACACACACACACACACACACACACACAACCACAGATACGAGAGCAGCTGTAGTTTTATATGGGTGAAAGTGATTGGACATAACTGGAGCCGAACATAAAACTCATGAAAAAAACAATACGCGCTCATTCCATGCAGAGAAAATGCATTAACTATCCGCTCACAGAGACGCACATTAGTGTCTGCTTTTATGATTGTGTGACAACAGTAAAAGGAACGTTCGCACACAAAGACACGAGACAAGCGTCTTTACTGCTGACAGTTTTATAGAGCGGCTCCGATACGTCGTGCAGGAAGCACAGAGCAGGTTGTAGCTGGCTGGATGTCTGCACAGTCAGAGTCTCCGTCTGCTAAAAGGAGGAAAAACAATTTCGACACGGTAAAATGAAAATCCAGGTTCACCTGGAGGAAAAGTTTTCTTCTGATGTCTCTGCTCCTGGGTGTAATGTTTTCATATCGATGCTGCATAACATTTCCTGTCAAGCACCCGACTCCCTCTGAAACCAATCTCCTCCAAGAAACAACAACAACTTCATGTTTTGAAGTCTTTGTTACGGGGCTCGCTCAACGATTTCATAAACTTAAAAGTCAAAAGAACTTCTGGAAATGTCATCGAGATGAAGACAAAACAAATACACGCCGTGCCGTAAACCGAAATTTAAAGAATTTTTCTTGCTACTGTCGCCAAGTGCTCGCTCATGGTGGGAGCTGCTGGGTTTCTTGAAATGATCAGAATCAGAATCAGAGATACTTTAATAATCCCAGAGGGAAATTATTTTTGTTACAATACTCCAGTATACAAACAAAAACAAAAATAACAAAATACACAAGGGGGTGGAGATGATGGTGTGTGTGGTGCTGCAGGCAGATGTTGGTTTGCAGAGGGAGGTATGGACAGGACAACAATGCTGACATGCAGGATCTCTCTCAGCAGACAGTATGCGCACAAACATAATAATAATGATAAAGAGTGCAGCAAATAGATCTAACGTATAGGTAACGATTTTTCTGTTGTGTTGTTATACTCATAGTTTTATGTTATCAGGGTAGATGCCTTTATACTCCCTCTTTGAATTGTCACTTGTCTCCATGGTTACCTGTCACCATGGAGATGTCAACCGAATGCCACTCAAACGTCAGTTTGAACGCTTCTTTCTTCCTCCCCTCACTCACCTCCTCCTCCTCCTTCTGCTTCTTCTTTTCATTCTTCTTCTTCTTGTCCTCACCCTCTCTTTTCCTTTTCTCCTCCTCTGCCTCCTGCTTGCCTCATTTTGTCTCTTATCTCCTTTAAAAGAGACTTCAGTATGTGTGTGTCAATGTGTGTGTGCAGATACTGTACGTATTTACCTGAATTTAAATTCGTATAAACAGGATTTGTAAATATTTGTATAAGCACGGATACACAAACTGCATGATTTTGCAGTTTGTGTATGTTAGTGTGTGTGTGTGTGTGTGTGTGTGTGTGTGTGTGTGTGTGTGTGTGTGTGTGTGTGTGTGTGTGTGTGTGTAGACAAGGAGAGAGTGTCATGACTTTGCATCCAATTGTCTCATTAAAGTATTTAGTCAAGCCTTTATTTGAGCTTAAGCTCCGGGACTGTATGGACTTAATGCTGTTTAAACACATCCTCTGTGTGTGTGTGTGCGTGTGTGTGTGTGTGTGTGTGTGCGTGTGTGTGTGCGCGCGTGTGTGTGTGTGTGTGTGTGTGTGTGTGTGTGTGTGTGTGTGTGTGTGCGTGCGTGCGTGCGTGTGTGTGTGTGCTTTTTTGCATGTGTCAGATGTATTAGTGCTGCCCCTTTTGAAAAAGCCCTGTATAGCTGCTTTCTCGAAAACCGCTCATCCAAACAACAACAACACTCGACGATGAGCTTTGTCGGGTCCTTAGTCCGTCCTCGGGTCCTCAGCGCGTCCTCGGGTACTCTCGGCACTCCAAGACCAAGACCAAGACACCTCTGAGACCAGGTTTTCTTTTGGAGGCTGTTTTGAGGATGAACTCTTTGTGAGCTACATTTTATTTGAGAAGATTTAAGTTATTTCTTATTTCAACCATCTTGATTTGACTGAACTCTTGCTGTTTTAGTTAGCGACTCATGAAACATTCAGAGAGATCAAAGGAGGAAAACGGAGAGGAAGACTCGATCTTTTTCAGAACATCTTTCGAGCAGTTCGAAACATTCTACAGTAAATGTCTTGTTTTCTCTGTTGGAGCCAATCACAGCTCAGTTGTTTGCTGGACTTTGATCACTTTTATCTGCTGGTTTTAATAAATGAATTGTCCCCTTCACACCCAGCTAAAGGGCAGTCACCGTCACAGTGTTGCACATCACAAGCTGCAGTCTGTCTATGTTTGATGTTTAACATTTATCCTCCCATCACATAAGACTTGAACGCACGAGAGAGAGAGAGAGTGGCTGAGACGTGTTGCTCCTGAAAGTAACAATATTTATTCTATCAAAGTCTTTCATTAGTCCTAATTTTGTTTTCATTCATAGTTTTCTGTTTGTATTTCCATCTGAATGCTCCGGTGTGTACACAATGCAGAATGTTTTTATTTGTTCCTTTGTGGATTATTGGTGGTAGATTCCGATTTTATTTGTCTTGCAAATTATTTTATTTTGAGAGTGAAAGACCGAAAGGACAGAACAGAAAGTGATGTGTGCATGATAAAGAGATGCTGTATAATTACTTATGTATAAGTGAGTTTGAATGGAAAAAAGTCGAAGTGAGAGGAAGTGGAGGAAAGTAAATGCATCTCCACCGTGTTTCTTACTTGACTGAGCATCAGGGCTGTGTTTGTCTGTCAGGAAAGAAAATGAAGGAAGCTTTAACTTTAATGATACCTTAACCTTTCCTTTAGTGCCACCATCTTCGCAAAATGTCCTTTCCCCCCAATACTCTGGTTTCTTAAGTATCTGACATCCAGTCAGCTTTAGCTGTAGAATACTTGGCGTTTAGCATTCAGCTCATATTTCCAATTATGAAGTAGTGTCAAACAAAAAATATCCAAACTATAAGTAAAGTACCAGTAAGTAAACTAAATAAAGTGACGGTACTTTGTTGCCTTACACCACAAGTGTCCACCGTCACCTTCAAAAGGACGTTTCTCTTTAACTTTCTCCTCACGGGATTCAAACCTGCGACCTTGAGGCCACAAGACTAATTCTGCAAGGCGCCTGTACATGATAAATTGACAGATAATTGAGCTTGACGGAGAGAGTGCGAGAGATTGATTCGGGAATTAATCAAACAGTCACACACACACAGAGGCGGCGTGTCAGCAGATGTACAATTATATCCTGTGGTAATATAGATAAACATGCAAAAACACACGCAGACACACATTTTAATGATTCTCAAAAACGCCTGCATGGAAAATAGAACACACACACACACACACACACACACACAGTCAGACACACACAAAGTCCAGAATGTGAGTGTATCCCCAGGCTGTGGTTCCCATTAACATCCTGTATGTGCTGCAGCGTTAACCGCCCGCAGTGCCAATCAGCTGAAATGCCAGTCTGCCGCTGCTGGCGGGAGCTGGAGTTGTTATATCCCGCCTATCTTTGTGTTTTCTTTTTCCTGCTTCCTGCAGGGAGAAAGACAGAGAAACACACAGACAATCAGAAAGGTGAAGAGGGAGAGATAAAGAGAGAGGGCAGAGGCAGAAATAGGTAGCCGATACGTTGACAGACACTGACAGTTAAAGCGACATCGCATAGAAATTTGTGTTTTTCTGTTTTGCCGCCTCCATTTTTTCAGATTGTAATCCCACTGTGCTAAATATGTTCAGCTGTACTCGAGTATTTGTTCTGATTGCTCACAAACTAGTTGCAAACAGCCAAACATCACCCCGGTCCCCAGCAGCAGCTGATATCACTGACTAGTCCGACAGCAGTCAGCCCAGCTCGGCGTCTGTCTTTCACGAAGCTCTCGCCAGTGCATGGTCACTCTTTCCTTTTCTATTCTTAACTCTCCCCGTCAACGTCCTCTTCACCTCTATCATTATGTCCATAAAGGCAGAGCTCTGTTTCATTACCTGCCTGCCCACCTCCGGTTCTAAGTGGCACCGACTCAGCGTTCCCCCACGCCTCGCCCCTGAAAACCTCCAATTCTCGGTGCTCCAAATCGCCTATGGTGTAAACACCAACACCCTGTGCTCACAGTTCGGACAGCCTGGCTAACAAATTGAGCTAACAGCAGCTACAGTTGGCAGCAGTTTACTTCACTGTCCATAAAATATGATCCAATTTCACCAAAATCAGCGAAATAGTTAGTGGTGTGTGACTTAGTGCCGTAAAGCGTTACGTACTTTTTTATCCTTGTTCTCCCCGGGAAATGAAACTGAAACTATCTGCATGGATATGACTAGGAGTAAGTGGAAAACTGCTGTTTTACCATTTAGATGTCTGAAAAGTTCTCAATGTAGATCATTGGCTTTGGGGTCCATTTTACCAAAAAGGTTGAGAGCTGGTTTCTGAGAAGATGCCATTGGTTTACAGGTGCCAAGAAACACAGGAAAGAAGAAGACTGCAAGCTGGCAAACAAGACCTAAAACCTTTATGAAAATTTGGCTGTTTTTTTTCTATGTTGAGGAACTTTGAGGATATCTTGGAACGGTTTTATTCAAAGCAACCATGTGGATCCAAGCAGGTACATCAGACTTCATCAAATATGCTTCAAGTGCTTCATTTAGAAAGAAATGTTTAGAAATACTGAACATATTTAGTCTTTGGTGGAAGATGTGTAAGTTCCTGCTGTCCTGATGTCAAAGGGGAGTTTGTTTCACCTTGTGGAGCCATAACAACCGCCCTCATAGTGAAGAACATAGTGGACAGTCTGGAGTGTATGGTTTTTTGGCCATTTTCTGAATGTTAGATGGCCCAGAGCCATTCACAGCACTGTAGGAAAGTGGCAGTGTCAGTATAGTGCAAACTGCAGAGCAGCAGTGAAATGAGAAAAATACCTCCAGGATCACTTCATAACTATTTACATTCACAAAATATTCCACCAGTGCAGCAGCTCCTGTAGCAAGGCAGTCCCATCATTACAAAATCATCCAAACAGTTGGTTTGCATTAACTGGTTCATCCATCCATTGAACTCAGCTTGTGGGTAAGGTCATGGTGGCAGCAGACGGATGTCACTCTCCCCAATAACGTATTCCAGCCCCTCCTGGGGATCCCAAGGCATTCCCAGGCCAGATGGGCTATTTAGTCCCTCCAAGCAAGTTCTGGGTCCCCCCTGGGTTCTCCTGCCTTGTGTCTCTAAGGCTGAGCCAAGTGACCCTATGGAAGAAACTCATTTCAGCCGCTTGTACCCACAATCTTTCAGTCACAACTCATGACCATAGGTGAGGGTTGGAACATAGATAGACCAGAAAATCAAGAGCTTTGCTTTCCGGCTCTGCTCGAGTACAACGTCCTCATTACTGCTGACGCTACACACTCTCTCTTCCCATCACACGTGGACGAGATCCCAAGAGCTCCTCCACTTGGGGCAGCAACTCGCTCCGAACCCGGTGGAAGCAGTGAACCATTTGGTGCAAGAATTTGTCAAAGCTCTAAATTCAAAATATCTGTTTTAGAAGCAAGAATACAGTTCTCCTTGTCCATTATTATTTAATGCATGTGAATACATATTGTATTTACATGTATGATTGTGTGATTCATTTTATCTTTCATCTGTGACACTGTTTGCATAAAACTCACTGCTATAATAAGAATTTCTTAAAATATGAGCCGTCACTTGGTTGTGAGCTCCCATCAGCCTTTCAGCTCCGTTTGTCTGTTGTTATTTGTTTGTTTGGGTCTAATTAGCACAAAATCCATCCTGGGGTTGATGCTGTGGGTCGGGGTGGTGAGACTAATGACAAAGAAGCTGCAGGAAAAATGCAATATGCAAATGACGCTGTGTAATGACGACTGCCAAAACCATGTGAAGTACAGTGTTTGTGTGTGTTTGTTAAATAAGAGTGTAAATGAAGCAATAAATTACGAAATAATTCAATAACTCAAATATTATTTCATCACTTTTTGTTTTCCTTTTCTTACATCATTCTCGTGATAACATTGTTTTACTGGATTTGTTGCAGTTTTATTTCAAAAAGTCAGTTTCATAATAATATTTTCCCCATTTATTAAATTAAAACTTTAATCA
The DNA here is from genome assembly GCA_004119915.2 of Collichthys lucidus. Taxonomy (NCBI): domain Eukaryota; kingdom Metazoa; phylum Chordata; class Actinopteri; family Sciaenidae; genus Collichthys; species Collichthys lucidus. The sequence continues at coordinate 36,750,524 of CM014082.1, read as the reverse complement.
AAAACTTATGAAATAACCTTTTTTACATTCATAAGATTTTATTTTTTTGTTTAATTATTTAATCATTTAGGCAATAATTATTATTCAATTTAATTATGGCCCTGGAGCAAGGTTGGTCCTATCATCTCCAACCAGTTATCAGTATGCATGAGGAGGTTTTACTGCGCTACAGTTTGAAAACAGTGTTGGACGAAACTTCTCTGTACTTTATAAACTCTGTTTTGGGTCTCAGAGAATCAGCGGTTTATCAGAATTGATCCATTATTTGCACATTATACTCACACATCATACTAATATATAATTAATAGCAGCGAAACACTCACTAGCAATGATATAGATTCCCTCCTAGAGTCTCTACTGAGAGGGTAGTTCTTACAATTAACAACCACTTTTTAAGTTTGCAGTGTTAGTTTAACGGCACAGCAAAGAGGTGGTCTCATTTATTATACTTGAGCTTGGTCTGAAGATCATTTCTAACAGTTTGCTTATGTTCAGTTAATAAAGTATACCAAGCATACATTACCTTGTTTACACCTGTTCTTATGGGCCCATAAGTGCCTTATATTCAAAGTTTTTATAATATATAATGCTAATGCTGCCAGGCCGGACTCAAAACAGGACTCAATCACAGAGGTGTCAAATGAGCTTATTTATTGATAACAAAAATCCCTCGACAGAGTGAGGCTATGAAAAAGGCCTAAACTAGAGAAAACAAAAACACTCCAAAGGAGGAAAACTTCTCTATAAAGTTGATCAAAATCAAAATCACTCACAAGGAGGAAAAACAACAGGCTGCAAAACATGAACTGAAGGCGCTCCAACGAGGCTGAAAAACACTACGCTATGCACTAAGAAACAAAAAGACTAGACTAAGAAGTTACAACAAAAAATCACTCGTACGAGGAAAAATGAACAAAAGAACACTTGAGCTATAACGCTATGACTGTGGACAAGGAAACAAGGCTTGGGTGATCGCTACAAAAGACGAAACACTTTGGCACGGGACAAAGACGCAGACAATATATACACAGGGTGATGGGGAACAGGTGGAAACAATCAGACCGGTGACACATGAGGAAGGGCAAGTGACCTGAAACGAGAGGACAGGTAAACATCAAAATAAAACAGGAAATGACGAGACAGGACAAAAACCCAACTTGACCTCACCGTGGTGTGACAAATGCAAATGAGGGTTCAGTCAGTCTTCTTCCTTGCGCTCAATATTCATAGAAAAATCATCAAAAAGTAAAACTTTGCAAACTCATCGTGACATTACGACTTTCCAGAAAAGTCGGGACGCTGCGTAAAATGTTAATCAAAAACAGAATGCAATGATGAAGTTAGTACAACAAAATAAATATAATATTCAAACTTCAGCGGCTTGGGGAACACTTTGGAAAATCACTGTTGGTTTTATCCTGATTATGAACGGGAGCCAGATGCATTTAATTATACAGATTCATGACTAAAACTCACTTAGTGTACACACGACGACAGAAATATGCTAATGCACTTTCTTTTCTTTTTAACATGCACTGTGGGAAAGGGCACGCACGCATGACCCTCTGGTTCACTCCCACAGTAAGTCATAAATGGAAGTACAAGCACTGAATTACGTATGTGTCCTGTTAATTAGATAGAAACGGGAAAGTGCGGTTTTAATTGAGCCACAACTGAGAGGTGCTGCTGCTTTCATTACACTTACACTGCCTGGATATGTACCTGTAAATATGTGTGTATATATAAAAGGAAGTTTTTCCCTGCCACTGTCGCCAAGAGCTTGCTCATGGTGGGAATTGTTGGGTCTCTGTAAATAATATGACAAAGACAGCTCAGTCTAAACCTGCCTCCTTATGGAACGTGTCATGAGATAACGTTTAGGATTGATTCAAAATCAACAGTTCAAGTATTTCAGGGTCTTGTTCATGAATGATTTCATGGAATAGATATAGCACGAAATGGACCTGGGGATTGGTGTAGTGTCAGCAGATGTCGTATATATCTACGTATCTACCATGTTCCAAACCTCACCTATGGTCCTGAGCTTTGTGTAGGGACCAAAAGACTTTCAAGGTGTTTTTTCTCAGGCTTAGAGATTCTTTGTGTCAAAGGAAGCCAGCTGAGGTGGTATCTAATTAGGATGCCTCCTGGGCGTCTTTCTTTGGAAGTGTTTCGGCACATGCAACTGGCAGGACATCCTCAGGTAAACCCAGATCTAGCTGGAGAGACTGTATAGCCCATGTGGCCTGGGAAAGGCCTATTGATTTCCTGGGAATGAAGCTGGAATGAGGCACATCTGGAACGCTGGATCAGGCGAAGAGAATGGATGGAAACCAACAGCAACAGTGGTAAAAATCACCACAGGAGTCCTGCAGAGTGAACAGCGTGATTATAATCAGACAGTCTGGACAGAGAAGAAGCTTCTTGTCAGCGACGGTTTACGACTGAACCACTCGTTCCTCCTCAGGCCTGACGAGTCCAGATGAAAAACAAGGCGAAATTAGAAAATAATTAGAATGAGACGCGCGCCGCGGCCCTGCCGATGTGAATGTGAAGCAGCGGATGAGTGGAGCCTCGCACGTCCCATCGCAGTCGTGGTTTGATTGGAGCAGACTGCAAATGAATTGGTTAGGAGGGACGAGAGGGGATCGGCTGCCAATGACGATTCACTCCTCATCCTTGAGTGTGTACGGCCGAGGGGGTTTGTTCAAGATCAAGTTGGCACAGAACATATGCTTCAGGGAGTGTGTGTTTGTTTATGAGTATGCGTCAATTAAATCCAATAAACATGGGTGCAGCATGTGTGTACGCAGAGTGTGTGTAAATTAAGTTACATTGAACGGGGGTTGCAATCAGAGCCTTTCATTAGTATTCAAGTGCTGCTGTCGGGTGTCCACTGCTGTTAAAACAACAGATCCCCTAAAATAAGAGTGCAACACAAAGTACTGGCTGTATATGAACGGGGTCAAACCACCAAATCTATCTCTGCTGGGTTGACGGCATCATAGTGTCAGAAAAAAAACACTATCAATATTTCATCATCGTCTCCTCTATGAAACCATAACTACTCCATCCGCTTACGATGTGTGTGCTTCAGACACACTAGTCACTCTTTAGGACTCGGATATGGTCACCAACACAACTTCATAAAGAAAATACTTAATATTTGCACAAACCCAAAATGAATGTTAGTGTATGAGAAAGTTTTTTTCATCCATTGTGTAACTTTTCTACAATGAAATAATCAGCGGCCTCATGTACGAATACTTGCGTGGATTTCCTACTGAAACTTGGCGCACGCCAAAACCCGGAAACTGTCGTATGCACAGAAATATTCAGATGTATCAAAGTGTGCGTACGCATGGATCCAAGCACGTTTCCAAGCACGCCCAGGGCGCCAGGACCGGCACTGGATTCACCTCTTTGTCTGATGAGATAATGTGATGAACAAAGGAAAGAAAATTGAATTTCACAGAGTCTGAGCTAAAGATTCTAGTAAATGAAGTGGTTTGGTTCCCTGTCAACAGGGATAAATATGACCAAAAAAAGACGTGAGTGGGAGCGTGTGTGTGAGACTGTAAATGCCGTGGGCAGCGCCGGTTCTGGCCCCATTTGCGAACCGCAGCTCTGCGCACAGGTCCAGTAACACTGGCCTTGGTAACCGAAATCGTCTTATGAGCCAATTATCATGGTTTGCAAGTAAATCCTTGCGTTCCTTAAATCGCTCACGTTTGCACGGTCCACTAACAACGCTAACGCTGCCATTGTTAATTTAATTTTCTTCATCACATTGCGCATGCTTTTATATCCACCCATATAACTGCAAACACGTGGGTGTGTTAATTGTTCATAAGTGTGTCTCTGATGTGCACATCACTCTGATGACTACTTGTTTTCACATTGTTAACAGTTTCCCAGCTTCACCTCAGTGTCGCCAAAAGAACAACAGCTGTAGAAACGTGCGTACGACAGCTACGAAGTTGTCGTGGGGCACGCACATTTCCACGATCATTTCACGTTTGATACATTTGAACGTGAGCGTGAAAAAGGACGTACGCCACTTCTTTGTGCGTATGCAAGCTTTGTACATGAGGCCCCTGGTGAACGGTGTCTCACGTCGGTTCTCACACTCTGTAACTTTGGGCTCCAGGTCGGGAGAAGTACGTAAAGCTTTACAGCACCAACTATTTCAGAGAATATAAAGTTTAGTGGATTTACAGACCACAGCGAGCTGTGTGCTTAAAGTACTAACCAGGTTATAAACTGTGAGTCACAGAGTCAACTATGAAATTAAACAAATCAGCTGATCTGATGGGAGATTTGTTTTTGAGCTGCAGATCTTACAGGCCTGTGTCCGATTGAAGACGAGCTTCAAATGAACTTTCAGCTTCAGCTGCAAAAACAGAACAACAGGTCTCCTCTGCTGGAGCTGAAAGCAAACATGCTGCTGAATTTTTCCACCAGCTAAAACACATTTTATCCTTTAAATATGATGAAAGACGTGCGGGAAACATTACTGTGAGGCGTGTGGGAGTGCTTGTTATTCTAGCACAGCCTGGGGTGGACAGACTCGAGCAGCTCAGGCCTTAATCTGACAAATTAAACAGATTCAAACCTACGTCCAAACCTGTGTTTGTGTGTGTGCCCTCTCATCACTTCTTAGCATTTCCTCTTTAAAGCGTTGATCCCGTAATCCATACCTGCAGGTAGTGAAACAGAGAGAGAGGTGGAGGGATAACAAAGTGCCAAATCGATTTCATCAGATAAAATATAAAGAAAATCATTTAACATGAGGCTAATTTAATGATGCGTGGGTGGAGCGGCTGTTGTTTTCGGTTGGATGATGTAAAAATATCTCAGGGTGTTAGTGTGGACATTTTGGTTCCACATATTTCAACTTCTCCAGATTTCTGAGAAATCACCTTTTTCACTGCTGACTGGCTCCAAATATAACAGCATCCATGACCTGTTGCTTTGGCAACGACGCCAGCCGAAGTCTTGAATCCGAACACTTCAGAATGAATTCATGTCATCTGTGGAGTACAATCTCTCTGATTTACAAGACGCAGAGGGTCTAATGTGCCCTAAAGGGAAAATAACCCTGATAACGTCACGTCGGTGTCATCCAGGTTATCTTAGCACAGACTGCAAATGTATAAGAACCCAGCAGGAAAGGGCTGCGACTGAAAGATACTGCCTTTTATTAAGATTCAACTTTAAATTAAAAAGTAAGGAATTAAAACTTTCTGTGGTCGTCCTGGCTCTGCCGCCGCCTCGGGTGGAGCTGAGGGGGCTGAATGAATTAAAATAATTTGAGGAGTATAAAAACTCATTGTTGTCATGAACCGGGTAAAATTAGCTGTTGAAACCAAACCTGTTTTCTGTACCAGCCTCTGAGCATGTTTCTGCTGTGAAGCCGGACATTTGAACATGGAGACTGTTTCTGCATCTGCTTTATTGGACGGTGGCGCTTGGGTCAAACCTGCACATCATACCCGGAGATGGGCCAATGAGAAAGCTCGCCTGGCGCACACGCCAATGAGGTTTTCCTGCTTTCTTGTTTACTTCTTGGTAACACCATAAATATGACGTTGTCATGACACCACGGATGTAGAAATAACTTTTCTTGACTAGAGAAAGATCAAAAATTCAAAATACAAAGAGCTTGTTTGCGTCTCGTTGATAATGTTAGCGAGGCTGTTGTCCAGGTTCTTGGCTCAGACGTTTGTTCTTCTCATGGTTTGATGGATCAGGTGAGATTTCAACGGACTTCCTTCTTTGCTGTGAGAAATATGAGCCACACGATACATATTTTCATATTGTCGAACGGTCACACTGAAGGTTTTTATTTTAATTTAATGTGCACCTCTTTACTTGAACTATCTTCTGTTTACTAAGTATTGAATCAGCTGAACTGCACGACTGAGCTGATATTGTTATCGATCCGACTGTGCCGCGTCACAGTTTATTCATTGTGATTCGTCAATTTACGTCATTTGTGAGACACCTCGTTGCTTTTTACAATAAAGCCTAATTGAAATTGAGAGACGGATGAAGGGGTGTAGAGGAGGAGGAGGAGGGATGACGCCTGGATGGAGAGAGGATGGAGGTGTAGAGAGAGGAGAGAGATAGAGAGAGGTAAGGCTGTAATGAAGGAGGTATCGATTTTCTATAGAGGCTCTTTAATCAGAAGCTGCAGTGACACACCCAGAGGGAGTGTGTGTGTGTGTGTGTGTGTGTGTGTGTGTGTGTGTGTGTGTGTGTGTGTGTGTGTGTGTGTGTGTGTGTGTGTGTGTGTGTGTGTGTGTGTGTGCGCGAACCCATTCAAATTACACTTCATCTTTCTCTCTGTGGACACCTTGAGTGTGAGTGTGTGAGGGTTTCATGCTATTGTGTGTTTCAGTGTTTATGTTTGTGTGTTCCTTTGGTGTGTGTGTGTGTGTGTGTGTGTGTGTGTGTGTGTGTGTGTGTGTGTGTGTGGGCAGGCGGTGGATAGATAGATGAAGCTGCCCAGTAGATGGATGAGTGGAACAACCAGTCGTTCATCATCTGGAGAACAAGCAAGGAAGGAAACAGCGTGATGGAGAGGAGGAGGGGTTTGAGGGAGGGCGAAAGAGGGGGATGGGGAAAAATTAGAGGAGTGGGGGAGAAAGAGAAAAGAAAACGAGGACAATGAAGGAGGAAGAATAGAGTGGATGACAGGATGAAAAGAGGAGAGTAAGCCTTGAAGAAGTTTGAGGAAAATGGACTAGATTAGGAGGCGGAGGAGAGGATGGAAGAAGGCATGATTTGTAAGGAGAGATGAGAAGGGAGGAAAGAAGGGTGGACGAAGAGAAAATGGAGCAAGACGGAGGAGAGAAAATGAGGTAGAGAAGAAGAGGAGAAAGGAGGACAAAGAAGGAGAGAAGAACCCTCTTTTCTTCTCCATCACTTTTCTTCTTCCTCCATCAGACTCCAAAACTTCATCTCCATCCTCACATTTGTGTCCATGTTGCATGGTGGTAGATTAAATAAGTCAAAGACTCTCATCACATTTTGCAATGACTCCTCCTGGTGTTCGTTGTAATCAGATTTATCCAACAACAGTTTGTTAGCCGGGCTGCCCGGACTGTGAGCTCACAGCACCGGTAACGAAGAGGAGGTTTTCAGGCTTCATGTTTTTAAAGTAGCCTCGCAAACCAAACCCTGGCTTTCAGCCTTTAATATTTTAGTTTGGAGTTGATTCTCCAGCACGCTTGGCAGGGGAGGTTGAGGCGAGTGGTATTCAGTTAGTTGCAGTTTGCGACCTCGCCTCCAGATGTCACTAAATCCAGCACCCTGATCCTTTATAACCAGTGTTTTTAACCCCAAATCTTCAGGGTGAACTTTAATCAGGGTTCCCACGGGTGCTTGAATTCCTTGAAAATGCTTGAATTTCAATTCAGTGTTTTCAAGGTTGTGAAAACGCTTGAATTTTTTGTAAAGTGCTTGAAAATGCTTGAAATTTCACAATTAGTTAAAAATCAAAACAGTCAATCTACCACCATATGAAATAATGCTAATTAGACCCATATTATTATGCCATACAGTGGCACCGCTGCTGGTGCTGGAAAAATGGAAAAACTGGTGCTTGAAGGTGCTTGAAAAGTGCTTGAATTTGTTCATGAAAAGGGTGTGGGAACCCTGTTTAATATTCTGATTGATTATTAGTTAAAACAAAACCGTAGAACCGACTACAGACAGGAGCAGACACTGGAGCAGGTCCACCTCTGGTCTACTCACTGGAGGCGGAAACATTCATGGTTGAGATCTATAAAATCATTATTTAAGTTAATTGTTGATTTCATAAATTGCCTTCGTATTAATCCTCCTGCCTGAACTGATAGTGAACTGATGCCGGGTCTGCCCGTGATTGCAGAGCAGAAAACAATTCAGTATCGATCCGTCCATCGGCTGTCCCGGTTCCAGGAACAACAGTTCATTAATGCAGTCTAAGAGAGACTATCTGTCTCTATTACTGCCTGTTGGCCTGCATGGCAATGATTTATAGGCAACCTGTGGAGACGGCTAATGTTGCTCAGAGTGGGAATGTAGGAGGCAACTGGGATGAAACCAACAGTGAACAGTTTGCTGCGCAGGTATCACCAACAAAAGATCTGTCAATGATGCACTGTAAAAAAATAAGGTTTGTAGTCTCTGCAGAGATGGATAAAGTACTGGAGTAAAGGAGTAGAAGTACAAGTGCTATATCAAAAAACTGACTTGAGTAGAAGTTGAAGTGTTCTTTAAACACCATACTTAAGTAAAAGTACTAAAGTATTCTAAATGTTTTGTACTTAAGTATTGCAAGTAGAAGTATGTAAAAACTTGCTACTCAAGTACTGAAAGTAAAAGTACAAGTACTGTTGTTTATATTATTTCAAATATTTATTAAGGCACAACTTCTAATGTTACAATGTTACAATGTTCATGGTAGAGTTCTGTGATTTCCCATGGTCTGTGAATGCGTCTGAATGAATGCAGAGCGAGGGGGCGGGGCAGCAGGTGAGAGAGCGCACCTGGGTGAGTCAGGTGTATGACGTACGGCGCACGAGCGAGGTTGATGTGAGGCCGGGACTGTTCAGTTGGTTTTTTTGTCGTGGTTCCGGCCGACAGTCACCGAGTCCTGGAACCAAAGCGTTCAGCAATAAATGCAGTTTGTTCAATATCGCCTCGTCATTCATCACGTGTCCGGCTGGACGCTACAATAGTAACGAGTAACGACTCAGCACATGAAAAATGTATCCGAGTAAAAGTATTAAATTCATCACAAATATGTAGTGCAGTAAAAGTGGAAGTTGGGGAAAAAATAATACTCTAAAAAAGTACAGATACTGCATTTTAGTGCTTAAGTAGTTCCACTTCGTTACTATACATCTCTGAGTCTCTCTATCTCGGGTAAATGAGGTAATTACAGCATTTTCACTTCGTTTAGATTTTTTTTCTGACAGTGTCTCTGCCTTTTACCTGCCTGACCTTCAAGTCTACACATTCAGAACAATCTGCAGCCTCTAAAATTAAAAAGCAATTTCAGCGTCGACCTTGTTTTCACATAAAATTCTCACAAAAAGCATAAAAAGCTAAAAATGTGTTAAAAGTAACTGCATGCTTTAACATTAATCAAAGAACTGTCCTATTAAAATAAGATTCTTGTTTTAAAGTGAAGCCTTGAGCTGATCCTGTGTTGTTAAATGTTCGTCGTCGCTCTGTGATGTTCAGAGTTATTTTCTGATGAAAGGCTGTAATGTACTTTTCGCCTCAAGGAAACAAACCAACCAAAACAACAAAATGGAGCCAGAAATGAAAGGTACATTTCCAGCCGTGTCAGAGTGGCTCTTTTCTTTAATATTGTGAAATAAGCTTTGAAAGCCAAGTAATGGAGGTTCATCCTCATACTGCATACTGCTCATGCTGCTATTTAACTCTGACTAGTGCCACAACAAACAGCCCTAAAAGAAGAAAGACGACTAAAACTACTCCAACACACCAACGTCACATGTGGCTCCTGTTATTTGTCTTTAGTAATTATGATCATCTCGTCATAGATGGAACAAAATGAATCCTAAAGTAACAATCTAAATTTGTCTGCTCAGACTTAGACCAAATAAATGAAACCTCAGTTTATGTAATAAATGTATTTTCACTTCGATATAACTCGGATGTTTGGTGGTATCACCAGGAACGAGAAGAAATTCTGAACTTGCTGCTTTGATTCCTTGATTTCTTGCATCTTTCTTGTCTTCTTGATTATGGTTTCCTGTTTTATTTTGTAATTCTTGTTGCGTTTCCTGGCAGTTTTGTTCCAGCCTGATTTAGTTTCACCTGTGTCTTGTCATCCTGCCTTCACTTGGGTATTTCGTCTCTTGGTTTTGTTGGTTTCAGTGTCAGTTCATCTTCGTCCCATGTTGACGGGTTCTAACCGTTCCTTGTGTTTTGTTTTTCTTTAGACTTTGGTTTCTTGGACCTCGCCTGTTTCATGGACTTTGGATTTGCTTGTCTGGACTGCCTTTCCAGATTTTGAACTCGGCCTACTACCTACATTCGGTAAGCTCCTGTTCCTCGTGTTCCTGGTTACCCTGCTTGAACTGTGACAGTTCTTACCTTAAACCACCTTTTTACATCATCTTGACGATAAATTGCATTTATTGAACGTCTTCTTAAAGTAGCATTAGTAGAAATTATTCATTTTTTGTGCCACCAAGGTGTGGGAAGTATTTGATGTATGTCATACCTCGTCATGCACACAGGGAGAAAATGTTCATATGGATCGTTGAGTTCAAAGTCTACTTGAGGACTGTAGAAGTAAAATATGGGTTAATGAATCTTGAATAGACGTACTCAGTAGTAGTGTAGTGGTTTGAGCTCACTCACTCAGGCCTGTTTCTATAGAGACACATAATAACTACAATCAGTTACCATAGGAACAGATGATCTCTTTCTTTCTCCCCTCTCTCTGGCTCTGCACTGTAAAGTCACAAAAACTCAGTGATAAAACATAAATAAGACTCGCAGGCTGCAACACACTCCACTGACCTGCCTGAACGGAGGGAGGAGGAGGTGACGGCGAGGAGGCAGCAGATAAAAACAGGGTTACAGGGTCGATTGGTACTGTAGGTACTTTGGGGCTGCAGATATAGTGCACTAGCTGCTAGATTTTGTCTTCAGGGAGTTGGTGCAGGCCACCAAATAAAAGAAAAGATTCTGGCAAAGAAGTAACAAGAAACGCAACTCGATGTCCTGCTGTGGTTGACGATCAGACTGGTCAAAGTTTATGAACTAAACTATTACACTCTATCTGTTGCGCTCTAGTTTGGTTTATTCTTCAGTCTACGTGCTTCTACGTCTGATCAGCTTTGAGCGAGCAGGGGTTGAGCGACATAGACAGTGAATGAGAGTGAGGGAGCGTTAGCATTGAAAGCTGGCGAGTGAGTGAGATAAGTTATTTTCTGGTTGTTTCATATTTTCTGGTCTGTTCAGCAACAAATAAAGTCACTGCTCCACAACCCTGCAGTGATTTGCTGCAACGCCACATTTGGTCTGAAGCCTCAGGGGGTCTAGCCTTGCTCAGAGGCACCTCAGCAATACCCAGGAGGTGAAACTGGAACCTTTCCAGCTGAACTAGTCCACACTTCATACTGTGGTCCAAACAGGCCAAGTCCCTCCAGATGCTCTACTGCAACTGCTAATTTTATAATGTTTTCTATAGTTAATTCACAATATTTAGTTGTTTATGTAGAGGAATGTGTCACTGGAAATTAGAAGCTATGATATCATATGAAAATATGAAAGCTGCCAAAACCAAATTATAATTATTATTATTGTGTGAGGGGGTCTGTCTAGTGTCCTCTTATCATTTCTAGTCTCAGGTCCTTAAGTCAGAGTCTTGATTTGTGCGATTTCTGTGTGTGTTTATTCGTGAATCTTAGTGTGGATTTGTGTGTGCGCCCAGCCTGCAGCCTCGCTCAGGGGCTTCCAGCTCGAGCCTGTGTGTGTGTGTGTGTGTGTGTGTGTGTGTGTGTGTGTGTGTGTGTGTGTGTGTGTGTGTGTGTGTGTGTGTGTGTGTGTGTGTGTGTGTGTGTGTGTGTGTCAGAGGGTCTTGGATCAGAGTGGAAATGAGGGTTTAAAAGAATTTCAAGTAGCAACAAAAGGGGCCACTGTTTGTCGATGTGTGAAATTTAATGTGTGGCATGAATATATGCATTATTTCACACATGTTGTCCTTGAGCCGATGTGAATTCATCTGATCTCCACACAGTCACAAAGAAAACTTAGATCTGTGAAACTCTAACATCACATCGAGGTATCTTGGGAAATTGTTTGGTTTTGGTGTTAAGGTTGGATTTAAGTTTTTAGGATATAAATGCCCGGAAATGCACGTTATTTGGCCAAACCCACGTCTCCACTACTCTGGTTCTAAGTTTTACACCAGATTTTGGATTTGCTGCAGCTACAAGAACATTAGTAAAGTCGACCACTCGCAGCTCTTATTCTAGTTCATCCCAAAAGTATTGGACAGGGTCACGTCAAATCTCTGTGCAGGCCCGTCAAGTTCTTCCACACCAAACTACACTGATACAGTAAGCGCTAATATCATGGACATTATCTGTAAATTAAGAACCAAACTATTTATTATGTAAATAATATTAAATTCATTTATTTCTTTGATTTGAATTTTGTTATATTACAACATTATTTGTAAAGAATTTTTCAGCTTTTTTTAAAATTACATAAAAATGTAAAATGACAATGATGATCTGTAATTACATTTGTGAATAATAAATAATTTATCGTAATCATTTAGGAGAAAAATTTGTAAAATAATTGTTTCTCTGTAAAATCTGGATTGAATTTGATAAATTAGTAGTTTTTGACTTTTTTTTAATTATGATATTTTTTGTTTTTTGTTTTCTCGAACAATTTTTCTCACTTTTTTTCACTCCTAAACAAAAGTTTGTTGCAGGAATATGTTCACTGTAAGAATCAGCTCCGCCTGTATTGAGGTAGTACTAGGGGACACGCTATCTAAAATCACACACTAATATTAGTATTATACTGACGTTGTTTGGTTCAGTGTAAAATACCAAAGCCAGTGTGACGGCAGGCATTCTTTCACAGCGCCATTAGGATCACTAGTCATTGCCGGTCTCTAATTGAAGGTCAAATGCTCGACATTTCACACCAACACCGTGAAAACAACTTTAAAAAATTGCCACCGCGACTTTAAATTAGTCTCTTCACCCTCACCTCCCTCTCTTTTTCTCTCCATCCCTCATTTCTCATTTTGTTGGAGACGGAAATTGTTTCCTTGTTGTACCACATTTGTCCAGGTCTGTCTTGTTATCTCTGCCAAACACATTGACTTCCTCTTCCTTTCTTCCCATCTCTCTTTCTCTCCCTCTCTCACTCACACACAGTCTTAACTGAACAGGGTGTTGAACAGGGCCGTGTTCTTGGCAGTTCGGATCAGTCCTCCTCTGTTGCTGCTGCTCTGAATGGACAAAACGTTACACGTCTCCTTTTCACACAGCAACACCGATGGTGTGAATCCAGGTGAGAGCTGCTCCAGCTCTGGCCAACGTCCTGCCACAGTTTGGAAAATCCTTGGCACCAAAAACTTGTACCACGATCCTCCTCATAGAAACAGTAGGAGGACACAAACGAGTGCAATCCAGTGTAACTTCAATATTAACTACATTCTTGTAAAATTAGCATAGAGCTGAAACAAAAGCTCTCACACAGTGCCAGAAAAAATATTCTAAGCTTCTCAGCAGTGGAATTTATTACAGTGAAATTGCTTTGGATTGCAATAGACTGTAGTGTTTGTCCTTGCATCAACTCTCTGTAGATGGATGGATTAATATTGAACACTCCTGCTACTGTTAGGATTAACATTAATACAAGTATATGAAAAAGATTTCGAAGGATGTTGCTCAGTCTGCAGGTCTTGGATTCTCAGGCAGTGAGTTCTACATCTTATTGGCCACGAGTGCAAACTTTGGCCACTGTTTGTCTTGAACCAGGATTTGGGCATGTGAGTGAACAAGATCATATGAGAACCAGGCTTTAAACTACAAGCTTAACCCTGGTGGTTTTCAGTAGCTATGGATTAAAACTAAGTTTACGTAATGCTGTGTACGATATGATGAAAACGACGGTGGTGGCTGGTAAAGTGGTTTCTTAGATGCTGCTAGCAACAGTTATAACAGAACTGAAGAAAAGCAAAGAGCGCCAAGAAAGGTGGAAAAGATGTTTTCACTCTTCTCCTGATTGACTTTGGGTTTGACTACGTCACATACGGTTCATTAATCTAATTAGTAACAACAAAAAGATCTCTGCATGATGATTTGATGCTGCACTCAGCATTTCAGCATCATGGCTAGAAGCCAGTCCATGAAGTACTTTGAACGTAATCAGTATAAATCAACTCAGCGACTGATTGGTCACCAAGAGTGATGCTAAGAAGCTGAGAAGGGGTGATACAGTGTCGCTGAATTTGTTAAAAGTCTTTATTCTTTTTATTAAAGAAAGATTGAATAATGGATTGATAATTACAAAAAATTAGAATATCATAGAAAAGTTTACTTATTTCCATAATTCCATTAAAAAGGATAAACTTCCATAGATTATAGATTCAGGGCCACAATTCAAATGATTTCAAGTATTTATTTGTTTATTTTTACAAAATTTGGGCTTCAAAAATCAAAATTTCAATATCAATATGTGTGTCTGTGTGTGTATAGTATATATGTACACAGGTGGGTAATGTCCAAAAATGGACATGGACACCATATGTACTTTATATTATGCAGATTTAAAAACTATTAATTGGACTAAAGTTGATCTGTTTCAGAAAGCGGTCAAGTCCTCGCCAATCTTCAACGGGACAAAATTTCTTAAAATTGTGGAAAAAATAAACTGTGTACTAAACCAAGTTAATGGACCCTCTGGTGCATTTTGATTGGTTTTATTATTGTATTATATGGCTGAAGAAGTGGGAATGTGTGAATGTGCGTATGTGTCATAGCTGGTTTCTTGGCTTCAAACATGAGTTTGATGAAACAAACACAGATCAGATTCTGTTCATAGTTCACTGCAGGAGTTGTTGCATGTCAGTTGAAAGGACACTATTGATTTTTTTAATTTTTTTTAAACTTTATACTTTATATTTTGATATTTGAAATTGATTTCTGTATATCTGCTACTTTTGTTTTTTCATAATCAGAGGTTTTCACTTGTAGAGATGTAAAATTGAAATTTGTTGCGACCCCCTGAGGACACGGAGTTAAAGCTCCCTTATAGTTTTAAAGGTCAGAGCAGTATGTGAATGAATCAGGTTCTCTGTGATATGACATCAGCGTTATTGGCTGTGGGAATATTGACTGTAAATCCACGATGATTCGGCCTATCGCAATATTACCACTGAGCGTTGAAACGGAAGTTCATGGAAGTGACTCTGATCCCAAAGCTGCTGCTGTCTCATCTGCTCTGTTTATTATTATGCAGTGTTTCTCCCCGTCGGCTCCTTTGTGATGGAGTGACCTTCTCTTGCTGAGGGTGGAGTCGCTTCTTGTCTTCCAGGCTGAAAACTTGAATTTTTATGATGTACTTCACATCATCGTCTCTCTGCTGAGCTGCAGCTCTCCGAAATCCTCCTGACAGCACACCTCTCCCCTTTTTCTAGTCCTTCACTAAGGTACCTGACCAGTATTTAGTCAGATATTAACCCTTGAGCCACCTTAGGACCATTCGTGGCTTTTTGCTTTGTTTATTTTTACCCATTTCAAAGTTTCACACATTTTACTGTTTTCTGCGAAAGAAGTATATTTCAGGCTGAAGTAGTTCTAAAAGACTGACGTGTTTAAAGTGGAAAAAAATATTAATATATATTATTTTATAGCAGTTTTTAGGAAGAAGTTATTTATTTATTTTAAGGAACACAAATGGATGTTTATTTAAAAATATGACACTGCAAAAAAAAAAATAATGTATCAAAATCAATGTTGCTGCCAATCATTGACCCATCTTAGGGCCTAATAACAATAGTTAGCCATTAGTCATTGAAATGTATTCTATGGAAGTTATTTTAGTTTTTTTGTTTTTTTAAATAAGAACCAGCAGAGTTATGTAAACATACTGGCATTTAAAGGGTTAAAAACCAAAAAATATAATTAATTTTTGATATGTATATTTCAGGCTGAAGTAGTTCTAAAAAACTGACGTGTTTAAAGTGGAAAAAAATACTATTATATATTATTTTTATAGCAGTTTTTAGGAAGGAGCCACGTTTTGTCTTAGGAACTATTTAGGAGACATAACGGGAAGACCCTCCAAGGGAGTTAATATGGAATGGGAATTTTTAATCATTTAGGAGGTTTTTACATCTGAACTATGTTTAACATTAATTCTGGTGTGATATTTTAGGATTTCTGTTTTTGCTTTTTACTTAATTTATTACTTCATAGACATGAATGATGTCTTTTGTCCTTTGCAAAGGACAGTGGGCGTAGTCATCTTGAATTCATACCACTGCTGTGATGGACACAATTCCTGGTGGTTGAAAATCATCTCAGCATCCACAGAAGTGTCTAAAACTCTTCAGTCAGGTGGAGAGGTGTTTTGCCATTTGTCGTTTGCAGAATAATTACTGTATCGACGATGTGGAGCAGCGGAGTGGGTGTGTAAGTGGTTTGGAGAAGTTGCTATGATTTGTTTTAATATGTTTGAGCTTAATACGATGGGAGTACTCGGTAACTGACATGAATCAGAAGCAACAGCTTTAAATAAGTCCAAACTGCAACATTCACTTCAAATTAGAACAGTTCATCTTGTCATGTAGACTTCAGGGGGCCCAGTTTAAACTGAACAATTTAAAGATATTAAACCTGGCTCCCTCAGTGGCTGTATATGGCAGTATGTAAAAATACAGATTGGCATAAATTAAACATGAGTAAAGTAATACAGAGAGATGCAACAAGCATACACCATGAACGTGTAGGATGATTGTTTACAGCCTCATCTAAATATGTAAAATATCACACCATATGTTCATAAACCCCGGAGAGCTTTGCCACAAAGGCTGGAAGTGTATAGCTTCACAGCTCGGTAATATAATTCTGCATTTCATTTTCTTTTCTTCTGCGTTGCTGCTTTTAAGTGTTCCTCATAATGTGTGTAATATTCACCCAAATTGACTTGGCACTGAATTCTTTTGGCAGATGTTTCACTTAGGAACATGAGCAATGCAAATTCTTTTTGTGCTGCAGCGACAACCAACGACTAAAACAGGACATTGTGAAGATAACGTGTCTGGATAAAACTCACCCACACTCATGAGTCTATGGGACCAGTTGATTGGTTTAAATCAGGGGTCGGCAATTAGCGGCCCGCAGGCCAAAACTGGCCCGCAATCAATTATATCTGGCCCGCTAGATGACGTTGATTTATTTTAAAATATATATATATTTTTAAATATATCTTTTAAACCTCATGTTTCCTGTCAAAATACAACAATTCCACAGATTTCACAACATTTATTGAAAAGTAGCTGATAAGTAACGTGACAGCAGCCAGAACGTCCTCGCAGCCTCGTTACCTGGCGCACAGGTTCTTGTCATGTGTCCCTCTTGTAACGTAAATAAAAAACAAAACCAAACAAGGTCGGCTCAAATATGAAATAGCTTAAAAAATGTGAATGCACATCAGCGGCAGATCTGCGCTGCTGTATACATTAGTTACGGCAGGTTGCCTGTTTCATGACAGACGCAGTGGGCGTAATAACAGCACATGGAATCAAATTAATCTTTTAAATTAAATGAAATGCATGCAAGTTAAATAACGTTTATATTTAATATAATAGAAAAAATAGAACCGATGGAATTGTCAGAAAAAAATTGGCCCGGGTCCAAACTTATTGCCGACCCCTGGTTTAAATGTTCGACTTCTGAATTTTTTGTATTTGACAATGAATGCAAAGCTTCATTGTAGGTTAATGTAATAAAATGTCTCAGCACCAGATCCTGGGCGTTTTGAGGTCGGACCTCCGTGGATTGGACCGGCACATCCCACCGGTGCTCGATTGGGCACCTTGAACTGTTGTTGAATCATTTTTTGCTTTGTGGCATGGCGCATTGTGCCGTGCTGAAAGAGTCCACTGCCGTCAGGGAATACCGTTTCCATGAAAGGGTGGATCCGGTCTGCAACAATGCTCAGATAGGAGGGAGGTGTCAAAGTAACATCCACATGAATGGCAGGACCGTGTCACACTGTCTCTGCTGGCCTGTCTTCTTCTCATTGTCCATCCTAGTGCCAAGCTTGTAATGTAAAAGAAAATGTGGCTTGCATTCTTCCGTGGCTCTGTGGTCCAGTCCTGATGCTCACAAGCGCATTGTGGCTACACGGTGTCATGCACTACGAGCTCCGATGCACTTTGTTCTGACACCTTTCTATCAGAACCAGCAATCTGAGCTACAGAAGCTCGTCTGTTGGCCATTTCACCTCTCGCCCTTCCTTGGACGGTTCTTGAACGGTACTGACCGCTGCAGACCGGGAACACTCCACCTAGAGCTGCCATTCTTTGGAGATATTCATCATCACAATCTGACTTGTCAAAGTTGTTCCGCTTGGCCACTTTTCCTGCTCCGTCATCAGCTTTGAGGACAAAATGTTCACACAACATCTCCCACCTGACTGACAGGTGCCATGGTAACGAGATAATCTGTGTTATCGCTTCAGATGTCAGCGGCCGTGTTTTGGCTGATTGGTGTAAAGTTTGTGTCGTGTTAATTCTGTCGTTGTGTTCAAGTCATAATTGTGACATTTCCAACAGCGTCTGAGGACGGCATTTGTGTAATCTGTGTAATCACAGCGCAGCCCCTCACGGTGTTAGCTTTAATTGCTAATCCCACATACACATGTCGCAGACAGATGCTGCTTGCAGAGGGGTGTGTGTGTGTGTGTGTGTGTGTGTGTGCGTGTGCGCAGTTTTAGTTCAATTAAAAAACCAATGAAATAAAGATCATTTCAATGTAAAGCAGAGTTCACGGAGCTGCTAGTTCTCGTCTCAAAGCAGGACTCAAAAGGTAGAAATGTTAAGAGATGTGAATTGTTGATTCTTGAGAGCACACACACACACACACACACACACACACACACACACACACACACACACACACACACAGCAGGGAGCTAGTGGATTCTACAACTCTGCTTCAGCCTCATTGATCTCTGCTACAAGGTCAGCTTGAACCGGCAGGGCTTTGGTTTTTTGCTGGAGGGCACCTCAGCTGATTGGTTTTGTTTTGGACTCGGAGCATCAGGTCAGATCACTGCGTCAAAGTCTTCAGGCCAACCAGCAACAAAACGTGATGAAGGAGCTTTTAATTCCAGTGGGATAATACACGAAGATACGTGTGAGGGTCCCGTGTGTCAGATTTAGGAGGCTCTGTTGACATAAATGGTTATAATGGATAAAATCAGAACTCAACAGACAAACTAAACACTGGCTTTAAATATCTTTACTGTAACCACTTAAGTCTCTCAGAGGGTGAGGCAAGGGGTTTGCAATCAGAAACTACACCACTAGATGGCGTCTGTTATATCATGAATGTAGATTAGATACAAAGCAGTGACTAGTAAATTAAAATATTTCCCTGCAGCTCTGAGTGTCATATTGACTGAGGCATATTTAAGAAGTGTTGTTTGTTATATTGACTTGAATGTAAACTCTATAAATCACTGTGATGGCACAGTAGCTGGACAGGCTGCAGGATGTTTTCTTATCCGTCCCCACTTTGATTTAATTACAGTGCAGAGGTAGATCCTCCTTTTTGAATTGAATTTATGAATGTTAAAGTCATCTCTAAATATTGTCTCACAAGCGTTCTGCGCTCTCAGAGATGCTAAACTAAAACAGACTTTCCGGGAAAACAGAAGTATTGATGGAAAAAAATCTGCCGATGGCGAAAACTCATCTGAGTTTAGAATTTACATTAAAACCACAAAGTCAGCTCTCTGATTCATTTACAGGGCTTACAGGTTTTATCCTGTTTTATGCTAATGTATGCATGTAGCATCAAACCATGAAAGCCTGAAGGAGGAAGCTTTTAGAGCTAATTTGCTTATAGAGCATGAGATCATTCACGTTTTTGCTCGTGCAGGAAGTTCTCCAACCAAAGCATTCTGCTTTACAATGGCGATATGCAACACTCATCTGTGTGAGAGTCTTTCTGTAGTCGCCTCTTATGCTAATGTGGACGCCTATATTTATTTATATATATAAAGTAGAACTGAGAGGAAGATCCACTTCTGTTCCTATTAATTCTATAATTTCGTGAAGCTTTGGCTGAAGCCGCTGCAGAACGCTGGCTGTTAATTAATGAATGTGTGTGTTTATGTTAATGTGTGTTTGTGGAAGGATAAAATACTGATATTGTGGAAGTTTATGAAGTAAAGAAGTAGAGAGAGAGAGAGAGAGGGAACTTGCAATGATGCATAAACAAACTAGAAATGCCAGCCTGCATCTTCCTGTGTGTGTGTGTGTGTGTGTGTGTGTGTGTGTGTGTGTGTGTGTGTGTGTGTGTGTGTGTGTGTGTGTGTGTGTGTGTGTGTGTGTGCGCATTTAGCACCATATAAGCTCTTTTCCACTCTTAGTAAATGCCTTTTTACTGCACACACACACTCAGAAGTTGGAAACATCCATACTCGCTCTCTCTAACCTCTGCGCACGAACACACACACTTTGCATTTGCTGGATCGACACTATTCTGTTGTCCACTGAATGTGGATCTCTGAAACAAACACACGGGTCCCTCGGGGCCACGGCTCTATTTGATTCATTAGAGTTCGGCCAATCAGGTTAAAGATGGAACTGTCACCGGGAAGGTCAGGTAGAAGGGAGCAGATCAAATCACACACACACACACAAACACACTCTCTCTCACACACACACACACACACACACACACACACACACACACACACACAGAAAGTTACTTTAACTTGACTTTTTAACCTTTAAACTTTTCTTGAGGTTCTCTCACACACACACACGTAGTCAGTGCTGAATCATAAACCTTTCTTCTCTCCTGGAACTCGCTGCTGGAAACTTCTAATGAGGTGGAGAGAGAGGAAGAAGACACACTGTACTGGTCAAAGGTTTGCAGACACACATTGTCCACCTGCCTCTGGCTCTGCTTTTCATGCTTTGCGCCTCTTGGGGTCGTTTGAATGAATGGAAACCGAACGTCAGAGCCTGAAATGCTTTTTGGCAACAGTTTTTTTTTCCTCTTTCAAATTTAAAATGGCGCTCCATTAGACCTGTTCTGTGATTCCCATTCTCCAACTGTGGAATGACCAGATATAAAATTATTTTGATTTTGGACCATGGGAATGCCTCATCAAGTTTTAATGTTTATTTTTGTCAAAAACGCCTGACATATTGCCACATTTGGCTTCATAACATCACCACCATTAGCCACAGAGCATTATGAGAGGTACTACATGAAAGCTGCGAAATTTCCTATAAGGTGATACCCAATACAATACATTAGTAATCTGGACAGTTATAGTGTCTTTAAAGCAAACATGTGTACATTTTAGGTAAATTTTAGAGGTGTCTGGTCAGACATCACACCGTTGTACCTCATACATGTACTGAATCAACAAAATGTAAATATAATGCCAAATTGAACTTTGAAAGAAAAATATATTTACAGCAACAGCATTGGAACATTGCAAATAACATCTAAGGCGAATTTTGGAGGTGTCAGGTCAGATATTACAGCATAGACCATGGTATCTCATTAACACAGAGTCAGTGCACAGGATTAATGGACTGAAGCTACTTAACTGAATTCACTTTCAGTTGTTGACATGAGCCTCTGTTTTCAGCCAGTTTCCTAATATTTAAATTCGGGCCAGCACATGTCATGTCATGATATTTTGATCTTGGTATTTGATACCAACAGTGAAGTAACAGTGGCATCCACAGGGGGGCTGCAAAGCTGCTGGAGAAAAAAGTGTTTTACTTTGCATTCCATCATATTTGAAGTAATAGTTGGTGCTGCATGGGAAACTGTGTTTGATAAGGTGAACAGTCCTGAAAACACTTTGTTTAAAGAAGTAAAGGAGAAATGGGATGATTTGAGGAAGGACAGGCCAAAGACCAAGAGTTTCCTGCTGCCAACTGTAGCTGCTGTTAGTTAATGTAATCTCAGTCTGTTAGCCAGGCTGACTCAGCTCAGAGCACCTGAGGAGTGTTAGCGTTTATACCACAGGCATGTTGGACCACCGGGAAGAAGAAGAAGAAGAAGAAGAAGAAGAAGAAGAAGAAGAAGAAGAAGAAGAAGAAGAAGAAGAAGAAGAAGAAGAAGAAGAAGAAGAAGAAGAAGAAGAAGAAGAAGAAGAAGAAGAAGAAGAAGAGAGAAACCTCGGGAAGAGCGACAGTGGATGAGGACGGACAGATACAGATTTATTCTTGTGTACTGAATAAACAACATAGAAAAATCTCTGTATGGATAATCATGTTAAAGTCCATATATGAAGAGTAAAGATCCAGGAGGATGATGAGCAACTTCCAGATGCTGCCAAACAGACGTAAGACACACAACCTGCTCTTAAGAGAGGACAGGAGGACGAAAATCCAAAGTAAAATATCTATATAAAATATTTCAAACACAGTCAGCCAGGGGACAGAGAGACGTCCCATGGTGGCTCATGGTCCATCCCAGAGAAGCCTGAGAGAAAGACACACAGCTTCAATCATCTAACAAACAAAGTTAGAGAGAGTTGTTGAAGGAGATAAAGACACAGACACACAAACACACACAGAGTTTCTACAGGAACGCTTCTCGTCATTATATGAGAATAAAAGAGTTTAGCTTCTCAGGCGACATACAAGAAACAATATTTGCTTTGCTTTTGCTTTTGTTTTGCTCGTGCTTTCTGTAGACTTTCTTTCAGCAGTGCCAGGATGTTTCATGGAAGTGTTTGAGTTCGGTTTCATGTCAGTTTTAGAGTTTCTCAGCAAAAAAGGGACCGAGAAATAGTTGAGAGCAATGACTCTCCAGTGATTTAATAAAAACCGAGGCTTGAAGGAGAGAAAAATAAAATCTAGTGTTGCTCTTAAAGCGGCGTTTGATGCGGTGGCTGCTTCTCTCCAGTGTGGAAACTCATTTTCGAGAGCA
The DNA here is from genome assembly GCA_004119915.2 of Collichthys lucidus. Lineage (NCBI taxonomy): Eukaryota > Metazoa > Chordata > Actinopteri > Sciaenidae > Collichthys > Collichthys lucidus. The sequence continues at coordinate 36,727,824 of CM014082.1, read as the reverse complement.
GCGTGTCTCAAACGTTTTGCACAGCGTCAGAAAATATCCGTCTCTCTGTGAAACACCATGACCAACATCAGGAGGCAGCTTCATTCCTAACATATATATTGATGATGATCAGGAATGTAACGATACACCTAACTCACGACTCGATTTAAGTCACGATTTTTTGTTCACGATACAATTTTTCTGTGATTTTTTTAAAATCAAAATGAGCTACAGCTGAGCGGGCGAAAGCCAGACACAGAAAAAGCAAAGAGAATCTGGTGGATTTTCAAAATAAAATACCCCGTGCAAACTGCTGGTCGTAAAAACAGACAAAAGAGAAACTAACTAACTACGTAACACATTTGCACACGTAGAAGCATGTTTAGAAGAACATACACCGGGAAAATGTCCAAATCTGAGCAGGTAAACAAAGTCTGGCGGGCTAAGCTCTCGCTCCTGAAACTCTCCCGGTGGGTTTGAAGTCTCGTGCAGGACGGACCAAACACGCCACGCTCACGCAACGCGCCGGGAAGCCTGTTTGACCAGTGAGAGCACGCGCTGTGCGGGTTCCCATTCGGCAAGAATCGAGATTCATTTTTTCTGTCAACCGATGCGAGTCGTCACGCATTTGTACCGATTATTAATCGTGTCACGATGCATCGATACATCCCTAGTGATGATTGTTGTTAGTCACAGAACTGACATTTGTAATGAATCAATGAAGTCTGCAGCTCACACACAGCTGTCTTCACCCTTATAAGAGACACTAGGATACATAAAGTGTGTGTGTGTGTGTGTGTGTGTGTGTGTGTGTGTGTGTGTATGTGTGCGCGCAGAAGCTTGAAGCCGGTAACTCATGTGTCTCTGTTGTTGACAGACCACCATCACAAATTGTCGCCGCTGACTCATCTTTCTCCGATTTCACTCCCACTGCTGTTGCAATCAGAGGTTGTGATGAGTCATTCACTCATTAATATGACTCAGCTCTCTTCCTGTAAATGTCAACTCTATCTGAATGCCAGCTAGAAAGGAAGCGGCGTATGAAACGTGTTTCCAGCGACGTGTAATCCCCCCGGATTTGAGGGTTGAGGTCTTAATCTGGGTGTCGGGCTCCTCGCCTCAGATCACCTCGCTCGGCCCGCTTTGTTCCGGAGCACCTGACTTCTCCATAGTTCGCTTGATTGGCTACGTTATACAGGAATCACCTGAATGTGTGTTATTGTTGGAAGTTGAGAGGAAGCAGAGGAAAGAGAAGAGAACACAGCCAGACAAATTATACGGACTAAAACTTTCTGCTCATCAGATTTTAGGAGAAATGATCCCCTGTTACGAATGATGTTGTTTACTTCTTTATTTACAGTGAAATCATATTAAAACACACATTTCCTTGTGTTATTTTTAAATCTTGTCTTTATTATAAAGTTGAATTTAACTTCCAGTGTCGTTCCCCTTCTCTCCTCTCCACCTCTTGTCATCTCAGCTTGTGTCCGTTAATTATGTGGATGAAGGGAATGTGCACGCGGCGAGGACGGAGATGAAAACTAAATTTGGTTTTCAAATGTTTCGCCCTGTGATCGATTTGAGCTCGAGGTTTTTCTGCAACTTTGCTTGACGGGAGAGCAAACTTGTTATTTTTTAGAATGCAA